>OY856414.1:806318503-806918503 GCA_963693085.1 Alisma plantago-aquatica | reverse complement strand
ATGTTGTATCCATTCTTTGGAGCATCATTTTCAAGACCTACTCTGATATAGGCATATTCAATTCCACTTTTGAACTCATCTTCTTTTATGATATTGTAGACAAAGGCAGTAACATTTGATCAACTCGCATCATATTCAAGCTCATACTCCATATACTTTCAATAACCATTATATAATAGAATCTATAATCTCCAATAAGGAAGAGTTGAGAAAATCGAGTGACGTGATAGTCAATCTATTGTGTGACTCATCCCCAAGATGAGAGACATGTGTTATGGACAACTCCTAGTTGTAATTCTAATAGGGCTTGTGACTCTGATGGGTATTACATAAATGGCATCAGATCCATGACTATATTCCCATTAGGCTAAACATTCATTGATTCTAACATTGACCTCTATTTCCCTTTTCTAGATGCCTCCCAATACTATATCAATGAGTGAGGAAGGACTATTTGAGTCAAGAAGCCATCTTGAAGGTGTTCCCATGGTTCCATTTGACAGCTCGGTTAGTGTCTTAGCAACATAAATGGGAAGAGGTATACAACAACCACCTAATTCACCTAGAACCAAAAATGAGGTGTCCTTAGTTTACTTCCATAAAATGAAGCCTAGGTACTTTTTCATGTTACAAGATTTGGATGTCAGAGGATGATTTGAACTTTGTATTTGTTCTACGGAGTATTGCTTTCAAGATCTAGCCTAACCTTGGCTTACTAGGGTTCACTTTTAAACACATAATCTTTGAGGATCATCAAGAAAAAGGTGGTAAAACTTGCTCGACTCACATTATATTCAAGCTCATCCTTTGTAAACGTTCCATTGCATTATATATTAGAATCTATGGTCTCAAATAGGAAAGATGAGTTTTGTGATGTTGAAACATATAGCTCACATGATACTCAATCAATATTCCATGATGTTAGATCCATATAGAAGTATAAATACATATATTTACATATGCAAGATACGCAAAGGAGTCCTTCAAAGGACTCAAAGACGGCCTCAAATTTTCCCTATCAGGATGGAAGAAATAATTGTCCTAGAAACCTTGAATGCTTCCTTGAAGCTTGAACATTATAAAAACCCCATTCTGACTAACAATCAAGTGTGTCTGTCATAATTTTTATTGCCCAACCACCAATTTGGTCCCGAGGTAAGGAATAATCAGTTACCAAAAGATGCAGTCAATACACCCAGAACTACACATGTAACCCTAGTTAAAAATTAGAACAAGTTCTTGTAATATATGGAATAATAATTTTTAATATGTGTGTTTTTTCTATTATTGTATATAAGAGCAAGGTACTTAAACTAACATCCTTGGAAAGACCTCAATGCCTAACATGCAAGACATTTATGGATTACCATGCAGGTTTGGTAATGGTGTGTGCCATTGCTATTGAGAACTGAGACAATTCAAACATAAGTGCCCCAAGATCATAAGGATATAATAGATGAATCAAAACATATAACCAAATACACAAGATTGAATATGTAATGGATTTAGATGAGGAGGATAATTGAGGTAAGAGTTTTAGCTATTTTATAATCACCTATTTTGCAAGCCCTGGATATAAATTTACAAAAACAAAACTTAGTTACTTTTATGTGCACGATTTGTATAATAAAAAAGATGGGTGGGTAAAGCTTAAGTACCTAATTGGAAACCAATTTGAGAAGCTAATTAGTAGTTAGACCTCAAAGGTGTATAGACATACATAATATTAAGGACAAAATTCATAAACATTGGACGGGGTGTAGTGACCTTAGGGTTTTAACCTAACCAAAACCTAACAGATAAAGTAACTTCAAATCCCAAATTTTCATATTCCAAATAATAAGGACATAGATACAATTCAATATCAAAATATAATCATATGCTTGGAATTTATGCCTTTTATTATCCTAGATATATATACATATATATATCAATTTTGGATAACTATTTATTCCCTAGATAAAATTTGGAATAAAATAATAGATAAACATAAAAATTAGCACAAATATATATATATAATTTTCCATGTTCACCTTTTATTAATATGATTGGATGTCTAGGTCTTCTGTATTAAAGTCAAAATATAGGAAGCAATTAACATGGGAGAGCCCAAGTTATCTTTCTTTCCCAAGTCTTTCTCTACATAGGGCTCCTCAGTATTGAATATATCCCCTCCTTTGTTCTTCCTACCTATTGCATCTTATCCTCTAATCCCACTCGCTTTACTTCCTACCTTTTTATATCATAAGGAGTGTTGGAATGATAAGGTTTTGTCCACCAACTACCTTAGAGTAACATCACCATTGTAAAACCACATTAAAACCAAACTACACAAACGTGAACCCTTGTATATATAACAAATAATTCATGAACCACTATAGATAGTATGTACTTACAGTGCTCAAGTTATAATTTTTTCTATAAATCAATATCCCCTTCCTTAATCCACATACCTACATGATTGATACTATAAGATAACAAGAACCCCTAGTCTCTTTGATATCACCTTTGTGGTTCCAAGAAGCCTCCAAGTGGAGGTCCTTTTTCCATTGACAACTTCCTTCTTTATATCATATTCATGACCTCAAGGTGAATTTCCTAGCATTTTACTCATTCAGTTGTTGGTTTCTCCATTAATATTTTGTACATATTTGGTATTTTTGTGTATGATTTTACTTTCATATATAGTCTAAACTTAAACACTTCCATGATGGCTATTTCTTCTACATACATCATGGAATGTCCATGTGACATTGTTGGACATCTTAAGACCCCCTCGCAGGGTCATTATCATCGATGGAGGGTGTTGAACATGATGGAGGTGTGTCTTGACAATCAGATAAACCAAGATCTAAATTTGAGCATAAGTTTTCTGATATGTGTCGCTTAACACACCAATCACTAAGATAATTATCCTAGATTTTAATCCTTTTTCAACTTCCCGATTAAAGCTAGTATAGAAAGGGTCGATCCCACAGGACAACTTTTTAAGATTGTTTCTTTTTATCCCAATTGTTTGAAGAACTTATTATTTGTTTTTGGTATTTTTCAGATTTGGAACAGAAAGTAAAAGTCAAGTTTTGGGGGTTGGTGATTAACACAAAGGAAAGAAATGCAAGAATAGAAAATCACTTAACAAGAATGTAAATGTGCCCTGTCACAAGGAAAATTAAGATTGTTGTTAGCACAAGAAAAACTATTATGAATGAAAAGACTATAGGTTAAAGAAAGCAAAAGCAAGCAATGATTAGATCAAGAGATTAGAATCGAGGCTTTAGGGGTTTTCATTACCTTATCCTAGGAAAAAACAAACTTATCCTTTAAAAATGATGGATTCGATGAAGGCAAGTGAATTAATAAAAATCCACTAAAGATGGACTCCACATGAGCCCATTGGTCCTGGTGCTCATGCTTCTTAGTTCATCATCCTAAAAGAATAAGATCCATGGTCATTTCAAAACTCCTATGTGATTGGGTTTGTTGTTCTAAATCTGAACTTCCACGGTCATATCCATCCAGATTAACTTTTGATCAAATCAATTAATTACTTTGATAGATCAATTAGTTATCAAATCCAAAAGCCATCTAGAATCATTTTTAAGGAAAAGTCGATAAATCCATGGCTAAGGGGTTATTCCCCTTGCCTTGATAAAGAACTACTCACTCATGGAGAAGGAGCAAAGAGAGACGGAGGAAGGAAGTGATTTAGCCATCTTCGAGTCTTACGACTACTGATCCTCGATTAGAGACAATGAAGATGGTTGCCTCTTCCTACCTTTCTCGATTGCTCAAGAGAGGGGAGGAGGAGAAAAGAAGGTATGAGATCTAAATACAACGGATTAACAGAATAACATGTAACAAAATTGTAAGGCTACTTTATTTCAGAATTAGAAGAATCCAAGAAAACTTTTGCTCCAAAATGCTTAATACAAGAGAAAAACCAAGATGTTCCAATGAGGAGGAAGTGCCCCTCCTTTTATAGGAGAAGGAGGGGGGTATACATTAGGTTTAGGGCAAAAGAAATGGCCGGCAACTGGATTTTTGGTTGTCTGTGCGCCGCCAACCGACCGGTTCAGAAGTCAACCGATCGGTTGGATGTTGGTGGATGGCGGTCGCCAAGCGATCGACTGTCAACCCTAATTAGGGTGGTGGTGCAGTCAAAACATCTTGGTGCATTTCTCCTCATCAATAGGGCTTGGTTCGAGCATTTGGTCTGGGAATCAGGCAATCTGGTCGGTCGTCTGGTCAAGAGAAATGATCATCGCTAGAACGCAAAATGAGCAGTTGAACAACTGAGACCATCAGTTTGTGATAGTGAAACGATCGGTTGGTGATGTCAGACGATCAGTTCAGGTCCTGAAACTGCAATAAAATGCATATGATTGTTAGATTTCTGATAAAAATGAGAAAATATTAATTTGTGCAATTTCAAGAGACGAATTGAGTATTTCTATGTGACAAGCTTAATAATTTGTAGAAAAGAAGTGCAGAAATAGTACTCATCAAAATACCGCGGACTTAAAGTTTTGCTTGTCCTCAAGCAATTGAAAGATCAAAATGATTCAAAGATTTTAGAAATCAAGTTCATCCTCCCTAGATTAGCAATTCTTCTATTCTTTTCATGGCCAAGCGACCCATCTCCTAGAACCACAAATTGCAAGCTCTATGTTTCTTATGAAAACATTTTTCATAACTTAATTTTTTAAACCTATACTTTGTAAAGACAGACTTGATCTAACTTGTGCTTCGACACTCAATTTTCAAAAAAAAATTCAATTTTCATTCACAGGGACGAGAGAAGTGGGGGTGTGGAAGATGGATCCCTCCTCTATTCGACTTGGGATATTATTTATGGACTTGCGGTTACATTGACCACAATTTTTTTGTGTGCTCTCTTTTTTGGCATCTTTTTGCGGTACGCCCCTATTACATTTACGAGGGGTATGGAAGAGAGAGGGAGAAGGGGCTTGCCACCCGGACTTAGGGTTTGGCAAGCAGATTTATTTGTCCCCATCTTTGAATTTCAAACTTCTTTTTTTTATGTCATTGCATAAGATAGAAAAGACATGTAGCTACATTATATGAGAGTAAAAAGAATAAGTTAATCTAATGCTAAAAATAAGAAAATCTGCATTTGATTCTATTTTATACTCTAAGGCTTGCCACCGTTTCCAAGAATTACTTTCATGATCATAGGGAACTTGATATTGCAAAGTTTTTTGAATAATTTTTAGAATGCAATTGTTTTAACAAATTTCATTTTTTGGAGATAAAATACAACATTCGGCCGACTAGATAAAGGCTTATGTTTGAAAGAAAAATGGTGCAATACAAAATAAAATGCAAAAAGAAATGTTGAAAAGGGAAGATAGAGGGTGGATCACGTACCACCCACCCCCACCCCAGACATAGAATATTGCTCGGCCCGAGCAAACTCTTAGAACGAGATGGAGGGAAGAGTCACTGCGGTGGAGGGTGTTGTTGGTGAGAGAAGTAGTAGTTTCCCCAATAAGGAGAGTCAGGACCGGGATAACTCTGATGTGCCCCGTACTCCTCATATGTTGGTTGAGTAGGGGCATAGTGACCGCAGTCCACATGCCAAGACTCCTACGAACATTACATCAGGTACATGTGATTGAGTCGGTGGCCCTGTCTCTTCTGCTCTCACTGAATCTCATCCAACTGAGTCTGGACCTCATAGAAGTTGTAGGGGTCGGCGTCGCCATCTGCTCATCGCCTAGTGCGACGTCTGTAAGGTGGAGGTGGCGGTCCAGTGTCCTCGTCGTGAGCCTCTAAATAGAGGCTCCTCCTGTGAGGTTGTGGCTCGAGGACGGTGTTTGGGTCAGGATGCTCCAGATTGAATCTTTGTATATGGCCTGGTAGATCAGTTAACTCATAGACGTAGTTTACTGCCGCAAACTGTGAATGTAAAGGGAGCTGGAGGACCACCTGAGTGTCTTTAAACAAAAGGTAATAAACACCCTCGGTGCCCAAATGGATAAACCTACTATTCTTCAAATATTGAGTGTTGATGAGGTGATTTTTGAGGTCTAGCGGGGAAAAGGCGATGTGGGTGTAGCCCAAAAAGATTGCGAGATGGGTGACGTAGTGGCCGATATGAAAAGAAGAGGAAGTGGCTCGGCTGGCTTGGGTACCAAAGTGCTCAATAATAGCATTACCCCAGTTAAAAGGCTCTTCATGTAAAAGACACCAGAGAGCATAAAGTTCTACCTGAGTAATTTCTCCCTGAGTACCATCCTGACTGAAGATGGTGCAGGCTAAGATTCAGTGAAGGTAGCGAACCACCGGATTGTGGATGCAAGAGGCTTTGGGCCCATTAGGAAGATGGGGTAAGAGTCTGGTGATCTCAGCCCAAAACATGTCTCTGTCATAATTGTCTGGGTAGGAGTCATGAGAACGCGCCATACATCGTTCTAGCCAATAATAATCTCTGCCATCGAGGATAAAAGAAGTGATTTTCCTGACAGAAGACTTCATATTTTCCCCAAAAATCCAAAATTTGCAACTCAGAGTTTCCAAAAGAACAGTGTAACCTGCGGAAAGTGCTCAAAAACTTGAGGGTGAGATCACAGTATACATAGGTGACATGGTAGGGAAAGATAAGGATGTGGTTTCTGCGTAGGATAGTGTCAGTAGCATCGCGGATTCCCAAAGCATCTAGGGTTGTGCCGCACGCACAACAGGGAAGGGAAACACTGATTGCGTACATCTCCTCATAACGTTGTCGGTGCTCGACGCTAGTGAACTGCTCATAGCTACTCGGAATGGGAGCTATACGGGGTGAACGGGGGATGGTGGAGTCTGGATCGTTGGTGGCCTTATGAGTGCCCTCCATCTCGCGGAGAATCTCATCCGCCTCATCGATGTCACGGAGCAACTCTTCGGCCAACTCGGGGGAAGAATCGCTAGTAGGGGAGGGTGTGCGGAATTGGATTCTGGGATGAGAACTGGAACGGCGAGGAGGGTCTCTGGAAGAAGACGTAGAGGCCTTACCCTTTCCCTTGCGGAAACAGTTAAACATGCCTACTGCAGAGGACGAGCTGATCGGTTGAGCAAGTAAACTGATCGTCTGGACAGACCACACAATCGTCTGGCTGATGAAACAAGCGCTTCGTTAATCTGAGATGGGCGGCTGGTAAAACAGAGCGGTCGGCTGAGTCTGGATCTGAGCACTCGGTGGAGCAAGTCGACGGCTGATTTGTCGGGAAAAATGGGTGGTGGTGATGTAGCCAGGCTGTCGGTCATCTAGCATGTGAGACGGGCGGCGTCGGAGTGAGGCGGGCAGCGTCAGAGCTAGGCAGTCGGTCGTCTAGCCAGGCAAGCGACTGAACAGATCTGTGAGATGGAGCCAAGAATAGCAAGAACAGCAACTGTGATGGTGCGGCTGAGTAGCTGGGTCGAGCGGTGAGCGTAAGGCCCGAGCGGCGGAAAGGCTAGACATCCAGCTAAGGACCAGGCCGGTCGGCCGAAGAGGCGGAAACGGCGAGCAGAGCGTTGGCAAGCTCGAGCGATCGAGTGAAAGTGAGGGTGATGGCTAGGGTAAGCGAGGAGATGGGAGAGTGGTCTTGCCTCATGTGGGTTATATAGAACAATGGAGCAATGAGCCGATCGGTTGGGTATCCAACCGATCGGCTGGTTTGCCTAGGGCGTCGGACAGAAGAAGTAAAGGGGTGGCGGCTGCATGAAATTATTGGAGAACAGTCAGGGAATGAGCTGAGCGGCTGGATAACCAGCCGATCATTTGAGATGTCGAGGCATCCAAAAATCAAGCTTGAGCCGAGCGGCTGGTGGTGGTAACCGGTCGGCTTGATAACAGATAAGAAAGAAAATAGAAAGAAAAAAAAGAAGAAAAAAGAAAATTAACGAGAAATAAAGAACAAGAAGGGAAGATAGTGTTGGGCTGCCTCCCAACTAGCACCTTATTTTACGTCGTGGCTCGACAAGGATCAGATTATTTAGATTCTAGGGATGTTTCGGGGTCGGTTAGGTTCAGGTCTTCCAAGGGTGGATATTTGGTTGAGTCTGAGGTGACATCTTCAGTAGTGATTTATCTTTTAAGACGGTGTCCATTGACCTTAAATTCACCCAAAACTTTATCCCAGAGAAGAAAAGCGTCGTGTGGATACGCACACTTGACAATGTAAGGGCCATACCATCTCGACTTGAGTTTTCCAGGGAAAAGTCATAATCTTGAGTTAAAAACTAAAACTTGATTCCCTTCTATAATGTCTTTGCGCTTGATATGACCATCATGCCACATTTTGGTTCGGTCTTTGTAGATTCTTGTGTTTTCGTAGGCACTCATCCTAAGTTCATCAAGCTCATTCATTTGGAGAAAATGTTTCTCTCCAGTCTTGGAAAGGTCACAATTCAAACTTTTGATGGCCCAATTGGCTTTGTGATCTAGTTCTATTGGTAAGTGACATGACTTACCGTAGATCAGTCTGAAAGGGGTGGTACCAATGGGTGTTTTATAGGAAGTATGATATGCCCACAGAGCATCATTGATTTTTAACGCCCAATCTTTCCTAGTGCGTCCAACAATTTTTTCTAAAATTGATTTCATTTGTCTGTTGGATACTTCTACTTGTCCACTGGTCTGAGGATGGTAAGGAGTGGCGACTTTGTGGTAAACTCTATATTTTTTCAAAAGAGCCTCAAAACTTTTCTCCAAAAAATGAGATCCTCCGTCGGAAATGACGGTGTGGGGGACTCCAAATCTAGTAAAATGATATCTTTAAAGAGTTTCTTAATAGATTTAGCACATGTTTTAGTGTTTATGGCTTCAACCCACTTTGACACGTAATCGACTACGACTAAAATGTAAGCAAACCCATAAGAAGAAGGGAATGGGCCCATGTAGTCGATCCCCCAAACATCAAATATTTCTAATTCCTGTCAAGAAGTGAGAGGCATTTGGTCACGTTTGGAAATGTTACCCGTCCTTTGGCATTGGTCACATGAGAGCACATAATCATATGAGTCTTTGAAGATGGTGGGCCAAAAGAATTTGCATTGTAGGACTTTTCTAGCTATTTTTTGGGAACTCATATGACCACCATAGAGGCCAGAATGACATTGTTCCAAAATTGTGATGCTTTCTTCGTGGGAAACACAACGATGATATAAACCATCGGCACCAGTGTTCATAAAAGTGTTATTCGGTGTACGGGCGGACGGGGCACTGAATAGAGTATATGCGGTATGCGGGAGTATATGCAGGAGTATATGCAGTTTTGGATTTTTTTAATAAATTAATATATCTATGTATATTTATATATCACTCATATAGAATTATATATCACATTGAACAATTACATACAAGGACAACATAGAATGATTGATTAGAAGAAAGGGAGCATCAATATCATATAAATATTTAATTAGAAACAACAAAAATATCATATAAATTTCATTTCTTCAAGTCCATGTATGTGTGTTTGGAAAAGTGGTGATTAAGAGGCCGCATAAGCGGGTAATCGGACGCATAATCGGGCATGGACCGATTATTGGTCCGCTTTGACATATGCGATACGGTCCCCTGTCCGAACCGCTTAAGCGGCCGCATATGCGGCCGCACGGACCGATTTCCTGAACACTGATCGGCACAAAGTCTAAAAAGATAAGGTTCGTCCCAATAATAATTTTTGACGTCATGTAAAAATTTAGCTTTAGAGTGTCCCATATACTCGTGATGCAATACACCTACAGCTAAATAGTTTATGAAATCGGAAAACCAAGGAAATTGGGAGTCTACCTTGAGCAATTGGTCATCGGGTAAGGATTCATTTATGGGGTTGTCATTAATGGGGCTATAGCTAAGTCGACTTAGGTGATCAGCCACGACATTCTTAGAACCCCTCTTGTCTAGGATTTCTAGGTCAAATTCCTACAATAACAAAATCCATCTTATGAGTTTGGGCTTGGCATCTTTCTTGGTCATGAGGTAGTGAATGGCTGCATGGTCAGTGTAAACAACAACCTTTGAACCAACAAGATATGAGTGAAATTTATCGAATGCATAGACAATGGCTAGCATTTCTTTTTCAGTGACTGTGTAATTTTGCTGAGCTTCATCTAAGGTCTTGGATTTATAATAAATGATGTGGTGTTTCTTGTCAATTCTTTGTCCTAAAATGGCACCTACAGCAAAATCACTAGCATCGCACATGATTTCAAAGGGTAAGGCCCAGTCAGGAGCACGGATGATAGGAGTGGTGGTGATTGCATTTTTCAAACATAGAAAGCTCTCCATGCATGCCTTATAAAAAATGGAAAGGCACATCCTTTTGAAGAAGATTGGTGAGGGGTTTTGTGATTTTGGAAAAATCACAGATGAATCGCTGATAGAACCCGGCATTTCCTAAGAAGGCTCGGATGTCTTTGACTGAGGTTGGGGGAGGTAGATTGGTGATGACCTCAATCTTAGCTTGGTCTACTTCAATGCCCCGGTTGCTCACCTTATGGCCTAGAACAATACCCTCCTTGACCATGAAGTGACACTTCTCCCAATTAAGGACTAAGTGTGATTCAATACATCTATCAAGGAAAAGAGAGGGGTTTTGAAGGCAAGAATCAAAATTGTCTCCATAGACAGAGAAATCGTCCATGAACACTTCCATGACAGTTTCAGTTAACCCTGAAAAAATAGCAGACATACATCTTTGAAAAGTGGTCGGTGCATTGCACAGGCCAAAGGGCATTCGTCTAAAGGTGTATGTACCAAAAGGGCATATGAAAGTGGTTTTCTCTTGATCTTCAGGATAGATGGGAATCTGATAAAAACCTGAGTAGCTATCTAGATAACAAAAGTATTATTGATGAGATAAACGTTCAAGAACTTGATCTAAGAAGGGAAGTGGGAAGTGGTCTTTCCTAGTTTCTTTGTTGAGTTTCCTATAGTCAACGCACATCCTCCACCCTCTGACGGTACGGGTGGGGATGAGCTCATTCTTCTCATTCCTAATGACTGTGGTCCCTCCTTTTTTGGGGACGACTTGGACAGGGCTGACCCAAGGAGAGTCCGAGATGGGGTAGATGACCCTACAGTCAAAAGTTTAATCACTTCAAGACGGACAAATTCCTTCACGTTTGGGTTGAGTTTCCTTTGTGGGTCTCAGGAAGGTTTGCTATTTTCAATCATTGGGATTTTGTTGATGTAAATTGATTGATCTATCCCAACTAAATATGTCATTTTGTACCTTAAAGCTATTTTTCTTTTCCTAAGTTTTCTCATAAGCATGTTTTCCTATTCAATGGTAAGGTCAGAATTGATAATAATAGGGCATAATTGTTGTTCATCAAGAAACACATATTTCAGGCCTATGGGGAGAGTTTTCATTTCTAGGGCCTTTGGTGGTTCAGGCTTTTCTTCTATGATGGAGATCATCTTAAGGTCTTCAATTTTTGTATTGGGAATCTCCTCAAAGTTATCCAAATGAATCTTGAGTTGGTTTAATGGTTCATTGTCAAAATCACATTTGGTAGGGATGGTGAGGGAAGTGTGTAGGGGGTCATCAACTAACTCCCATTCCTGCCTTAGTTGGGATAATTCATTAATGCAATCAAGGAGGTAGACCTCTTCCTCAAGACTAGGTCCCCTCATGCTTTCAAACACCCTAAACTCAAGGTTTTGCTTCCCTAGCCTTAACAAAATGGTGCCAGACTCGACATCAATTAAGGCATGGGCAGTGGCTAAGAAGGGACGTCCGAAAATGAGAGGGTAGCATAAATCTTCCTTGATGTCCATGATCACAAAATCACAAGGGACATAAGCATCATTTCCAACTTTTATCAGAATTTATTCTATGATTCCCATGGGTTTGGTTGTGGATGAGTCAGCCAGTTGAATGGTCATGGATGTGGGTAACATGTCATTGAATCCTAGTCTTTTGCAAAGGCTATAAGGCATGATGGATATACTGGCTCCTAAATCTGCTAACCCTTTTCTGCAAGCATTGTCACCCAAGTAGCATCATATTCCAAAAGAACATGGATCCTTCTATTTTTTAGGCATCTTACTTAGGATAATGTCTGAAGTGGTCCTAGCAAGTTTAACAGTCTTGTATTCTTTAATAACATACTTCCTAGTCAAAAGAGATTTCATGTACTTGGACCACGCGGGCATGTCAGCCAAAGCATCAAGAAAGGGAATGTCGACATGTATTTTTTTCATAGCATCCCTAAATTTCATGAAACGGGCATCAAGTCTTGTTTGTTTGAGGCGGGCTTGGTAGGGAGGTCGGGGTTTGTAGATTGGTTCTTTGTCTTCTGCTTGAGGGGTTTTCGGGGTGG
Organism: Alisma plantago-aquatica; assembly: GCA_963693085.1. NCBI lineage: Eukaryota > Viridiplantae > Streptophyta > Magnoliopsida > Alismatales > Alismataceae > Alisma > Alisma plantago-aquatica. Next base: position 806,906,188 of record OY856414.1, on the reverse strand, counting down.
GTGGATGGTTTGAATGTAGCTCCAGGCTCGACAACGACCATGTCCTCATCCTCGAATTCTAGAGGTGGGTCTGGAGATTTTTCAGGAGGTGGAGGAGTTTGCACTTTTCCCGAATGAGTAGAGACAACCTTGAGTTGTTCGGGATGTTTGGGGTTGTTTTCAGACTGCCCTGCAAAAGTCCCGGTAGGGGGTTTCTGTTGGGCAAACAGACAGGCTAGTTAGGCATCTTTCGCCTTTTTATGAGCTTGTTGAGCAATGATGATTTGCTCCAAGGCAGCTATCCTTTCATCTGATGAAGGGGTGGTGGTAGGGACATTTGGTTGAGGGGGTGGTTGATTGTGGTTTTGAGGAGGAAGGTTTAAATTTTGAAATTGTTGTCCTTGATATGGTGGTCGGGTTAGATAATTTCCTCGGTAATTTCCTTGGTTTCCAAAGTTCCTTTGATTGTTGTATGGGAATCCAGGTGGTGGTCGATTGTTACCTTGAGGGTAGGGAGGCCTTTGTTGGGTTTGGAGTTGGCTTGAGTTCTTGTCACCGAAAGGGTTCCCATATTGAAAACCATGGTGGTTTCTAGCTTGGTTGGGATTATAGTAACCTTGGCCAGGTATGGTATGGATTAAATTGAGGTCCTCTAGTTGTTGTCATATTTCAGGTTGCATGGGCATGTTGTAGAGATATTGATAGTGGAGGGTGGTATGGTCGTATCCTTAACAAATACCACAAAGAGAATACATGGCTTTTAGTTGTTGGGGTGACTCCCTAAGGGTGACCAAGGATGACTCTAATCGATCTTGTTTTAAGGCAATTAATTTGAGGCTTTCTGCTATGCTTTGGATATCATTATTAACTTCTGCCTTGGCTACCTTAAGGATTCCACCAATTCCTCTTCTAGCCCTTATTTCGGAAGCCCATTTGACTACTTCCCATGCACTAGTCAAACTTTGATGCATGAAATTTCCTCCAAATGAGGAATCAAGAAAGAATTTGGTATCATCATCAACACCACGGTAGAAGATCTCTATGAGTTGGGCTTGAGAGATATCATGGTGGGGGCACTTCCTAAGTAAGTCTTTGAACCTTTTCCAGGCTTCTCCTAAAGACTCTCCTGGGGACATGGAAAAGTGAGTTATTTGACCCCTAAGTTCGTAGGTGAGAGACGGGGGGTAAAATTTTTCAAGAAACTTACTTTGTAGAACTTCCCAAGTTGTGACATGGTCTTCGCTCTCCATAGTGTTGTACCAGCTACTAGCTTGGCCGGAGAGGGAATACTTGAACAACCTAATGCGGATGGCATCTTCAGATACACCAGGAAGTTTGTTCGGAGAGCAAAGGTCAATGAACCTTTGGAGATGATCTTGGCAACTTTCTCCATTGTTGCCTAAGAAAGGATTGGCTTACATCGTGGTGATCCATTGTGTTCGGATCTCAAATTGTAGAGCAATGATGTCAGGAGGTATGACTGGATGTTGTGCATAGGTAGTTTTTGGAAAATAAAAATCTTTTAATTGTTTTTGCCTTTCGGCTTCCCTCCTATCGGCTTCTATGGCTTCTTGTTTAGCCCTATAGGCTGCTCGTAAAGCGGCTTCTCTTTCCGCTTGTTCGGCTTGGATGAGCTCTCTTTGAGCTATGAGAGCTTGGTCGATTCTATGGGCGACTTCTTCTTCATTCATTCTTGCTAGATTTTGACGGTTTAAACGATGAAAAATCATTTCTATTTCCGGATCAAATGGTTGAGAATTAACGTTTGGACGTAGCATGCACAAATGAAGCAGTTAATCGTGTGCAGAAAAAATGGACTGCCGGAATGGAAACTCAGCAGAAGGAGGAGTAGCACTTCTGGAATGTTACACAGAAGGCATAAAAAGGGAAAAAAAGTTTTTCAAAAGTTTTGGGGTTCGAAGAAACAAATCCATTGTCTCGGCAACAGCGCCAAAATTGATATGTGTTGCTTAACACACCAATCACTAAGATAATTATCCTAGAGTTTAATTCTTTTTTAACTTTCCGATTAAGGCTAGTATAGAAAGGGTCGATCTCACAGGACAACTTTTTAAGATTGTTTCTTTTTATCCCAATTGTTTGAAGAACTTATTATTTGTTTTTTGTATTTTTCAGATTTGGAACAGAAAGTAAAAGTCGAGTTTTGGGGGTTGGTGATTAACACTAAGGAAATAAATGCAAGAATGGAAAAGCCATTAACAAGAATGTAAATTTGCCCTGTCACAAGGAAAATTAAGATTGTTGTTAGCACAAGAAAAACTATTATGAATGAAAAGACTATAGGTTAAAGAAAGCAAAAGCAAGCGGTGATTAGATCAAGAGATGAGAATCGAGGCTTTAGGGGTTTTCACCACCTTAGCCTAGGCAAAAACAAACTAATCCTTTAAAAATGACGGATTCGATGAAGGCAAGTGAATTAATAAAAATCCACTAAAGATGGACTCCACATGAGCCCATTGGTCCTGGCGCTCATGCTTCTTAGTTCATCATCCAAAAAGAAGATCCACGGTCATTTCAAAACTCCTATGCGATTGGGTTTGTTGTTCTAAATCTGAACTTCCACGGTCATATCCATCCAGATTAACTTTTGATCAAATCAATTAATTACTTTGATAGATCAATTAGTTATCAAACCCAAAAGCCATCTAGAATCATTTTTAAGTAAAAGTCGATAAAGCATTGGCTAAGGGGTTATTTCCCTTGCCTCGATAAAGAACTACTCACTCATAGAGAAGGAGCAAAAAGAGACGGAGGAAGGAAGTGATCTAGCCATCTTCGAGTCTTATGACTATTGATCCTCGATTAGAGACACTGAATATGACTGCCTCTTCCTACTTTGCTCGATTTCTCAAGAGAGGGGAGGAGGAGAAAAGAAGGTATGAGATCTAAACACAACGGATTAACAGAATAACATGTAACAAAATTGCAAGGCTACTTTATTTCTGAATTAGAAGAATACAAGAAAATGTTTGCTCCAAAATGCTTAATATAATAGAAAAACCAAGATGATCCAATGAGGAGGAAGTACCCCTCCTTTTATAGGAGAAGGAGAGGGGTATACATTAGGTTTAGGGTAAAAGAAATGGCCAGCGGTTGGCTTTTTGGCTGTCTGCGCGCCGCCAACCGACCGGTTCAGAAGTGAACCGATCGGCTGGATGCTAGTGGATGGCGGTCGCCAAGTGATCGGCTGCCAACCCTAATTAGGGTGGTGGCGTAGTCAACATCTTGGTGCATTTCTTCTCATCAATAGGGATTGGGCCGAGCGTTTGGTCTGGGAATCGGGCGATCTGGTCGGTCGTCTGGTCAAGAGCAATGATCATCACTAGAATGTAAAACGAGCAGTTGAACAACTGAGACGATCGGTTTGTGATAGTGAAATGATCGGTTGGTGATGTCTGATGATCGGTTCAGGTCCTGAAACTGCAATAAAATGCACATGATTGTCAGATTTCTGATAAAAATGAGAAAATATTAATTTGTGCAATTTTAAGAGACGAATTGAGTATTTCTATGTGACAAGCTTAATAATTTGTAGAAAAGAAGTGTTGAAATAGCACTCATCATTTTCTCATTTGTTAGAGCATTAGAAATCTTCAAATCACCATGCTTGATCAAACATAAAATAGGGTACTTTTTTCCCTATTATTTGCAATACCTTATAACAAGAATATGAATATTGTGGGATTTTCTCATACTTTTTTTTACATCCAATCATGTGTGAAGTTTGGGTGGGTTGGATCATAAAGGGGCCATCTCACCTAGAATGACTCTGCCAACTTTTTTGTAACCAAAAAGGATTCTTACATGGATTCTTTAGAATTGCAGGATTATTCCATACTTCAAAAAATCATAAAAACCTCTTTGGTATCTAAAATTAATGAAAACTATGTGTCGGAAAGGTGAATTTTTATATAATTTACTTATGAAGATTTTCAATCCAAACTCAATTATCTATTTTGGGCATTGGCAATCACGATTGTGACCTAGGGCACCACATCCACTCAGTGTAATGTCTCAGGGTAGGGGGTCTGGTTGCTATCGCTTGCCACCTTCTTGTGTCTGCCTCTTCCTTGACCCACCTTTTTTCTCTAGATCTGGAGGTAGGCATCTTCTTTGTGCTTCTTAGTCTCTCCACCTTGAGAAGCAGTCGTTGTGATGGGTTTGGGTCACTAATCAGGATATGACACTATTGGTGATCATGTTAGTGGTGGTGGGTGGTGCCCATCTATTGTGCTCGTATCCTGGTCCATATCATGGACGAGAAATAAGGTTAGTGTATGGGTGTATGACTAATATATCTGGTGGAGGTGGTACTCCTCTCCCCCCCACCCATTATTTTTTGTTGTTTCCTTTTTGTATGTTTGGTGTTTAGTGTCGTCTAGTTCGTTTGTTGTTTGACAATCATGGATTGACATTCTTAGTTATGAGGTTGTCTAAGATTGTGTAGACCTTCTATTTTTCAAAGGTGGTCATTTGATTGGTTTCCCTAATCTTGTTGACCTTTATTGGGGTTTCCCCCTTTCCTCTTCTTCTCATGTTCAATTGTCATATGTGACATTCTTGCATTGTGCTACAAATATATGATATGGTTGAAGGTCTTGGTGATGGGTCTCTTGCTTGCTTTGGTATTTACACGATATAGTTCGTTTGTGAAATTTTTACCCTAACAAAACACGAATGTTACCAATAAGTTGAGATTAAGGTTTAACATACTAGTTGATGGTATTTTAGAAAATGAATGGTGTTATATGTGATTTAGGCCTTAATTAGGCACAAGACAACTGACTTAGGGATTCCTTACCCAAGGAAAGTGTGTCATGCAGCTTGTGTTCTATCAAATTGTTCGATTTGAATGTTAATTGGTTTATCATTGTGATCATTTTTAGTTTCATATCCTTGTAATACAAGTAAGTCAATGTTCATAATGATCATTCTCTCATCAAAATTTTACGTTGATAATTTCTACTTAAGATTCTATGATAACCATCACTATTTACTTGATTATGGCAATGATCATGAAAATGAGATTCATGTTCGAGTAATGTGTAATATTCATCACTAGATATTTAGGATCATGATTTCATTATGAAATTCCATGGAATAATAAAATAGATTCATAAGTAATTTTTATGCCAAAAATTAAGATTTAATATAATTATTATGTGCTTCTTCCAATGGTTTTATTATTATAGGTTGTCTAAGAAATTATGTGTGTTTGATCATGATGCAAAGAGTGTTATCAATTTTAGAAACCAAAGAAACTCTGTGTCACCCACAACAGTTGGTGTTACAAGAAATGTAGTCTTTGGGTTGAATCCATAGTGCCAAAGCAGTCCAGTGAGAACTCAAGTCTAATTATCATGCAATTTACAGAAAATAATTTTTTTCATTGATTAAGTAATCTAAAGGTTGTCATGAGTATCTTTTAAATGGTAAAGTTCAAAGAAAGCATTTGGTACCTAAACACCTATCATATGATGAGTAGATAATAGCTATACATATTGGATATCATTCTCTCTCTTGTCTAGATCTCACACAGCATCACAATGAATGCATTTTGCATGTTTATTGCATAGGTATACACGTTTGCTCATCTTTCATAACCTAGAAGTATATTTTAAGCACTCTTAGATCGCTCTTGGAGAATCATAAATCAAGGTTTTTTTATCAAACTTGGAGAGTATATCATGCAAAAACCTACATTCACTTTCATGCCATAGAGGTTAAATCTCTAATTATCCTATACTGTGATTTTAACCATTTTGAAGTATGAATTTGAGGATTAGATCATCTATTATCATGTTCAATTAATAATAAATTAAAGAAAAAGAGAGAAAAACAAAATATCAAAATTTTTTGTCATTAAATGAACAATAGGTATCATATTTAGGCACCAAATTCAAGGGAGATTACTCTACAATGATGAATGATGCCCAAACAAATCTGAACTCCATGAAATTAAGAGTATCTATTGGGTAACAAAAATAATATAGAACTAAAAAAGGAAAGAAATGATATACAACAATTAGAGAGGAGATATCATCTATAATGGACTACTCTAGGTGCTTCTAAGGATTGGAGATGGAGAGATTTGTCTCTAAGTCCTTATTTCTTCTTCCTTTTAACTTCTTCTCTAGAGTCAACTCTGGAGTCATATCATTTCTTTTCACCAAGTTAGAACCTGAATAAAGGAGAGATCTCTCCCAATAGCCAATTTTCTGCTCTTTATGCATGCTTTTACTTACGCTAGATTGCACGTCGTGCATAGGGTTATGCCCCTCGTGCACCTTGGTAGTTTCCAATATCAAGTTGGAAAATTATTCGCCATGGCATGTAGTTGAAGGTCCACTCCATATAGGAAATAGTGGGGAGTGGTTATTGGTAATATTGCACATCATTCCATTGTCTTAACATATCGTCCATGGGGGTGGTCACCAAGAAAGTTGTTATCGTGGTTTGCATGCCATGAAAAAATGGTGCAAGATGTGTGTTTTGGATCTATTGTTGCAGGAAGCTTATAGGACATGCATTTCATGCACATGAGTTCACACACTATCCATTTAACTTTTTGAATTCTAGAAAGGTCTTCAGTGAGCGCATGTCATACACCTAAGGGTGCTCACCATGTAGCTACTTGTCAAGGTAAGACTCAAGCATTCTTAGTGTTATGAGGGTGACCTTGGTTCCATATGAACCAAACATCATAGAATATGCACCAAAACACTCTCAAATAGTTTAAATGACACCAAAGAGACTATTAACATATTTAAGCAATTACAAGCTAATTATATTGTCAAAGTATGAAATGTAAATCATTTGATACATGAAACTGGGGAATAAAAAGTATGCAAAACTATTTGTGTTTATCCTCTAGCTATAAAATCTAGAATGAGATTCAAAGACATTTGCATGCATTCACAAAATGTAATTGAACAACTCAATTCAAATTCTTGGTTTGCCTAATGGAATGTTGACATGAATGGAAAATCCTATTATTTAAAATGTAATTCTTTTCAAGTCAGATAAACAACTAAGATCTCCCCCTATAATTAAGAATTCACCCTTCTGCAAGGTATAGCCCAAAAAGCAACCACATATCCCCCCTTAGAAACCCTTCATCTTAGATGAACTTTACCTTCATCTTCTCATATGAAAGAATTCTAGCATGACAAACATGTGTCATATTTTCACTTGTTTATTAAGCTCAAAGTATCCAACCGTTGAGATCGGATTGGTATTTTAAAGTAGCTTGGCAGACCAAGTGTGTTGTTATTGCCCTCTTCTCCAAAATTTAATGATTTACATTTTAGTTCAAGAGTTATGAAACAACATCTAACTATCACAAGAATATCGTATTTTAAATAGGCTACCATATTAGGTGGGCAAATTATAGTCTCGTTGCCAATTAAATGAAAATAGTTGGGGTTCTAAGATCAATTTCTCCAACCAATCCCTCGGGTTTTGTAATGAAGCACTCAAGATAAATTGATCTAGGATGACAATGGGGACAATAACTTCTTATCTCAAGAGAAAACAGATATATATATATATTAAGTTTGTTTCAATAAAAATAGTTATTATCATCATTCATGTCTTTGAATCCATTGCAGCACCACAACAATTTTAGGTTGACAAATTCTTTTAGTGCAGCATGGTTATCTTATCATTATCTCAACAAGAAAGAACCAAGTTGTATTTTTGGCAATATTATAAGATGGTGAATGAGTTAAAATAGAATCATATGCCCAATGTACAAGATAGTTCTGGAAAAAATAAATTTGATACATTTGCAATTATGTCCTCCTCATTTATTCAATTAATCTATTAAAACATGCAATTTGGGAAAACAAAGTGAAATTATTAATAAATTGAAGTTTTCCAGTTAATTTATGAAAGTCTTAATCAAGCAATCAATTATGATAAAAAAAACAAGATTAAGATTAATCTAGATCAAGATCCTTGGAAGAAGTTTGTCTAGAAGATAATGGTCTTGAGCATTACATTTTTGTTGCATGGCTTAACTATAATATGATTGATGATAAGCATGTTTCAACTCAAGTCATACAAGTCAAAATCTTGTTTCTAAATTTGGATACAATCTCGATGAAAATTTCCAAGTAGCATCACTTATAGAGAAACTCCCGACTTCTTGGAAGGACTTCAAGTCCCTTAGTCATAGGCAAGTAAAAATGACTATTGTGTCTATAGTTATATCCTTTCAAACTAAGGATAGGAATAGGAGGGAAGACAAGAAGTCTAACCCTATTGTAAATGTTGGGTTTGGAATTGCCAATCATGCTTTTAAAGACATCAATAATCACCCTAACTTGAAGAACTAGGATTTTAGGTATAAGAATGACAACACATGTATTTGTTGGCCTAGAAACCCATCCAAGATTTACTCATTAGGAGTAAATCTTGGATAGTCCCCGGTTTGGGACTGTTCTTGAACACCTGATCTCGCTTAGGATGTAAGTTTATAATGTGTATTGAGTTTTCAAGAAAATTTTTGCAGTATTTCCTCGTTTGTTCTCTAAGTACATATGTACTTAGAGAACAGCGGGGAAATGCTGCCGAAATTTTTTTTGAAAACCCAATACACATTATACACTTACTAGTGAGATTAGGTGTTCAAGAATTGGATAGGTGTTACACATTTATTATATATAAGAATGACATCACATGTATTTGTTAACCCTAGACCCTAATCTTGTTGTAATGTATACTTGATTTCTCTTTGATCATAGAATGGATAGATCATGGATGTCCATTCGCAATCGCTGCACCCCAGAGTTTATTTCTGGTCTTGACCAGTTTATTAGATTTGTTGAGGAACATAGGAAACAACCTGGAGATAGGTTCTACTGTCCATGTAGGCATTGCGGTAACAACTTGAAAGTCAGCACTGGTGACGAAATTAAAAGTCATGTCATGTGCAACGGGATTATACAAGGCTATACATAATGGCACTGGCATGGAGAGATTTCAAACCCGAAACCAGTGGATGTCGATAGTAGTTCTTGTGTGGAAGAAGAAATTGCCTACGATGACGTAGATGTGAATGAACCAGTTCCAGTAGACATCGTTGATGCGATGATGGATAGTTGTGGGGTAGAGCACACCAATCCACCTCCCATTTTTAGAAACATTGTGCATGATGCTGAGATATCATTATACATAGGTTGTACTAAGTTTACAAAGCTTAGCGCTGTGTTGAAATTGTATAAGATGAAAGCGAACAATAGATGGAGCGACAAAAGCTTCACGTCATTATTGTCTTTGTTGAAAGAAATGCTTCCTGAAGGAAACGAGCTTCCAATCTCAACATACCAGGTAAAGAAATTGTTGTACCCAATGGGAATGGATGCCAAGAAGATACACGCATGCCCGAATGATTGTGTATTATTTCAAAAGGACTATGCGGATTTGAAATATTGTCCAAAATGTGGTGTGTCACGGTATAAATTGATGGCTTCGGGGGAGTCCAAAACTAGTTCTCCTGCCAAGGTGATGTGGTATACCTTGTGTAGGATCTGGTGATCTGGTTTCTTGTTTATTAATGCATGCGTAATTAATACATATTTTGCAGCTACTTAGACAAGATATGTGCAGATTTTGCATTCGAACATGTAGGATTTTTTATTCCATCTTTGATTAGTCTAGTAGCTAAAGACCCTCCGTTAGTTCAACAATACTACTGTGAGGCGTTTATAATTTTTTCTCAAAATAAGAAGACGGTGATAATAGCTCCATTCAATGTAGAGTAAGTTTACTTTGCTTATTATAATTTGGACTTAAGAAAATTACATTTTTATTGTGGATTTTGAGTTATTAATTTTTAACTTTTTTACCTCTAGTGGTATGCATTGTGAGTTACTAGTTATTGTCCCCGAGACGTTCACTGTCTATTATCTAGATCCTAAGGGGAGTAAATTGAATTCAAAATATGGACACATAATGAGAATGGCATTATTCCGGTGAGAAATATTTCATTTTCATATCTGTTAACATATGTTATTACATTACTATTTAATTATGCAATGTACTGTGTTACATTAACATGTAGGGGTTTAGATGAGTTCAAAAAGGCTGGAGGAAAGGTCCCCATGAAAAAGAACCAGCCAATAATTTGGAAGAATGTGAAAGTAAGTTCCCGACTGCAATATATGTATATATTATTTATGTGAACAGTGCTTAATTAGTTGTATTTTTTTTATATTTTGTATGTTTGAATTTATAGTGTGCTACACAAGACAACGGATGGGCATGTGCATACTATGTGATGTGATTTATGTACATAATTATCAAATATGCCGCAGTGGACATCGATATTATTCCTGAGGTATTATATAGTCTCATTAGATAATATGAAATATATCAATCTTATTTATAGCTCATTAATTATGTATATATATCATTCTCTTTACAGGTGTTTAAAACTGACCACACTACAGGAAATGTCTTACCAGATGTACATGCTCCCTATATGACGGGAGAATTAAATGAAGTAAGAGAAGAATGGGCAACAGACATACAAGTAGTGGGGGTTTTAAAATATAATTGGGATGTTGATAGCGAATAATGACTAAAGAATTATATTTTGTAAATGGATTTCTGAATTATAATATATGTGTGAATGTTTCTACATGTCTGGATGTTTCTACATGTGTCTGAGTGAAAATGAATGAAACTGTTGGTTGCTATATGAATGTTTCTACATGTGTGAATGTGAAAATGAATGGAACAACAGATTGCTAGCTACATGAATGTTTCTAAATGTGTGAAAATCAAATGGAACTGTAGGTTGCTAAATGTGTGAATATTTTTGTTGTTAATTTTGCAGGTTTGTGGCCTGTTGTTGGCTGATATCAATGGATGTCGTAAAACCTGTAGTTCATAACTGAACTGTAGGTTTCTCATCCTGTGACCAGCCACAGCGGGTCTACAAACTGACAAAAAAAAACAATAGGCATCGGTTATTTATATAAATCTGACGCCACATAGTTACAGTGTCAGTTTCCCTACGCGTAACCGACGTTTATTGCCTTAACACCACGGCCGTACTGGGGTATATGGCGTCGGTTTCTTAGCTAATAACCGACGTCTATATGAGGCCAGACACCACGGCCGTGGTGTCTGGTCCGCTGCCACAGTCGTGTTGGCCAGCACGGCCGTGGTGTCTGGCCCGCTTCCACGGTCGTGCTAGCCAGCACAGCCGTGGTGTCGGCCAACACGGCCGTGGCAGCGGGCCAGACACCACGGCCGTGCTGGGGGTGATAAGGCGTCGGTTATTACTAATAAACCGACGCTGATAGTGCCCCAGATGGCGCCCTTTCTGTGGCGCGAAGGTATATAACGTCGGTTTCTTATCTAATAACCGACGCCTATTGTCCCCTACTGGCGCGTTTTCGGTGGCACGCGAAGGGTTTTGGCGTCGGTTTTTGAACTGACGCGTAACGGTTGGGCTTTTAGCGTCGCCCACATAGGTGTCGCTTAGAAATCGACACTAAAGGCCTTAAATAACCGACACTAAAGGTCGGTTATGTACTAGTGGTATAAGCATAAGTTCACCTACTCCAACTTCAGCAAGAAATCAAAGCCCTCTTTAAGGGTGACATGTACCAAAATTAGAGTAAATGGTAATCAAGAACAAAAAGTGTTTGCTTTGTCTACAAGATATGAAGCCATTTAATGAATGTTTGCATCATACATAGGCTAGTAAAAATATTAAAGTTAATATGATCATTGTGGGGGTCCTTCCCTCTATTTACATGTTAAAGAGTCCCACTACTCTATTTGTTCATTCATCTTACAATTGAAACATGGACTCTGGTGTCACTTGTCCTTTTTACTCAACAAATCCCTCTTTTCTTCCTATTAGGCCAAATCTGGTGAGTGATAAAGTGGGGAAATCATTCATCCACCCATATAGATTGCAAGCTTTGGATGAGTTGATATGAATCTCACCTCTTGAAATATTGTTAGACTAAATGGCATACTACGTGTTCCATTTTCCATAGGAAATTTAATTTTCAAGTCATTCTTTAATATTCTAGTTACATCTTGATGTATCTAGGTGGCTTCTTGTTATTTGTAAGAAGAATTCTAAAATTGGAATAGGGTACACTTTCGGTGGTCTTTGTTAACCTATTATTTCTTTCATGTAATGCATCTTCTTTGAACGATATATCATCTATTGTTTTAGTTTCTAAAACTTGTGATGTTTGTCATGCATGTCTTTGACATTATGAGAAAAAATGTGATGAAATGCATAATGAACTAGGAAACTATTTCAAGACTCAAAATTGATGTTTTGTATTTATGTCAAATTAGTGTTCAAACTAAGATTTCTAAGCCTTTTAAATTTGTAGATCGTAATTTTTATCTTTTGAATTAATTCATATTGATGTTTGTGAAATATATAGCATGCTTACTCATGGTGATATAAAACATTTGTGACGCCTATATATGACTTCTTCAAATATTCTTCTATTTTCTTATTAAAAACTAAATATGAAAAAAAAATCAAAATCTAAAAACAAAAATAGACAAACAACTACATGAGAACATTAAGACAGTGAGGTCAGATAGGAATGGTGAATACAATTTTTATGAAGTTAAGAAGTTTAGTCAAGATCAAGCCCCAATTCATTCATGAAACCACTATTCCTTACAAACCTCAATCTAATGGAATATCTCAAAGGAAAAACATGGCATTGATTGACATGGCATTGGACTTGGCCAAAGGCTAATGGGAAGGCTCGTCAAATTATAATTCTATTCTCAATTTTATCCCTTTTAGACATGTAGAAAAACTCCCTATAATTTTTTGCTTAATAAGAAAATCTTTGCAAAGAAGAAGAGAAAAGTATGACCGAAAATTGTTGACATTGTCCTTATTGGATATGTGGGAAATATTAATGTCAACAGTTTCCTAGTTATTAGATAGGAAAAAAAAACCAAAATAGCATACTTTGGCAAAAAGTATTCTCGGTATAGCACCTATTTGAAAATAATTCCAATGACAGCCCACTTTGGTCAGAAAACGTCACTTAAATTGGCGTATTTAAAGTCTCAGGTGTAAAAAAGAAAGTGTCGGATGTGAAGGCGCCATTCATTTTGGAGCTTTTAATAAAAAATAAAAATAAAAAGGAGTGAAAACGCCAAAGCAAGTGGCGCTTTCACCCCAACATCGCCACTTATTTTCGCATTTTCACTCATTTCTTTATATTTTTTATTTTTTATTAAAAACTCCAAATGAGTGGCGTTTTCACCTCCTGCTATTCTCACCAAAGTGGGCTATGTTGGGAATTATTTTAAAAGGAGTGTTATACCCAAAAAAAATTGTCATAGTGCGTTATTTTATTTATTTTTCCTATTAGATATGGAGTCCCTAACATCAGAAACCAACTCGATTCTTGATATTTGAGATGTATATGTAGTTTATTATTCAACTATATTTTCCCTTAAAGAAATGGTTCTTGAATAGGTTGGTGAAGGTCCTCCTTCTACACCTCAATACACATTCTCGATTCAACTTCATATGTCTAGAGCATGGACTTCTTTTTTATGAGCCTCCCAATGACCTAGGTAGAGTTAAAAGGACTAAAGTTGATTATGACTATGGTCCCAACTTATACATCTTCCTTTCAGAAGAAGAAGACCCTTGTACCTATGGAGATGCAATGAAAATCATAGATTCTAGTTTCTAAAAAGAAGCAGTTGATAATGTAATAGAATCCATTATGAGAAATCATATATGATGCTTTTGAGATTCCACCAGGGTGTCAAACGAATGGATGTAAGTGGATCCGCAAGAAAAATATGAAGACATGGTTTCATAGGTAAGTTTAAGTTCAAACTAGTATTTAAGGATTTAGTCAAAAGAAAGTAATTGAGTACTTTGAGTACTTTGATACTTGTGCATTTATAACCAAAATCTATTACATCCATGTTGTTGTTGATCCTAATATTCATTAACTTAAGTACATCAAGTGGATTTCCAAAGTGCCTTTCTAAAATGGAGATCTTGAAGAGGAGATATATATAGATCAACCGCAATGCTTTTTATTCCTAGACAAGAACATAAAGTTTCTAGGTTGATCAAATCCTTCTATGAGTTAAACAAACACCTAAAAAGTGGAATGATAAGTTTAACTAAAAAAATATTGTATATTTTTTGTCGATGGATATGATTGATGACATATTCCAAAACTATTTGTAATGCTCAAGTTATTATTTTCCTTTATGTTGACATGTTCTACTATTTGGATCCAGTGTTGATATTCTTAATGAAACTAAATCTTTTGTTGCTAGAAACTTTGATATGAAATATTTAGGAATTTTAGGTGTAATCCTTAGCATTAAACAGAGTAGAGATGCATCAGCTTTTGTCATTAATCAATCTCATTATATTGTTAAATTCTCGACAAGATTTGACATGTTTGATTGTACACCTATAAACACACCACTGGATCCAAGATTTGAGATGTTTGGTTGTAATCTTCCGATCAAGCATGTTCATGCGTTTTTTGTTTTTCTTCATTAAAAGTAACCTCCTGATTGGCGGAGAACATATAACTATGTCGTATTAATGTCATTTGTTATAGAAGTGGTGAACTAAGACCGGGCAAAAGATTCATCGTCTATCCAACTACAGGGCCAGAACAAAGCAAAGGACATAATGTCCTTCAATTTGATTATAATTACGATGACGTTTTAATACGAACACAGTCATTACGTGGTTTCGTGCAGCCAAAAATTTCTGACAGCTACTACGGTCACAGTTGCCCGTCAAGAAAATCTGCTAAGGTATATTCTTGATAGAAGAAAACAGAGTGACAATTATTACCACAATATAGGATCCAGTTAGGAAAAAATACTCTTTGGACTTCAATAAACTTTAATAGTAGAAAATGGCGCCCCAGTTCAGATAGCAATGAAACCAAGTTTATATACTGATGTCGTGACATATGCATGTACAGATAGTAAGCCTGCGTTTGTAATTGAGTGTGTAGAGTAGAGCAACCAAAGGCCCTAATAATAACATAAGAAAAGGTTAAAGAAGAATAGGCTACAATGATGCTCGGAGAACCAAGTATTGGAAACGCCTAAAGAGGAAATAGCCATAACACAAAATGAGGAAATAGCCAAAATAAGTTTAGTCTGCTCAAATTCACGCCAGTTGGGAATTTTCTTTCGGGAAGAATGTGAAAGAGCGATGATTCTACAGTCGGGCCTCGAAAGCAACATCACAACAACCTGCTAAGAGACTTGATAAGCAACTTCAAGTTCTTTCGGGTGACTTCATCGCCAGTGAAATCCGATATGTCGGAGCTGATTCTCTAGAAAGTCATGAAAGCATTTCAAACAAAAGCCATGGGAAAATTGTTGGTGATCATAGTGTACCAGTATAAAAACTAACATTCTTGTGAATTTAGTAAAAGCTAAGATTAAATGATCCAACTACAGAGAAGTGACCCTAATTAATGATACCTCAACATTCTTCAATGTGAATATGAGTGTACTTATAGATTGCTGGAGTAGATCCACATTTTCTGCTGCGAGTACAGAAGAATGCGCACTCCTGCATACATCAGAGAGATACATCATGTTAGGTTTAGATGTATTTAAGCACGACAATGAATGATATACAGTTATGCACATATATACATTGCCCAACACAAACATCAGCCTCAAAGGTAGGGTGCAATAGTGTAATTGGATCAGTCTTCTGGGATTGATTTATGATTGAAGCTTTCTGCTTAGGCCCTGTTTGGTAGGGTGTTGTTGGGTGTAATTTGGTGAAAAGAAAAAGCTAACAAGTATAATCATACTTTTTGAACTGTTGTTATTTTATTTGGTTGGGTGTGCTCTAAACTATAAGAATTTGGTTTCATTTGTTTGGTACGATCCAGAAATGTGCCGGTTAAAGTAGTCATGCTCCTTGCCACTATGTTAAAAAAACTCATACCACAAGGCCTGTGGTCCCCACCACGTTGAAGAGAGAGCGGGGGCTTTCAAGTTATGTGTTGTTTTACAGCTGTAGCGCAGAGTAGAAAGTGTACAAACGAAGAGAGAGAGAGAGAGAGAGAGAGGAAGATAATCGCTGCATGGCCCCACCCTCCCGCAGCCCGGCTTCATGCTCCAGTCCCCACCGCACGCGACCACGCCCTATTCGGGCGCGGTACATATTCCGGGATTTGGAGCTGAAGTATGCAGTTCGGTGGGTTGTAAAACAAGGAATTCTAGCTGCATTCTGCCATACCAAATAAAATTAATAATGAAAACAGTGATTTAGAACTCATTGAATATAAGATTCATCCTACCAAACAGGGCCTTAGTATAGTGATTTGCAACGTTGAATCACTAATGTGTAGTACTTGCCCTCGATATGTATCTCTCAGGTCAGGTGTCCCCAGTGTTATGAGAGTTCTTCCTCTTTTAACTCTTACATATGCACGAACTAATTGTACACACGTACCTAGCGTGTAGGGTACACGAGGACAAGGGCTCTGAATTGCAGAGTCCCAATTGGCACCTTTGAGCCATTAATGAGTTCATAAATCATCTATATTATCTACATCAATTCCCCTAACTTTTCCCTAAAATCAGTCTATGAATAAGAGATTCCAGTTTCAATGTAATTTATTGAGAAGCCTAATTCAACCCTTAAAACAAGTATAGAATGAAAGCTATGTACAAAATATCAGTTGGTGTTTGAATCAAATTGTATGTATGAGTGTTTTGTTTGAATGGTTGAAAAACAGTTGGGATAACCCCTAATTGAGGAATGTCAAGAAAAATATATACAAACCAATAAAATGTCAAGAACGTATTATCGACACTTAATCATGTACAAAACAACCTTCAGTGTGGTGGGAGCTGACTAAAATACATAAGAGTAATTGAGTGTAGTAAAGTAGAGCAACCAAAGGTCCTAATGATAAAATGGGGAGCAAAGCTAGCCTTGTTCGGTGTTGGTCGCAACCGGATCAACTTCGACCGGAATTCAGTCGGGTGGGTCAGGGTCCAGATTACCACAAACCGATGGCAAATCAGTGTGGAGCACCTACCTACCAAACAGAAATCTGGGTGGGCATTGACCCGAGTAGACAGATGCTAGATCTAACCTTGGGTTAACGCATGTTGGAGAGACTGATATACATCGAGTTTAGTTGATGCGGCAGTTGATGTGACCAAAGATTGATCTACCTGCAGAGATATTGATCAGCCTTCTTAATGCCGACAGCAGACATACCTCCTCATTGCCCATCCTCCTCTATTTCCTCTCTCCTGCCACCCCCCTCCCCTGAACTCCTTGGCCACCCATGTCTTGGGGCATTGCAATTGCAATGAGAGTGGAGAAAACGGAGAGAGAAGCGGTCTAGGAAGAGGATAAGTGGTGGGGATGATGGCGAGGGTATGTGACCAACGAGGAGGCAAGGGACGACAGGAGCTGAAGTGCAACATAAAAGAGGGACATGGGAGGAGGATGGACAGCAGCAAGGGGGCTAACAAGAAGGCCCAGCAAGGAGGAAAAGGTAAGGGCATAGCGGGGAAAGGATGGATGGGCAAGGAGGATGAGTAGCTGCGAAAAGGAAGGCCTTAGAGGACAGGGAGGGAGAAGAGAGGATGGACAAGCAGGGATGGTGAATCGTAGGGCCAAAGACATAGGGAGGCATGGAGGTGGGGTCCATCAACAAGCAAGAAGACAAAAACTAGAAAAGGAACATAATCCAGGTCAAGATTAAATTGATAAGACAAACTGAATGTACATCTTAGATGAGCCCCAAAAGACAGGTCTATTTCTGTAACTAAACCGTACAATTCCTATGATACATATTTTTATCACGTAATTGATCATGGGAGTTCACGAAAGTGATGCTCTGGTAGGCATGATTCTATATATTTTTATATACTTATTTTAAGTACTTCATAGTAGAACGTGTATCCTCATCATTTAAAGGCCCGATCCCAACTACGTTGGATTGGCTACATAGATCCTTCCTTTCCATTCAGCTTGTCTGAATCGTGTTCTATTTGAGATGCAATAAATTCCGATCTCAAGTTAATTTAGGCAAGTGTTTTCCTCTTTTAACTTTATTCGGCTCAATAACTGCTCAAAATTGGTGCATATGTCGCTCTTTGTTACACATGTCAAAACCATCTAAGGTGACCCTCTGGCAGTGAGTCCTCAGATCTAGTCACTCCTACTTTATTTCGTATATAACCATTTCTAACACAATATTTCCT
This sequence comes from Alisma plantago-aquatica, assembly GCA_963693085.1. Lineage (NCBI taxonomy): Eukaryota > Viridiplantae > Streptophyta > Magnoliopsida > Alismatales > Alismataceae > Alisma > Alisma plantago-aquatica. The sequence continues at coordinate 806,887,933 of OY856414.1, read as the reverse complement.
TGTATACAACATATACACCTTAGTCTTGTTTTGTCACAGGCCAATATTCATAACCATACAGCATGGTCGGGCACGTTGTGCCATAAAAGTTTTATCTAAATTTGAGTGTAATCTTATGTGTGCAAAATATTCGAGATGAACTCCTCAATTTCATCAAATTCGCATTGATCCTATGCTAGACATCCTCTTGTACTTCACCGTTAAGATGAATAATAGATCACAAAGTACAAAAACTCGATCATTTTTGGGAATACACTCCATCCAACTTCACTTCACCTACTTATGCACTTCTAAATTACAAAATATTATGTTTCATTTCTACAACTCATAAACACTTTAGATTCCACAGCAATCCATCGGTCTACTTTGTTATCAGCTCCATTTTTAGTTCCATCAATTAGTACAATGTTAAAAGCAACAAAGTAACCAAAGGATATCATCATGAACATGAATAGTCAAATGAGAAATAAATATGGACTCAAAAGTTGATCCTTGATTTAGCGCAATCGTTATAGGAAACCTTCATGTCTCAATTATTGGATTCATGACACTAGAAGTTGAGCTATCATGCATGTATTTGAACAAGTTAAATGGACTGGGACCCATTTTCCTCCAAAGCCACTAAACCTTTAATACAGTCATATATGCTTTCTCCAAACCAAGGAAAATTACATGAAAGATCTCTTTTCATTTTTTTAGTACTCCTCCATAGGCATCTTTATCAGAAATATTGATATGTAGTTGATCTCTCATGCACCAAGCCAAATTGGTTGTTTGGTACATGCAGTATAGGTCTTTAGTCTACACTCAAGACCCTCTCTCAAAACTATAAATCGACTCGTGGTTTGACACCACTTTAGTTGGAATATTTTCCTTTTTTAGTGAAACAATGACGTTCTCCACCAATCAGGTGTCAAGTCGTTCTTATATAATATTATTAAAATAATATTTTTGGAACCAGGTTGGACCAATCAGTCCGGTCATCAAGTTAAATGGACTGGGACCCCTTTTTCCTCCAAAGCCACCAAACCCTTAATACACAGTCATATATGCTTTCTCCAAACCAAAGAAAATTACATGAAAGATCTCTTTCATTTCTTTTTTGTACTCCTCCATAGGCATCTTTATCAGAAATGTAGATCTATAGTCGATCTAACGTGCACAATGCCAAATTGGTTGTTTGGTACATGCAGTATAGCTCTTAGTCTACACTCAAGACCCTCTCTCAAAACTGTAAATTATGACTCGTGGTCTGACACCACTATAGTTGGGATATTTTCCTTTTCTAGTCGGAAACAACGGCGTTGTCCACTAATCAGGTGTTGCCTTGTTCTTATACAATGTCATTAAAGCAATATTTTCAGAGCCAGGTTGAACTAACCAGTCTGGTCATCTAGAACCGAAAAATGGCAAAAATGGGTCAAAACCAGAAGACTAGTCAATCCAACTAGTTAACTGCATTAAGTGGTCGATCTTTTTGACAAGCGGCACCAGCCCATATAATATTACATGCTCGAAACCTAGACAACCCCAGCCTCCTTGACCTCCCTACTTTGTTTTCCTATAGCTATTTGATATTGATTATGTTGTTTGTGTTGTTGTTTACATGTGTACCACTACTACTACTACTATTCAATGTTCAGAAAATCGGCGAATTCATCAGCGATTTTCAAAATCCAATGGATGAAATATACTTTTTTGCAATAATTTTTTTTAAACCTAACTCCGCCTATGTTTTTGTACATTCTATGCTATGTAAACGTAGTCGGCAAGCCCGGATAAAGGAGGGTTGGTGGTAGGTTGACAGCCAGCCATAAAACTGTCACTTTTTTTCTGACATAGATCCTTATAAAAATTTCGTTAGAGAGTCCCTACCTAAGAAGCAAGGACACTTCCCGGAGGCTGTCGTGTCCAACATGTGTCCAACATGCACACACCTTGGACATGTGGCAGACACGCCTCTTGCATGTCCACTTAGAATTTTTTTTAATGTAGTGTTGGACACGGCTTGGACACACTGTGGACACATCCAAAACACGCCATCTCATCCCACTTAACCGAAAACGTATGAAAAAAAACGAAGCCTTCTCCAAGTCCGTGTCTCATGTCCTTGCCCTACTAACATCAAGGGGTTGAGCTACCTTCTCCCCCTCTTGTTCCTCTTCTCATTCCTGCCCCTTCTCTTTCCTATTTGAATATGGCAGCAGCTGCAACATTGCTCCCCATCCCCCTTCTCCTATATCATGTTGGTCCTCCACATCTCCTTCTACCTTCTCTTGACACTCCTCCCCCTACTATTCTTCTTGCTACTCCTCCAGGAAAAAGTAGCAAAGTATTGTCCTCCTTACACCTACTTTTTTTCTTACTTCTCTACATCATCTGTCCTCCACTTCTCTTGTCCCTCCATCTTAAGTAGTTGTTCAATGCATTCCCCTTCTTTTTCTTCCCTCTCAACCTCCCAAGACACCTTCATTTTCCATCTCCTCCACCACCAACATATTTTACCCTCTCCCCTTCCTCTTGAAAGTAGATGTTGTTCATCACTACTTCCACCAACAATTACAAAATTTATTATCCCCAAATTTTGTTGTTCTTAATTTTTACAATTGCATATATTTCTACTACAACAATTTTATAATCAATCATCTTAACCAGTGTTTTAAAAATCGGCCCAAACGGCCGGTTAAACGTCGTGCGGGGCTGACCGGTTTATTTTGCTGATAATCGCCGGTTAAGGCTTTTTGAATTAAGCGCCCAATTTTGGGCCGGTTAGCGATTAATTTCAAGCGGCCAGTTAGGCCCGCTTTTTGTTGTCGGCCAAACTAATTGTTGATTGTGTTGTTTTGGATGTTTTATCATTTATGTTTTGATTTTGTTGTTTGGATGTCCTATCTTTCAATTATTTTTGTACTAGTCTTTTGGATTTTCTATCTTTTGGATGTTCAAGTTGGCTTTTAGATTTCAACAACATCATCAGGTGAAAAATTGTGAATATTACATCAATATTGTACTAATTGTTTCTTGTTTCATGTATTTTCATGTGGCCACATTACTTCCCTTGTCCAACTGGTTGTCTACTCGTATGATGTTGCTCATGCTCCATCCACAGGTAACCAACTAAATTCAATTTATATTTTGTTCATGCCTGAAATTGTTTATTGATACATACATTTATTTATGTTTAGCTACTGAATCTATTAGCTCTTTAATTTTGTTACATCGTATTTCTTTTAAAGGAATAAATAGGTTTAGTTCTATAAAATAGTCACAAATATTAAATTAAGTATGTGTATATAATATATGTCTATAAAATGTGAAAAATCATTAAAAAAATCCGATTTTTGAAAAATCACCCGATTAATCGCCCGCCTGGCGATTAATCGGCTACAAGGTCTCGTCTGAACGATTCCCGGTTCGCGCTTTTTAAAACATTGATCTTAACAAATGGTGTGATTTAATCCATATAGTGATTATTGGATGTAATGTTAAATGTTGATCGCTTGTTGGATTTCTTGGTGATTTCTCACATGAATAATCTATCTAGATCATTGTGTGTGTGCATACATATAGCATATTATGTCATAATATTTTCTATATATTTGTGTGTATTTGTCATATCCAATGAAGTGTGTGTCCTATATTTTTGGAAACTGTCGTGTCCCGTGTTCATGTATGTGTCTATATCTGTGTCTATGTTTGTGCTTCCTAGGTCCCTACATAGCGGCGTGCTGCATCGACACGCAGGTGTAGTGATAAATATGCAAGGGGTTTCAATGCAGCGGCATTCAGTTGTGTTGAAGGAAAATCAAGGGTTCCCACACCTTGGGCGAGTGTGGTAAAGAAGCTAGCCCTGCTTCATCATTGCCCGAATATAGTGAAAAATGTGTAAGGGCAATCTTTTCGAAGGAGACAGGTAAAAAAGAAAGTTCAGAAAAAATGGATCAGAGTGGGATCTTGGAATATTGGCTCTTTGACATGAAAGTCTTCAGAGATAGTTTTTGATAACGGGGGCGATCCTATTTATTAATCATAAAATTCAGAAGCTACAAGGTTCAGAAGAGACTGAGGAAAGCCCCCATTCTCGTCCGTGTGTATGAAGTCACCAGCCTTCGCAAGCTTGGCAATCTCATGCGCCACACGGTTACAGGATCGACTAACATGCACAAAGGAAATCGATACAAAATCAATAGCAAGTGTTCTAATATCAGCAGCTAACATTCCCAGATGATCTCTTCTTTCTCCTGAGTTGTTTAGCGCCGCCATGATTGTGCTCGAATCCGTCTCAACCACGATGGATCTCCACCCGCACCGCCTGGCCAGGTGAACGCCCTCCAGCACCGCCAACGCCTCACTTACGTCCACACTTCCCCCTCCAGGAAGACGTCTCCCTCGAACAGCTAGAGCTCGCCCCATATGATCCCTACCCACAACTCCCAGTCCCGTCCCAGAGCCTTCCTTCACTGCTGCATCAGTGTTGATCTTCACAGACCCTACTAGTATAGGTCTTTTCCAGTGCGCATCCACCGTGATATTGTGACATGGTTGTTGTCCCGAGCGCATCTGTCTTGCGCCCCATGAGTCAATCATGTATGCTTGGGCTGCTCTCACAAACATAGCAAGACTTCTCCCCTCTTCCTGAAAGACCATATGATTCTTGTACGTCCATATCCCCCACATATTTGCTACTACCTCCGTAAACTCCTGCTGAGATAACCCATCATACAGCTCCAACAATGTTTGCCTGGGGGACTGTATATGATTTGTTGCAATAATGGTCGTCGTTGGTGATGTTCTCCAGATCTTCCTTGCCTCCACACAACAAAAAAACATGTGCTGGATAGTTTCCTTCTCCTCATGGCATAGAGGACACAATCCGTCAACATGGCAGTGTCTGTCTAACAACCTGCCCATGGTAGCCATGCCACCTGTAGTCACACGCCAAAAAAAGTGAGCCACTTTCGGCGGCCACCACCGATCCCACACAACTTTCCAGACCTTCTCAGAAAGCGCCTGTCAGAGATAGTTGATACCATGATTAGAAGAGAAGTTGGGAGAATCCCAAATCAGCTTGCAAACGGAGAGTCAGACTAGAAAACAAAGAAACAAAACCAAAGAATGAACCAAGCCCATACAAGAAATTTGTCCCCCTCAATTTTACAATTAAAGCACTCAAACACTCAGACACTCATACACTCCCCCTCAAGTAGATACTCCAAGCAAGCAGGCAAGCAGGTCACAGAAGCTTCTCGATCATCTAAAGCAAGAGATAAAATAGCTGATAGGCACCAAGGTCTTCATCAAAGTCGTCGTCGTAGTAGCCAGAGAGTGTTGGGTCACAGTGGCAGAGTAGCAGAGCCCAGAGAGTGTTGGATCACAGTAGCAGTAGTAGTCAATGTACAAATAAAGTACGGACGGGTCAACGTGCGAAATAGGGCACGGACAAGCAAGAGAATGTTGGCACACGAAAGTAGAGAGTCGACGTGCAAACAAGGCACGGACATGCCAGAAAGTGCTAGCGCACAGCAGCAAAAGTCGACGACATAGGCAGATAGAAGACAAGTAGGCAGAGTAGCAAGCAAATAAATAACTCCAGTAGACTAAGCTTCATGTAAAGTCAGCGACAAAAGTCTTCATAATCTTCCCTCTTCATAGAATATCCATCACAGTAGCAACATAAGTCAAAGTCCAAAGAGTGTTAGTCCATAAGAGTCCAGAGAGTAATGGTCCACAGAAGAAAGTCAACATGCACAGAAAGCATGGACAAGTAGAAAGTGCAAAAGCACATAGCAGTAAGAAAAATGTGCTAATCATAGCACAAGTAGCAAGAATGACGTCCCATTATGTAACTTCATAACAGCATTCGAGGTAGATGACGAATAAGCAATAATATCAGCAGAAAGCATCACATAGTAGCAGAAAAATCCATACATCAACGGTAAATATGGCATGAAGCAGCATAATGTTCTCCTTCATCTCATCTCTTCCCTCTACACTTCATCCTCTATTCTCCCCCTCACGCCAAGCACGATGGAGTCAAAGAGTGGTTGGCGTGGAAAGTCAAAAACAATGGTAGAGGCAAGGTTTGGTGTAGGCAAAAATATGTGGAGAAGGTAGTAGATAATGTGAGTAATGGAGCAATATGACCCGATTAGGTAGATCCGGATAGGAAAATAAATGGATCTTTTTCCGACCCGAAAAGGGGATTTGTTTAGCCCATAGGCTAAAATCTGATAAGGCTAAAAATTAGATCTGATTAGCACAAATGTGTAGAGTGTATATTGGGTGGGGGGGCAGTAGAAAATATGGAGGGGCATAAAAAATTGGGTTGTTTGGTAGCACGATTAGAGGCGGTAGGGGGCGGTGGACAGCAGCAACGAGTCGTTGGCTTCTAGGAGTAGCAGGCGGCACTAGAGCACATACGGAAGGGCAGCAGCATGCGATGGGGCAAGAAACAAGATCTGATAGTGCGAAGGCGGCGTGGAGGCAAGCGTAGGCGCGACAACAACAAAGGCGGGTGATTGGCGGCGATGACAAGTGTTGCAGCGGCATGACGACTTAACAGCATGCAGTAGCAGCACGGAGGACCACTAATTGCGGCAAGGCAGCAGTGAGCAGTGGTCAGGATAGCCTTTGCAAGGCAAGCAGCAGAAGTCAGCAATAGCTACGGCGGCCAAGGGCAGCGGAGGCCGTCAGGCAGTAGTGGCTAGGCGATGGGCAACAACATAGCTGCTTGGCGGCGGCAAGGGCCAATAGCCAGGGATCAACGACGCGATTAGGAGTGATAGTGAACAGCGGCTGACAGATCTGTAGTCGACGTTGGTTGTTCTGGTAGCAGCAGTGAGCGGCCAGTATTTGATCGCGGCAGGAGTGGATGGGGTTGGTTGTTGCGGTGGCAACACGTAGAGGAGCAGTAGACGTAGATGACAGAGAGGTAGGATCAGCGGATAAAAAAAGAAGGTAGAGTCACGGAATACCATGGAACAGCCTACGGGCAGCCAACCCACAAGGAAGAAGGGTGGCCGCCCGCCGGCTACATCTCGCTCTGATTTCTCTCTCTCATGTACGGCGGCGGCTCAAGGATCGTTGCTCTGATACCATCTGGAATAATTAAAGACGGCTACTTGTTGTATTGATAAGAATCAACCTTGATCCTATAAATAGAAAATTAGGGAAGCGTACAGACATAAGACCAACTCTAATGGGCCAGAACCTTAGGCCCATATTACAAACTAATAATAAAACACTAACTAAATAACTCTCAACAATTTGCTTGCAGGAAACCAAGTGGACATGTGAACAAAGCAGAAAGATTGGAGAGATAGTAATGCTTATATATGGAATTAAAGAAGAAATATTGCTAAAGACTAAAAGGGAATAATTCTCATTCATCAACTGTCTCTACATGGACGCAGATAGCCTTTATATAGGCTTCTAAAAGAAAGACTAAACAGGCGGTAGCCAATGTGGGATTAAACCGCTTGACTTTACAATAGCCTGAGAATAGCGCAAAAACGAGAAAAAAATGACATAATAAAATAAAACATGTTAATAAAGCCTAACTAATAACACGGCGATGCCTGCACTCATAAGTGCGTAAAGGTGGGGCATGTCCTACATCACATAGGGTACAAAATTTGGTATACAGGTATTGACAAACATAGAAATGGTGTTGGACTTATTGTTGATAAGATGTTGAAGGATGATGTCGTCAAGATCACACGGATGAGGGACAGAATTATGACTATCAAGGTTGTCCTTGGGGGAAAGATTTTCAATATTATTAGCGCTTATGCCCCCAAGTTGGCCTTAGTGAGGACGTAAAGAAGGATTTTTGGGATAACATGGATGAACTGATGCAAGAAATACTAATAGAGGAGAAGATCACTATTAAGAGTGACTTAAATGGCCATGTGGGGAGTAGTAATGTTGGATATGAGAGTTCATTTGGTTTTGGATATGGCAGCAGAAATGGAGAAAGGATTTTGGATTTTGCAGTTGCTTATGATATGATCTTGGTAAATACACATTTCAAAAAAAGAGATTCTCATCTTATTACTTTCAAGAGTGGGCGTAACCAAATTAATTACTTACAAAACGGCGGGATAGAAAAGTATGCAAGGATTGAAAAGGGATCCCCAGAGAAGATGTAATGCCCGGGCCCACTACGCAAGGCTCGAGTAGAGTTTCAGGAATGACGACTGGCCCCACAGACCACCACTAGCCTTAACTGCGCACTTTGTCCACACTGACGCGCAAGCCAGGATCAACTTCCCAACTGGTCACCCATCCTAGTACTACTCTGGGCTGAGCACGCTTAACCGCAAAGTTTTTTAGAGATGGGCTCCCGGAAAAGGAGGTGCACCTTGGTGATATGGGTAGTCCAATCATTCCTTTTAAGATCATGTTATCCGAGGCCTCAAATCCTGGGATGTTACAATCTCCCCCACTTAGACTCTTGACGTCCTCGTCAAGGCTCAACTATATGGCCTCATAATCTGACCCCATTTCAGTACAGACCCACAATGGCCCATGGACACCCAGCTCCCGTCCACGGCTACCAGCGCAAGGGCGGCTCCATCTCGTCTCTACAGATAGCCCTTTCCAACTTGCCTGGACCGCACAGCTCAAGACTGACAGAGGGGTTGTGGCTCTGATACCATTTGTAATGCCCGGGCCCACTACGCAAGGCTCGAGTAGAGTTTCAGGAATGACGACTGGCCCCACAGACCACCACTAGCCTTAACTGCGCACTTTGTCCACACTGACGCGCAAGCCAGGATCAACTTCCCAACTGGTCACCCATCCTAGTACTACTCTGGGCTGAGCACGCTTAACCGCAAAGTTTTTTAGAGATGGGCTCCCGGAAAAGGAGGTGCACCTTGGTGATATGGGTAGTCCAATCATTCCTTTTAAGATCATGTTATCCGAGGCCTCAAATCCTGGGATGTTACAGAAGAACTCACCACCCAACATATATTGGTGGTTTTGGATGTGAATATGAAGATCAACAAAGGTAAGCACAACAGAAGTCAAGATAGAAGGATCAAGTAGTGGAATCTTAAAGGAGAAAAGAAATTGACATTTTATGATAAACTCATCAAGGAGAGAACTTGGAACTTGGATTATGATGTTAGCTCTGTCTGGCAAAGTATGAGCGCTTGCATACCAAAAATTGCCAAAGTGGTTTTGGGAGAGTCCAAAGGGTGTGGGCCTCCACGGAAAGAGACTTGGTGGTGGAATGATGAACTACAAAAGGCTATTAAACTCAAAAGGGAGATCTATTCGAGCTTTGCCCAAATCCAGAGACGATGCAACTTTTTAAAGATACAAACAAGTAAAGAAAGATGCTAAGAAGGTAGTTCAAGAGGCAAGGTCCAGCCACTTTGATGAGATACATAAAAGTTGGACACTAGAGAAGAGAAAAAGATATCTCTAAAATGGCTTGTATAAGAGAAAGGAAAGAATGAGACTTGAGTCAACAAAAAATCATCAAGAATGAAGATGGCAGATTGTTGGTGAAGGATGATGATATAAAGAACCAATTGAGAAAGTACTTCCATAAGCTTTTCAGTGGAAATATTGTGAACATTGTAAGAGACTCGGGTGACATGAATGCAAGAAATATCACTTATACACGACGAGTTTCACTTTCTGAGGTCAAGAATGCTCTGAAAAATATGAAAATGAAAAAGGCATGTGGTCCAGACAGTATTCCCATTGATGCATGGAAGAGTATGGGGATCAAGGAGTCGTGTGGTTAACAAATTTCTTTAACAAAATTATGAAGACAAAGAAGATGCCAGATGAATGGAGAAATAGTACTATTTTCCTTATCTACAAGAACAACGAAGATGTTCAGTGTTGCACAAACTACAGAGGTATCAAGTTGATGAGTCACATTGTGAAGCTTTGGGAGAGGATTATTGAGCAAAGGCTAAGATTGATTACACAAATATCAGACAACCAGATTGATTTTATGCCGAAAAGATAAACAACTGATGCTATTTTTCTGATAAGGAGGCTTATGGAGAAGTACAGAGAAAACAAAAGAGATCTTCATATGGTGTTTATTGATCTGGAAAAGGCCTATGATTGAGTACCCAGGGAAGTGTTTTGGAGGGTTTTGCATAAAAAGGGTGTGCCTATCCAATACATTGTCTTAATTAAAGACATGTATGATGGCTCAACTGCAAGTGTTAGGACTCCTGGAGGAGAGACAAATGTTTCCTATCATCATTGGGGTACATCAAGGATCCGCACTCAGCCTGTATCTATTTGTTCTTGTTATGGATGAGTTGACAAAGCATGTTCAAGATAATATCCTTTGGCGCATGTTATTTGCTATGATATTGTCTTGATTGATGAAAGAAGAGAAATATTAAATGATAAAGTTGAACTATGGAGATATACATTGGAATCCAATGGATTTATGATCGATAGAAGCAAAACTGAATATATGCATTGCAATTTTAGCCAATCTAGAATTGTTAATGGTGGGGTCAAGTTGGATGAAATGGATGTACCAATATGTGATAAGTTTCATTACTTGGGCTCTATTATTGAAAAGGAGGGTGATGTTCAAGATGATGTTTGTCACAGGATCACAGCAGGATGGTTGAAGTGGAGGAGTGCAACTGGAGTAGTATGTGACCAGAAGATCCCTCTCAGATTAAAAAACAAGTTCTACAAAATAGTTATACAACCAGCCATGCTATATGGGAGTGAATGTTGAGCAATGAAGGAACAAGGTCTCAACAAAATGAATGTGGCCAAAATGCGTATATTGAGATGGATGTGCAGGAAGACGAGAAAAGATCATTTGACGAATGACTATATCAGAAACAAAGTCGGGTGGTGAGCATCGAGGACAAGTGTGAAGGTTGTCTAAGATGGTATGGACATGTGCAACGCAGACCGATAGTGCATCTATTCGAAGCAAGGTTGTTGAGTCAAGCACAACTAAAAGAAGCAGAGGTAGACCTAAATTAACTTGGGAAGAGCTTATAAAGAGAAATTTTGAATCATTACATCTTGATCAGAGTATGACCCATAGAAGAGGTGATTGGAAAAGAAGGATCCATGTAGCCAACCCCAACATGGTTGGAATTGAGGCTTAGTTGATGATGATGATGATGAAAAAATTTTAAACCTACTATTGGTCATTATAATTACATTCTATTCCCCCCTCTTCACATATTTGGCCTTCTCCCCATGTCTTCTCGATAAGTATATAGTTTAATGTTTATTGAATTGATTCTCATTGAATGCTTCTTATTGTTGATGTTGCCTTCTTCAATATCATCAATGTTTCTAATTACTTATTTACTGTAATATTAGTCTATGACTAATTGTTATATTAGTTGCTCCATATTGAATATTGATTTAGATATTTTTTCTTTATATTGATTACTTAGATATAGTTCATTTTGTTTGTATCTATGCTTAGTTACAACTCAAATTAAGTTTAACTCCCTACTTTTAGGACATGATTAATCTCATATTACAAAAAGATTTTACTCAAATTTTAGTTGTACAATTCTAATATATGACTAACACAAAACTTGTATATGGTCAATGTATAATTTATATATATTTATAATTAATATTTTAAAAAACCAAAACCGATTATTCTTCCCTTATACTCCCACATACCGTATATACTCTATTTGGTACCTTGTCCGCCCGTACACCGATTACCGCTTGTCAGATCACTACTACTATTGTCCAATATATTTGAATCACACTATTAGTTGTCCCTGAACGTTTAGGGACCGTTAGGATGCAGTAGTTGGTGACGGGATTGTACTTGTACATGGTATTTTAGATAGCGATTTTTATCAAAATGTCGTTTGGGTGTTTAATGCGGTAGTTGCTGATTACTGGTATTCGTGGAGTGGTATTTTGTTAATGGTCGAATGCAGCAGTCCAAATCACGCCAGGAACGGCATGCTGACCCGGTCACTCGATGCCCATCGCGCGTCCCAGTCCTCCGTCATTTCTGGGAAGCAACACCCACCTTTCCCCTCCGTCTCTTCCCTGCCCACAGCGTTCTGTTCCTCCATCTCCTCCTCCCTCTCCCCCTCAGCCGCACCTTCTGTCCTCCCTCATCTCTTCTCTCCACGGCCTTCGGATCTCCTCTCCTCCCCCTCTGTCGCTCCCTCTGTCCTCCCTTCCTCGTCTCTTCTGTTCTCGGCCTTCAGATCCTACTCCTCCGCCTCTGTCTCTCCCTCTGTCCTCCCTTCCTTTGCTGTGTCCCTCCTCCTTCCTCTACCACCCTTTCCTCGGCATCTCCTCATATTCCATTGTCATGCCTCCTCAATCTCTCCTGCGGTGTGCGTCCTTTTTTTCATCTTCGACGACATGCAATCGGTTGCCAGAAAACTTGCCGCTTGTGCTAACGGATCTGTAGTATCTGTCCTTTCTCTCTAAATCGTATAAATAGCTACATTTACAATTTCTGCAACCCAAACAAAGTGGTCTTAAATTATGGGATTTAGATTTAATGCAGTTAGAATCCCAAAATTCGTAAGTACAACTCTACTCACGAATGTTCCATCCAAACGGCCCCTTAGCTTCATCCCATGTTGTAAAATACCACAAAAGTGCTAATTAATAGTCCTAGCTCAAACTTAAGTCATCCTTATTTGAAAACCACAGATTCACATTAATAAGAATTGTGTAGTCAGTTAGTCACCATTTTGTGTCAGAAATCGTATGTGTGACTTTGAGACCGTCTTTTCTATGACATTATTGTTCTTTGTGATGTATGAGATTGCGACTTGTTATAGCAGATCTATGCTTTTTAGTCTGTTTTATCATAGTAGCCACAGTTCATCTTTTGTCTAATTTTATAAATTATAACATTGATACATCGTTGTTGATTTCACCAGTTGAACTAATTGGACCATTTAACCATTAACCAGTAGCCTCATCGGATCAAAAATCAGTTAAGATCCAACAAAGTCATATTGTAGGAAACGTTAACCAGGTGACTCCTTTATCTCCAGTATCCTCTATATTTCAATAGGGTTACCCTCCAACACATTGTTTCCCATCTTCATCCTTTTCAAAACATTCTTAACCTCTTATTGTATTGTTTCCATATAGATGGATTGTATGACACACAAGTTGTCATAATAATTTGAGGCAGTGTTGATGGAACCGTTTGGACTAGCCAGTTGGACCGGTTGAACCCAGAATTGGCACCAAAACTGGTTCGATCAACCCTCATACTCGGACTGAGGCCCAAAACAAGACAGAACAGGCCAACAGGCCGGACCAGCCAGGGGTGGAACCAGACTTGTCAGACAGAACTGGGCTGTACTTTTGGGGTGCTGCTGTTCAGCTAAAGAACCATGTTAGGTGACGCATGCCACTTAAACCCAAGAGCCTACACCCCCAACTTCCCCCTTCTATCTGTCATTGTTGCAGGCTTGCAGCACAATCCTAGGATTCTGCAGTTGTCGCCTTCTTGCCTTCCTCATATCTGCGGCTGCTGCTTTCTCCCCTCCTTATCAGCTTCTGCTGCTGCTTCTGTCACATATCCCCCTATGAAATGGTAGCAGTTGTGTCATCTGCCAAAGGACCAGAACCAAGCAGCAGTTGTGGTGGTTGCTGCTACATGAACTCCTCCAAGTGCAGTCTTGATCCCTGCTGCTGCTTGAAGACCTGCAAGGCAGTAGCAGCCTTTAAATCCTACTGTTGCTGCTTCTCCTGTGAAGTAGCATGCAAGTTTGTAGTCTTGTGTTTTTATTCCATTTTGTTCTTCCCCTCTAACTGCTGTGTGATTTTCCCTCTTCCCTTCTGTTTTTTTATCAACACTTGTTGCCCCTGCTTATCTTAGTGCTCAATAGTCAATATTAAATTAAATCCTTAATATCTTTATTCAAATGTATGATTGCTCAAAAACGAAAATATCAACATTTACTATGATATCTATGAAGGTTGTGAGTTAATTTGGTTTGTTGAATTTTATATATAACATTGGCGTAGACTGGACAAATTCTTAGTTTTGTCATCTTGTCTAACATGTCTATATTTTTAGGGTGCTAATATTGTTTATAATATCATTGCTCATGTCATCAGTTGGACCGTCGGATCACTGGTTTGACCAGTGAAATGAGCAATGATACCATAAACTATATTAGTATTGTTAGAACTATTATTATGTAGTTTATTATGTCATATGGGCCTACTTGTCTTGACCCATTAGGTTTATGTTCGCTGCCCTTGTACTTGCCTCCTTTCCTATATATAGGAGAGGAGGTTGCCTTCTACTAATAAGAATCAAAATACCCCATTAGGCTCCCATCTTATTTTTCCACATGGTACCACAGCATCAATAGAAAAAGAGAGAGCCTCCGCTTGCGGACGGCCGCCGTCCATTTTTGACTTAGTCCGTCTGCCATGCATTATCCTAGACTCCATGGTCCTCTCTTTTGTTCTTCCTTCGTGATAAGAATCCAATCCTTTTGTCGGCGCTCTCCATCCCAGCCATTATCTACGTTTATCTGCCTCCCCCGAGTCTAATTTATCTAATCGTCGTTTTTCAGCATCCTCCTTGCCTTGGCGTCTGTGAAACCCATCTCCCACAGCCCGCAACGCCAAGGAAATCCACCTTTTGGTCTAAGGTTTTATTTTCTTATTTCATTCTTCAATAACGTCAGTCAATTTTTATCCTTTTTGATCCAATTTGCTTCGTGTCATCATTATTTGCGAGGTCAAAGTCTCTATTTTCTTTTACTTTTCTCATGTCATCATTACTAGTCATCTCATTTTTTTTATTTAAATCATCGTCCATTATTGTTTTCATTTTTTGAAAACCTCCTACCAACAATCTTGAATTATAGTTACGTTGATCACATTCCTTTCCAATATGTTTTCTCTCCGTTGTTTTTCCATCTCCAATTAAAGATTTGTTGACCGGGTCAAAGGGGTTGGTGAGACAAAAAAAGGAAATAGAACGGAAAGTTGAAATGGAAGTGACTTGGAATGAAATAAAATGATAAGGAAAAAGGAAACATATTGAATTGAAGAAAAAAAGGAAACGACAAAAATAAAAAAGAGAGACAAAAGACGTGCTAGTTTGTAAAGCACCACAAAAGGGGCATTGTGTTTTTTCCTTCCTCTTCATTAAAAATAAAACCCCTACCACCCCTCATGTATGCATTAATTTCCACGTGTAGGGGATTGTCTCTTTTTAACACTAACTACTCTATCCCCGGGGGAGGGGATAGAGGAGACAGAAAATGTATGAAGAGGGAGTATGATAAATATCATATGTATCAGTCCAGATTATTCTGATTCATAGAGCTACTTATTATTCTGCTCATCCATCTTTTTGATGTCTTTGTGACGCTTCATTCCCCCTAAGCATTGTCCTTCTAGTGCATCATTGGTGTCTCTTTCCCAATGACATTGTACTTCCAATGCATCATTGGTCTATCACTTCCCAATGGCATTATGCTTCTTCGTGTTCGTGCCACGATATGCACGTGGGTTGTCTATTTGTGCTTATTCCAGTTGGCACCACTTTATGCAACGTCCAAGAATCTTAATTGCAACACTGACTCCAAGCTTTTTGTGTTTGTACCACATTATGTACGTCAAGTAAGAGTTTTTTGCGCTTATTTCAGCCTCTTGTCCCCTCTTCTATTGGTGATGATTCAGTTGATCATTCTCGTTGCATTCTCATGAGATGGATGATTGCTTCTTCACATCAGACTTCTCAGAAGGTCAAAAATTTCTAGCATGCAAATTATGTATCTGCGAGGATTCATTTGGATTTTTATCTTCATCGAACTACTGATAGTTGTCTTTTCCAAATTGCACATGTTGGCATAACTTCTATTGATCTTCTTGGATTTATCCTTGATGGTGCCCTTTCATTCCTATCAATCCCCCAAGGTTTATGCGCCAGATTCATGGAACCAGTATGGCAACCATCAGCACCTCGTCCAGCTCGTGTTCATGCCACATTATGCACATTTGTGTTCTTCTGCGCTAATTTCAGTTGGTTACACTTCTCAGACGACCTGAAGATACCTCTATTGCTACATCGACATTGTGCCTCCGCGATCGTGTTGCATTATGTACGTCAAATGTGTTGATTGTGCCTTAATACCACTCGCACATCCGTCTCCAATAAAGATGGTGTAGGCAGGTACTTTTGATCATCTGCTCCGATTTGATTGTGACGAGTTTCTGCTATGGCATTTCAATTCCATTTATCATATGTCCTTCATTCCAAATGCACTTCAAAGACCTCCAAAGTTCCAGTTTTTCAGCCTACAGAACACAATTCAAATGGTGGCGTCATCAAATCATTTGTGGAGAGTCATGTTTAAGAGGGGTGAAAATCTTATATAGGGAGTGACATGTTTATTTTCAATTTATGATCCAAGTTGAGTATGTAATTCACTCATACTCCAACTTGAGGGCGGGTGTCAGAAATATTATTATTGAGTTTATTATGTCATATGGGACTACTTGTCTTCGCCCATTAGGGTTTATATTTCCTTCCCTTGTACTTGCTTCCTTTCCTATATATAGAAGAGGAGGCTACCTTCTATCAATAAGAAAATATCTCATTAGCCTCCCATCTTATTTTTCCACAAGTATCATTTGTTTATTGTTGTGTTATGCCAAGTCTTTAGTCCCACATTGCTTGGCTCTTCATATCTCATACTTCTCTATCCTACTAGCAACACACACGTGCATATGCACGTGCCCCATTGAACATGTTTATTTTAAATATTTAAAAAATATTTAAACTGTAGAAGATTTTTCAACTTCCACCAAAAAGACAAATATTGGATTGCCTAATTCAGTTCTTCATTTAATTTTTCTGTCTCGGTAAATAAGTCAGTTAGCCTTCTAATCAACTTTAATCACGTTTCGCATCTAAAACATGCTCACCTTTTTAAAAATCCAAAACTAAAAATCAGTTACGATCATTTCCATAATCAGCTTCAGGATCTCCTCTAAGTAAACCACGTTTCTCATCTAAAACATGCTCACCTTTTTAAAAATCCAAAACCGAAAATCAGTTACGACCTTTTCCATGATCATCTCCATGGAAGTAAACCCCACGTTTCCTTCCCCGCACGGTCATGAGATGGCATCATAAAAGAAACATATACCCCCACATGTCTCTCCACTCTATCCGCACCCAACTAACATCTGTTATGTTCACTCCGCACACTTCGCGTCCTTGAAGGACGGTTGCCTAACAAACCCACCTCTCGTGGAGTAGAACGTGGGAGAAGGGTGTGTGGTTCGTGGGTACTCGCAAGGTACCATAAACGAAGAACCTGCCTCTTAAAATGCGGATGAAGTTGGTGGAGCGGTTGAGGAATTGAGAAGAATGTGGGAGAGAGGATGAAAGATGTAGAAAGAGTCAAGAAGTTAGTTGGGATAATGAGGTGGTTTTGGAAGGAGAGAGAAATTAAGATAAAAAAGGAACAAAATAGAGAAAAAAACGTCAGAAGAGAGAGGGTCAAGGAGAATGCAGAGATTTTGAATCCTTCCTTCTGATTGGTTGGAATAATTTTTCAAAAAAGAAAATGACATCGGATGTAATTTAAACAACAAACTCGCTCTTTTTATAGTAGTATAGATATAAGGAGAAGTACCATGTACCTTTGATTTCATCCCAATATTAACCCATTATTTACATGGTATCAGAGCAGTTCGATCCCCAGTAGCCTCCCTAACACTGCTTCCTTTGCCTGCCAACAAACAGCCACCCCTCTTCTTGCCCCCCCCAAGCCAATCATCCGCCTTTCTCTCCAAACTAGCCACCGCCTTCCTCTTTAGGCCAACAGTTCGCCTTCCTCTCAGAGTCACACCCACCTTCCTCACCAATCCAGTCGCATGCCTTCCTCTCCAAGTTAGTCGCCTACCTTCCCCTTCAAGCCAGTCGCCCACCTTCCTCTCTTTACCATTGTCCCTCTACACATCCCCCAAAAACCACATCCCAACTAACCATCACCTTGGCCTAATAACCTGCATAATCCTCCTTCCCACCGTCCCTTTACATTGTAATGTAGACACAAAGTAACCTTTATTAAATCCCTATTTCTCTACCAAGACGTCGCATTCTTCCAAGGGGGTTTTACCCCCCCATGCCTGCCTTCCTCTCTTTACAACTGTCCCTCTACACCTCCCCTAAAAACCACATCCCAAATAGCCATCACCTTCGCCTAATAACCTCCATAATCCTCCTTCCCACCACCCTCTACATTGTAAAGTAGACAGAAAGTAACCTTCTTCTAAATCCCTCTTTCTCTATCAAGAGGTCTCGTTCTTCCAAAGGGATTTTACCCCCCCCACACCCTTTCTGACATGTCACATATCTATCAGGCTAAAATATGGCTAATCAAATCTTGTAAAATTGGGTTAAAGTAACCTTAAAAAAAGAACATAGGTCTATGTCCATATTGCTTCCGTGCTTCTCGCATCACCAAGTGATCTTTGTTCAATTGTCTGGGAAAAACTATGCCACTTGGCATACGTCCCTAAAAATCTATACCTATTATGAGAATATGGTTTCTCATCTGATGTTGCACCTGCCATACCAGGCCCTAAGGCTGATACCACGGTCAAAACTGCATATGCAACATGGAAAAATGATAATTTGTTGGTGAAAGGTTAGCTACTTAATAGAGTTGAACCTCATATTAGTTGTCCACTAATACTTGAAAGCTATTCCTAGTCATGGAACAAAATTTCAACCGAGATTGCAAAATTTCATTTCTTTTTGCAATCGGGCATCCAAACGTCGGTATGCAGGAATTGGTCCGCAATTTCGGGAAAATTCTGCATGTACTGTCAAAATTTCGGGGTATATTTCGATGCAAAAAAGTCCAGTTTGGGCCTTAATATTGCGAAACCACTACAAAATGCAGCACCTGTTTAGCGAAACAGTGTTCCACCGACTGGATTTGTTGTGACTTTGATCTTTTGGCGATTTTTTTGTGATATCTTTCTCTCGAAGGCTGCTCTACTTGATTCTAAGGTAGATAATCCCTCCCTAGCCCATCTACTCCTCCTCCTTCTATCTCTACTCCCTTTTAGACACATCTTAATAAATACTCCAAAAATCGTGAATTTCTAAGCAACATTTCTCTTAAAAAAAAACCAAGATCTTAAAGTGAACTTTTAAATCTAAGAAACAATAGTGTGACATACGTATACCTATACTTATTTTGAAAATATAATCAATATATTTTGTATTTATACACAAATGCCTAAAAAGCTTTTTTAATGAAAGTTCTTATTTTTTTTATTTTTCACTCATGTAACCCTAAATATATTATAACAGTAGCCTTATACAAAATGCTAAGTGTAAGTTGTAACTTGTAACCCTAAATATATATATATATATATATATATTCACTTATGTAACACTAAATATATTATAATAGTAGATTTATACAATATTGTAACTTGTAAGTTGTAACTCAAAGCTTTAAAGTCTAGTACTATAGTTGCATTAACTTCAAGTTTGCAAGTTTGTAACAGTAACTGTCTAACAGACTTGACATTTCTGTTCATTTGTACACTCACTCATCAAGACATGGATCCCACCCTAACCTCTAAACATATAAATTTATTATATAATCTAGTGTGTCTATTTTAAACATTTTGTTTGCAAAATTTCATTACTTAATTCCTTTATTTTCTCATCAAAATTGCCATCGAAATTCTGTCAAAATTGTTCAGCTTCCTTCACTTACAAATGTGGGAGACCCCCCCCCCACATATCCAATATGAAATATTATTGCATATTTGAGTAGATCTTGGTGTTTAGATCGTCCTAGTAAATTTTCATGATTTAATTCTCTTGTTTGGTCGTCAAAATCCTTAGGGCCGTAAATATCGAAATTTCGGCCGTAATTTCAAAAAACAATTGTTTCTGAGCCATCGGGCACAACATTGAAATCGGACATTTAATTCTACGATCCTGGTAAAGATCTACTATACTTCAAGCATGGTCACATTGATACTATTGGGTATTCTGATGGTGATTATGCATGCAGTAAAAAGTCTTACTGACTGCAAATCATTTTAGCTATTGCTCATGTTGGTGGTTATCTTGTATCTTGGAGAAATAAAAACAAAATGTTGTGGCCTAATCCAATGATGAGGTAGAGTACAAAGCTATGGCTCATACAGCTTGTTACCACTCCATTTCAGGTGTTATGTGACCATAAAGATGCAACTTCTATTGCCAACAACCAAGTTTTTATGAACGAACCAAACATATTGAAGTAGACTGTCACTTTATTAGGAAATCAGTGATGAAGAAGACATCTCTACTCCTTATATACGCCCAAAAGACTAGATTGTTGATCTATTCATCAAAGCACTTCCATGAAAGAGATTTGCATAGTTGGTTAACAAGCTAGGCATGAGAGAGATCTATGTTTCAGCTTGAGGGGTGGAAGTATTAATATCTTCACTTATTCATTGTTTTGTTATCCTTTGTTTGTTGTTGTGTTATGTCCTATCTTTAATTCCACATTGTTGGGCTCTCTGTTATCTCATACTTTTCCATCCTATATAAGGAGTGGTACCATGTACCTTTGATTTCATCTCAATATAACCCATTATTTACAGTGTTCTCTATTAATATCATTTTGAGGTGCCTCAAATTATAGGGTCTGACCGGTTAACCCCGAACCAGCAGCCTCACCGATTCGATGATTGGTCTGGCCTTAATGACATCATTTTGAGGTGCCTCTATTAAAAGTTTGTGGGGAAAAAATTCTCATTGATTTTTTTATACCATTGCTCTTCACGAACACTTTATCATTTTCAATCTTAATACATATGACTTCGCCCAACTCTAGTCCGCTGACACTAGAATATATACAATAGGATTGTTTTCATTTGATTGTCCTATGCTTTTCTTTCGAATAGAGCTAATACAATTATCAGTTATAGAGAACTATGCAGTAATGTTTAGATCTCCTAGCGGGCAGCAGCCATGTTTCTATTACTTTTGCACACTCTTGAAAGTTTTTTTATAAAAGAGACAAACCGTCTCACATTTATGAAGAGAAGATAGTATGTACAGAGATAGCATTCCCTCGAGACAATCATAATAGCAACTTCCTTTCCTTCCTGCCACCTCATTCCTATAAATGAAATGAGAGTGGCCCTCATAGTTGAGCTAAGCAACAAAGGATTTCAAAATTTTCCTGTGTTTATTCCTAAATCTGCCATGTCAATGCATCATCCATGCATGTGAGCCTCAAGACAATCATAATAGCATTTCCTTCCCTCCTGCCACCTCATCCATACAATGAAATGAAGCGGCCCTCATAGTTGAGCTAAGCAACAAAGGACTTGGAAAATCTCCTATGTTTTTTCCTAAATCTGCCACACCAATACGTCATCCAAGCATGTGAGCCATGAATGATCGTTCACCTATGGACTCGTGCGCCATAGTTTGACAGTTAAACCACACCTTATACTTGAACTCTCCGTATAGTTTTCTAGATTTTACACATCGAAAAGAACGGATATATATCCTCCAAGAAAAAAAGGCATGATCACATCCTTGGTGATCCAAGAAAAGTGTAAAGAGCATCCCTAGTTGTTGAACTTTCCAAAAGCTAATGCCACAACAAAGATCAAATACTGTAAATAAGGTACAGCACTTCCTTTTATGAAAGAAGCAGCACCCAACACTATGTGTCACATTAGTGGTCAGGAAAAGTACAGTGTTTCCTCAAAATCCACTAACATGAAAAGTTCATTAGGAGAAGACTATATGGGACGAAATCAAAGAGGAATTCCCCCTCATCCATAAAGTATGGGATAAGTGGGGATCATATCTCCATGGAGGCTCTTCTACAGCATCGTCCTTATCCACAGAAATCACAGAGACAAGCAAAATATCAACTATTCAGGTTGTCTCCATACTCCTATCCTTCACAAGCGAATCATTAGCCCTTATCCAACCCATATTTGTTAAGTCACGTGCCTAGGCGTGAAGGCACCCCAAGGGGGTGCACCTTGACATGCAACACAACTTATGTGCCACCACGGGTCCTTTCGGTGGTCCCTAGGCCTATTAATTGTTGTTATTGCTCCTTTATAGGGTTTAACTAATTATGTTCATGTTAGCTATCAAAAGCTGTGTTGTAGGCGGCGCCTAGGCTTAAGTCAGCCCGCCTTAAACTGGGCGCCCAGCCCCCTAATGACCTAAGTTGTTGCCTAAGGCCTTTTGAGGCCCAAATTAAGCCAATTCAAGGCTAATTTAGCATAAATTAGATCTGAATTTGATCAAATTGAGTCGTTTCATGGTTAAATTTGGTCTGATTTATCCCAAACGGGGTCAATTTACGGTAAATTGGATCTGATTTGGGAGAAAACAGGCCTGAGTTGAAGGAATTACGTCCAGTTTGAAGGAATTAGGTCTGATTTGGTCATATAAGGCCTCGTTTAGATCAACATAGGGAAATTTAGGGTTAGTTAGGTTTGATTTGATCATGTTATGCAAATTAGGTTTGATTTTAGGCCAAATTATGTCAAATTTGAGCAGATTAGGTCTGATTTTGGGGAAATGGTCTGATATGGTGAGGTTAGGTCTAATTTGGCCAAATTAGATATTGTTTAGGTCAATAAGGGAAATTTTGGGAAAATTAGGTCTGATTGGATCATAATATACAAAATTAGATTTAGGCCAAATCATGTCAAAATTGGGCACATTAGGTCTAATTTTAGGGGAAACAAGTATGATTTGAGGGAAATTGTTCTAAATTGGATGACTAGGTCTTATTTGGCCAAATTTTGTCTCATTTAGGAGAATATATGAAAAATTTATGGAAATTGGGATTGATTAGGTCATGGTATACAAAATTAGGTCTGGTTTAGGCAAAATTTAGGGTAGAATAGGTCAATTTGATCAAATTTGGATCAAATGAGTTCAAATTAGGGCCAATCAGTTCTAGTTTAGGCCTTGTTAGTTTTGATTTAGTCGGAATTCTACATAGTAGTATTATACATGTTTTAGCTACAAACATTATACATGTTTAGCTTTCTGATTTCTATATGAATTTTTTAGGTAAAACTTCCACAATTCAATCCATATCTAATGATTTTGTTGCTTTCTTCATACGATACTAGCACATTGATTGCATATGCATCATGTATATTTATGTGTATGGTTTGTATTTTTCAAAAAAATTACATAAATCTGTTAGAATAAAAATATATATAAAAATTATATTTGTTAGAATAAAAAATATATAAAAGCCTAGAAACGCCTGGGCCTCTGCCTGGGCGCCTAGGCTGTCTAGGCGTCCTCCTGGAACGCCTGGCCACTTGGCCGCCTATACAACCATGATCAAAAGGCCATTTGTCAATGTCAAGTATCTAAAGACCGTGATCATGCATGCATGGGTGGGTGGGTGGGTGGGTGTGGGTGTGGGTGTGGGTGGGTGTGTGTGTGTGTGAGTGAGAGAGAGAGAGAGCGAGAGAATCAAATTAGGATACATTGCAAATATTTTTTTGGAAGTCAGAACTTTGAATTTCATGTAAATATTATGAATAGCGTACAAACCAAATTTAAGATTCTTTGGATACCCTAGAGGCCATGCATCTAAAGAACACAAAAACGAGGCACCTAAAAATCTTGAGACGTCACTTTTGTTGTCTAAATGAGCTAAACAGTATGTATATTGATTATGTGATGTGAAAGAAGATCCATGGTTTGAACTTTCCATATTCTTGACCATAATATATGAATTTGACTTGAGTGTACGGCATCACTGATACACTCGGTGTATCCTTGCATGACTCTTTATATATGTATGCTTGTGTGCGTGGAGAGAGAAATAGAGAGTTAGGTTAGGATACAGTTGAGTGTATCAATTACATCATATTAAGATACTAAGTCATGTTTGTATATATCAAGCAAGCTTTTTGAATTATGTATGTATACATAGTACGTAGTGATATATGTATTTGTCTGACTAAGATAGAACATATCTAGTTGTAATATACAATCACATGATCTTGTTATTCGTCTTATGACTGATCCATAAACTGTTTGGGCTCGTATACTACAACGTCATATCCATTTCATGTCAAAAATTTGATATTCAAACTAGTTCTAGGTCACCAATTATGAGATGTTTTGATGCAAGGGTTATACTTCCAAATTATGCAAACTTTTTATGTGACAAGTCTACCAATATAGATCAATAATTTTATGTGACAAGTCTACCAATATAGATCAATAATTCAATAGTGTTTCATATATATTTATAATAAAAAATGTAAGTGTCAAAATAGATTCTAGCAAAAAAAAATTATGTTCCACTCGTTTATAGGTGACTTGCAACCACCCCACCAATGCAGTTGCATTAAGTGACATCTAGAAATGAATACTTGCGCCACATCTCCCTCGAAGGAACACCTAATGCTTTTCTGACTCTTCAAACCAATACAAAAGCAACATTTTCTAGTGGTGCTCACTTTTGGCTCTAGTAAGGTCTCTGTAACTGGCATCATGGTCCCAAGAACATATTCACATACTTCAGTGACATTCTATTGCCCTTTTCCAACTTGAAGAAACATCTCCTATTGAGAACAACCGGGAAGCATAGAATTAAATGTCTGGTTTCGATGTCCTATCTGATGGCCCAGAAACAGAAATTTACAAAAATTTTGGCCGACATTTTGATATTTATGACCCTAAAGATTTCAACGTTCAAATAAGCGAATTAAATCATGAAAATTTACCAGGACAATCTAAACACCAAGATTTACTCAAATATGGAATAATATTTTCATATGGGATGTGCGGTGGTCCCCCACATTTATAAGTAAAGGAAGCTGAACATTTTTTACAATATTCCGATGGCAATTTTGATGGTAAAATAAAAGAATTAAGTTATGAAATTTTACAAACACAATGTTTAGACATAAACACACTAGACTATATAATAAATGTATAACTTTAGAGGTCAAGGTGGGATTTATGTCTTTACGAGTGAGTGCACAAATGAACAAGAAATGTCAAGTCTGTTAGACAGTTAAAAACTTACAAACTTCAATTTACAGCTTACAACTTAAAACTTACAGTTACAAGTTATAAACTTACAAACTACAACTTGTATAAGTCCAGTGTTAGCATTTAACTAGGTTACATGGGACATTTATACATAGATCCAAGAAAGAACGTTGTTATTGTCGGAGTATTTCTACGGATTTGTATAGAAGAGTGTAGAAATCGAAGAAGGCAATGTATAGGTGGTTTAGATATACGAGAAACATGCCTTAGAAATAGAAAAAATAGCCACTAGAAGCAAGAGATTCAAAAAAATTGCCAAAATACCCAAGATGTAGCAATAGCAGCCCTAGGAACAAATTTCCCAAAATTTAAGTTTTTTTTCTTGTGTCGTTTCGCAAAATTACGGCCCAAATAGAGCTTTGTTGTGAAATTTCCCCATGTTTAGCAAAATTTCACACCTAGGTGCAGAATTTTTGCAAAATTACGTCGTCCTTTCCTTGTGTCTGTGTGTTTTGAAGGCCGGTCATAAGTTTTAATGTATGATGGCATAAAAACAAAATTTTGACTGAATTTCGCAATTTCAATCGAAATTTTGTTCCATGTTGGGAAGGTAACTCATTTATCCTAAGTATTGACCCCCATCCTCCTAAATATAATATACCAACTAGTGGGGTGAAATCTCATCCTTTCACAACCGTGTTTAGAGGCAATGAATCAACCATGGGTTACCTGCCCCATCGTCGTCTATGACATACCCTCTCAAGCTTCATGGTTTATGATTCTCAATAGCAACATCCATCAGAGCTAAAAATATAAATTTTATCCCAGCAAATTGCTACAAGTGCAATTGGATGTAAGAAATCGACAAACTAGCTCAAGATTCCAAGATTTCAAGTCACATACCAAAAGTCCTCCCTCCAGTGCCTGAAAGACTAATCTCCATACTTATCAACATGTCCCAATCCTTCAAGAAACCAAAACCTACGCCTAAGACAACAAAGCTTGCTTGCATGGCTACTTGCCACCCACGGGGTTCTTTGTCTTTCAATTTTGTCTTGTTCGATGTCTCTAGATCATCAAAGTAGCCAACTTGAGAGGGGTACGGGGCCAGACTAGAATCAGATGGGAGGCTTCTATTGTCACCTCAATAGTCGATAATGGAACAAGAGAAGTGAAGGCACTATCTCCCTACTTGGAAAACTTTGTCGAGCTGTCCTACTTCTGCCTCCCGAAAAACTTTGATGTCAATGGAAGGACTAAAAACATGATACACCTACAAGATTAAGACAATTAAAGCAGAGTGATACTCAATCTTCAATAATGTGCAACCCTTGTAGTCAGCTAGACCTCTTAATCCACCAGATTTCCATTACACCCATCAAAAGAAAATTTCACCTGCCTAGCTCCTAGCCTTCTACCACATAAGGATCATACACAAAGTCCCTCACTTTCAGTCCTAGTATATTCCCGTTATATCACTCAACTCATCTGCAAATGCACTCAATGGTACTTGGGGCGCATGGTAGGGGATCCAAGTTCCAAAGAAGCCATCAATCTTCATTCATCCCTTTATGATTTAAATATGTATCAAAAAAGGGGCTGAATAACCACTTAAGAAGCCTAGCCCATCAGTTCCTTAATTTAGCCCCCAAGTAGTGTAGGGAAATATGGGATCAGATAGGCAGCGGAAACAAAAGATTTCTATCCATATTCCCCATAACAGCAAGATCGCGTCAACATGTAATGGGAAGGATGGTTTAACAAGGTCATACCTGGTCCTGGAGCAAGTCCAGCAACTAATCCCCGTTGCAGTTGTGCAGCTTCTTCTAGTTGTAATGGGACAGTGTCTCCAGCAGCTTCTGGTCTTCACCACAGATTGCATGCTGACGTTGCTCTCCTAGAGAGAAAAGGATCTACGCCTCTACAAAAATCCACA
The DNA here is from genome assembly GCA_963693085.1 of Alisma plantago-aquatica. NCBI lineage: Eukaryota > Viridiplantae > Streptophyta > Magnoliopsida > Alismatales > Alismataceae > Alisma > Alisma plantago-aquatica. The sequence continues at coordinate 806,860,967 of OY856414.1, read as the reverse complement.
CGGACCGCCTAGAACTCATGTTGTTCAACCAGAACAGACTGGATGGAGTTGTCCCTCCCGTTGGTGTACTAATCACCAACTTGCTCTCCCGCAATTGTTCTCCTTAGCTATCCGTCCCTTTAGTGGGTAGGACTTGCTCGGGTTCTCTCAGTTACCACAACCGCAGAAGACAAACAATTGTTAGAGGCAATTGAGTTGTCTCTGAGAACCCCCAGTACCCCTCTATTTATAGGAGGATTAGGGTCAGGATTCCCAGTCTGAGTAGGAGTGGAAGGGATTGGAATTTCACGAAAGTTTACAACTTGCGTCAGGTGAAACGGTCGATTTGCGAGCGAACCCAGCGGTTGGCATGCGAGTCGATCGGTTTACCCAGTGAACCGGTCGTTCCGTCATGTTTCCCAATCGCAACTGTATTTGAAATTCTAATCCAATTAATGCATGACATGATGTCAGTACTAATCCTTGATTCAATCGAATTGAACCACGAGTCGGACGTCTCGCGAACCCAAGTCCATCGATTTACTTAGTGAACCGGCCGGTTCGCTCCCCAGCTCATCCAGAATTCAGCCAATGCAATTTTCAATCAACCTGACACTCCAACCGATCAGTTCAACACTTGAACCGGTCGTTTGGGAATCCAGTAAGTTAATTTGTTGCTTAAATTGAGTACCTAAACTCTTTAGTAATCAATTCAATTATCATTCATGATTAAACTCCTCTTCTAGGCGTATCCTATGTGTGAGACCCTATAGGTTCCATGTTACGTTGGCAGTGAATGTCCATAACTGATTTACGACATCACAAACAAAGAGTGGTGTCTAGTCACACACCATTGCTATCCAAGTAAACAAGAAAGTTGGAGAACAACTTCAACCTACAATCTATGTCAGGTGTTACAGTGATTGTCTAATTCCTTTGTCTCTAATATCCGGAATGAACTCGAGGCATGGAATCGTCATCCTCTCAACGTTCAATCCATGTTCCTTGAACTAGAGCAGATTGTCTGAGATATATGTGACCTCAATATCATATATTGATTGACATGTGCATGCGCATGCTTTTCTCAACCTCGCTTATCAAGAGGCTTGGATATCATACTCTAGTAAGAGGGACAAATCTCATCTACATCACTCACAGGTACCCCCATGTGTCACAGTGCACCCGATCATCACCTTTATGGCAACCTTATTCAAAGTCATATTGGATGATGTCAAAGTACATAGGACAGCATGTGATGAGTGTAGTAATTTCAGGTCTAAGAACCACATTCACTATGAGAGATGATTATAACCACTATAAATGGATTCTACTGTCACTCTCAACGTGGGGTCTGTTCGATACATTGTTCTTTAACAAGTATTTGTGTGCTTGGTTTGATATCATATATCATGACAGATGAGATTTTGTCATCAACCAACACACTCTAGTCTTATGTGTTATTGTTGTCTATCAACCTTCCACAATAACATCCGACTAGAGACATAACAAGAATGTACATGCTCTTAACATCTGTATGATCTCATTGTTCAGGTCATCAAACTGAAGACATACGTCATTGAGTAATGTCATTCTTTATACATTTGTCATGTTTCCTCATTATATCAACTGATTGAAACTGAACAAATCGAAAGCTTGCCTTTATTATTAATCAAATCATTTATGTAATATCCCACCACAATCATCATATGATTGGCTCTCTGGGCATAGATACCAACAACTGGTCCATCGGTGAATCTGCAAAAAGCGGCTGCCCAGGGCCCACTTTATCTGCTAAGCGGCCAGCTGGAAGGTGTCAACAATCGGCCACTTTGGCCCGCATAATGAAAAGATGCCCAACAAACCCATTAGCAAGACCCAATACCGTTCAGTTTTCTTGTATTTGAGTAAATATTCTCAGTTCAGTTCTTATTTGTAATCAGTTTGTTAGTATTGACAGATTGATATTCCATTACTAGTTTACTATTGTATGACTATATCTATAAGTTTATATAGGATATAGATTATATTATATACTTCTATGCATAACATTAGTACATTATGTAAGTTTACTGCTTTTAAAATAATTGAATATGTAACACACACGTTATACTGCTATGGCATACTGGTATGTACCTTATACTCGTGTCATTCTGCTAATCTTCTATTCATACCTACTGTTTGTCTATGTAAATATTAAATTTGTAATATGACGTGTGCTTTTAGGTACTGATCTATAATATATTGATGTTTTTAATTGGTTGTTATTAGATTCTAATTTATACTTTTATACATAATAGCAACGTATTATATAAGTTTACTGCTATGTAAAAATTATTTATTTAAAATATAAATGTTATAGCATTGAGGCCTACTAATGCATGCCTTATACCCCTGTCATTCTGTAAGCCTAGTTGTTCAATTATGTAATAGCGATAGCTAGTACATAATGTTTACCTATGTATATATTAAATATGTAACATGTGTGATTGTAATATATAGATACTGACCTATAATATAATGATGCTTTTAATTAATTTTTTTGTTAGGACTTGAGATAATTTTAAACTTATACATGCGTTTAACTATATGACATCATATAACAATACAATATTATATATCTATGTGTATTAAAATTTTGTAGAAATGTGTACAAAATACGGAACCCGCTTTATAAGAAAGCACACGACTGGCACTTAAGCGGCTACAAGGTTCTGTCAGCCTGCCTCCTGCTTTACACTTTTTAAACCCTTGTTCAAACCCATTGATTAAAGATCCATCTTCAAGTTACCAATCATCCTGACGGTCAATGATAGACCCACCATGGATTATGATGACATCAAGGGATGAAAGATTGCCTCCATAGCACCATTTTTCAAAGTGATTGACCAACACCATTTATAATTGACTACAGTTCTCTTAACTTCCTCTAGTTCTCTCTCTCTCTCTCATATCCTTTGTGTGTGTGTGTGTGTGTGTGTGTGTGTGTGTGGGGGGGGGGGGGGGGACCTATTAAGAAACACCAAACAGAAAGGGCACACAGATCCACCCTCCACTTAGAGCCTATGATGCATGCCTCACCTTTAATGGCCCTCTTTCATTATGTTCTTAATGCCAAAGGCACAAGCACATCCTCCCACAGTTACATCACTATCCTCACAGACACATAGTTTGATACCCTGGCAAGATATCTCTACAGGACCAGCCTAGTTGAAGAAAGGTGACAGACCAATCTGCCTTGTTACTGACTGTTAGAGAAAAACCACTACACAAAAATGAACCTTCCTCATTCATATCATTTTCTACAATGACTAAGTGGGGTTGGATGGTAGATGTTGCACTATGTGTATCCGGAAGAAGCTTCAACATGACAACATCTATAAGGTTGTGGGTATGAGCATTCCTTTGTCCAATGTCCATGACCATATCATCTCAGTCATAGTGTCAGTGCACACATTCATTGTTGAGATCTACATGTGGCCTCTTGAATCAGTCATTTGAGTAAGATCAGCAGTTATACAAGAAGATCGCCTGCCCTAACTACGATATGACCTAGCCGCCTCCAAACCAGTCTCCACTTGTCGTGTATGGGTGGTACCTTATCCGCCCTTGCAATTATCCTTGCAATGCCCTACTTTTCAATTCTCCACACAGCATTTGTCTTCTGGATTAGTTCATCTAATAGATTCATTTGAAAACATGACTCAAAACTAATATAATCAGTTCATCAAGGGAATCCCTTAGTTGAATTGTATATTAGAAGCTTGTAATATAAAGTGGACTATTATTTACTTTTGTCTTGTATTACTTTGCAACAATTCGAGTATGATCTACACTTCCATTTATTATTGTGAAAAACATATAAGTTTTTGAGAGCTTAACCGGATGTATTATTTGAAGATGCCATTTTAAAATCAATGAAAATGTTTTTAGACAAGTGAAAATACAAAAAGAAAAAACCCTTTAATCAGCTCAGCTTCCTGATTGAATTTTCCCCTTTTAGAGTTGCACTATATAACTCCGCCTATCTTTTCGTACATTCTATGCTATGCAAATGTAGCGGTCCCAAGCCCGGGTAAAGGAGGGTTGGTCGTAGGTTGACATCCAGCCATAAAACTTTGTCACTCTTTAGGACATGGATCCTTATAAAAATTTCATTGGAGTGTCCTTACCTAGCGACGCGCTACACCGGCACCCGGGTGTAGTGATAAATATGCAAGGGGTTTAAACGCAGCGGCGCCCGGTTGTGTAGAAGAAAAAGCAAGGGTTCCCAGACCTTGGACGGGTGTGGGTAAAGAAGTTAATCTGGCTGCATCATTGCCCGGATGTAGTGAAAAATGTGCAAGGGCAATCTTTTTGAAGGAGACAGGTAAAAAAGCAGGTTCAGCAAAAACGGATCAAAGTGGGATCTTGAAATATTGGTTCTTTGACAGGAAAGTCTTCAAAGATAGTTGATAACATTTTTTTCCTACAGAAAACCAAGTGGACAGGGGAACAATGCAGAGAGATTGGAGACACGGGGTACAAAATTTGGTATACATATATTGACAAGCATAGAAATGGCGTTGAAATTATTGTTCATAAGATGTGGAAGGATGATGTCATCAAGATCCCACGGATGGGGGACGAAATCATAGCTATCAAGGTTGTTCTTAGGGGAACGATTTTCAATATTATTAGCGCTTATGCCCCTCAAGTTGGCCTTAGTGAGGAGGCAAAGAGGGAATTCTGGGATAACATGGATGAACTGATGCAAGAAACACCAATAGAAGAGAAGATCATCATTGGGAGTGACTTAGATGGCCATGTGGGGAGTAGCAATGTTGGATATGAGAAAGTTCATGGAGGTTTTTGATATGGTAGCAGAAATGGAGAGAGGATTTTAGATTTTGCAGTGGTTTATGATATGATCTTTATAAACACACATTTCAAGAAAAGAGATCCTCATATTATTACTTTCAAGACTGGGCACAACTGTAGCCAAATTGAATACTTCCTTACAAGACAGCTGGATAGAAAAGTATGCAAGGATTGTAAAGTGATCCCTGGGGAAGAACTCACCACCTAACATAGGCTAGTGGTTTTGGATGTGAACATGAAGATCAAAAAAAGTAAGCATAACAGAAGCCAAGATAGAAGGATCAAGTGGTGGAATCTTAAAGGAGAAAAGAAATTGACATTTTATGATAAACTTATCAAGGAGAGAACTTGGAACTTGGAGTCTGATGTTAACTCTATGTGGCAAAATATGACCACTGGCATAACAAAAATTGCCAAAGAGGTTTTGAGAGAGTCCAAAGGGTGTGGGCCTCCACAAAAAGAGACTCATGAAGTACAATAGGCTATTAAAATCAAAAGGGAGATTTATAGGAGCTTGCCCAAAAAGATGATGCAACTTTTCAGAGATACAAACAAGAAAAGAAAGATGCTAAGAAGGCCTTTTAAGAGGCAAGGTTCAGACACTTTAATGATATACATAAGAAGTTGGACACTAGATAGGGAGAAAAGACATTTATAAAATGGCTCGTATAAGAGAAAGGAAAGGAAGAGACTTGAGTCAAGAAAAATGCATCAAGAGTGAAGTGAAGATGGCAGAGTGTTGGTGAAGGATGATGATATAAAGAATCAATGGAGAAACTACTTTCATAATCTTTTCAATGGAGATAATGTGAACAATGTAAGAGACTCAAGTGACATGAATGCAATAAAAGAAATGTCGAAGATATCGTCAATATACCGAATGATATACCGATATCAACGGCATCGGTCATTGGTTCACGCAAACATGTCGCTGGAATTGCATTATCGGTAAACCGATGGATTTACCGGTAAAACCGCCCGATATCGGTGAATATCGAGGGTGTCGCTGCAAAATGCCCCACTTAAGGGCGGTATGCCGCCCCAACATACCCTTTTTTGCAAACATATTGGTGTTGTTGTTTGAGTGGAGAAACTTGGAGATTTTGGGCAATTTATTTCCTTGGAGCTCAAATCAGCCCTAATCAAGGTATGTTTTCTTAATTTCTTTCACTTCTCATCATTTCCAACCCTTTCCCTCTCTATTTCCTTCTATTTTCACCATAGAAGTTCTTCAAAATTCTCTAAGGGGCCGTTTGGCCGCCGACTTTAGGAATGCAGTAGTGATGTGCACGTTCGGCTTTTAATTTTAGAGCATCACTATTATGACCGGTCGGTCCCTCTACATTACGGATGTCGGTCAGGACAGGAAAACATCATGTTAAAACACAGATGCCGGTCTAGACGCGTCCCTCGGCATTATCGCCGATCATGGCGTGATTTCAAGTCCCGCCCGTATATAAAGACAAATACAGAAGCAAATGCAGGAACGGATATTGAACCATTAAATTGTCGATCCGTTTATGCATTAAATACCGGTAGCCAGAACGTCGGGGGTCGAACGGCCCCTAAATACACCCAAATCCTAGATCTACTCCAAAAAACTAAGGATTAATGCTATGTAGCAATAGATCTATGATTATATTATGTAGATCTACTAATGTATCACTAGATCTACTACAATTAATTAATATTATCATATAATTTCACTAATTAATATTAAATTCGTAATAATACAATAAGTACTACTAATAATAGGTATCTAACTTAGGTTTAGTAGAAGAATTTGTACCAAATACTAAGATGAACAAATACAAAAAAATATAGTACAAATATTTATATTTTCGTTTTTTTTTAAGGAAAATCCATCCTTTATTTACTTTTTTCATTTATTAAAAATACTGAAAATAAAAAAATACTTTTTTGTATTTTTTTCTACAGAAATGTGTGTTAGTGTTATATAAGATGGAATGAGTAATTTGTAAAACATCACTTGCCATAATACTAGATAAATGTCAGATTTCATATTTTTTAAAATCATTTCAGACTTTTATTTTTTATTTAACCATTTTTTCTTGTTAATAAAAATCTTAAAAAATATTGTGTTTGATTCTTTAGATACATGTAACATTTATACACTTAAAGTATTGTTTTTTATTCTATAATACATAAAATAGATTAATTTCTTACAACTTAATGAGTTATCGATTTCATACACCTAATTTTTGTTTGTCTTTGTCTTTTTGCAATGTTGACTTTTGAGAAGATGTCTCTAAGCGATGGTGAGGGTTTTGGGGTCGGTAATGTTGGAGCTAAGGATGTGGATTTTGCATGGAATCACGGCATGCCTCTTAACGGGAACAGGGGAAAGATAATTAACAATTAATGCAAGAAGACAATTGGTGGAGGGGGATTACTAGACTTAAATGTCACATTATTGGTGGTGACAAAAATGTGGAAATGTGTCAGAGGTGTCCCTAAAGTGTTACGGATAATTTCAAGAAACTTATGGGTGCAAAGAAACAAAAACAACAAAAGATGAAGGGGGTTGACATGGCTTACACAGATACATTATTTGATGTTAGGCCGACAGGTTCTTCTGCTGAATCCAATGATGATATTGGATATCCTCATGAATGTGATATAGCTTATTCACGTCGTATGTATAGACGTGCTATTAGGGAATCTCGCAGAAAAAAGTGGGTAAGGGAGGCGACAGCTCGAATTACAAGGAGGTATGGGCCATCTGTTGTAGGTGGAGGCAGTGGGACTACACGTATTCCTGTTGTTGACCTAGATGACGATGAAGACCGAGCCGGACATGGTAAAAGGAAGAAAGGCGACATTGATACACTTTTCCGTTCTACTAGTGTGAGATTGAGGAATGTTGATGAGCCAGGGGTTAGGAAGCCTGAGGCTAGACAAAAAAGCCTCAAAGCAAAGTTCACTGGTGCAAAAGATAAGGTTGGCAAGGCGGTGGGTAAATTCTTCTTTGCTCATAGTATACCTGCACATGTTGCAACTGAACCCTAACTGCAGCGTATGGTAGTTGTGATAGGGGAGTCTGGTAGGGGTATCAAGGCCCCCAGTTCATATGAATTAATGAACAAGTATCTTCCCCTAGAGAAGAAGGATCCACAAGCATGGATTTCAGGCCAAAAACATGAGGTCTGAATATGGTGTCACACTTATGTGTGATGAGTGGACTAGTGGAAACAGAAGATAAATTATTAGCTTTCTTGCACATTGTCGTGGATCTACAGTTTTTCTAGACTCTGTTGACGCTTCAGGTGAGGTCAGGAATCGTAGATAAATAAAGAGACTAATGAAGACATACATGAAGTAGGTTGGTGTGGAGAATGTGGTGCAGATAGTTACTGATAATGCTTCTGCATTCAAGAAGGCCGGTGAGAGTATAATGAAGAAATATCCAGGTCTACTGGACATCGTGAGCTACCCACTACAGAGATCTCATTCCTAAGGACATGGGCTCAATTGATTTCATCAAATTTGTTGTCATTGATGGTAGGTTGATCACAGGATTCATCTACAATCGTTCTTTTCTACTAAATGCAATGAGGCGACCTGATTATTGTCGAGGTGATCTAATTAGAACAGGGACAACTAGATTTGCAACAAATTTTCTTGCCTTACAATCATTAAAGTTCAAAAAGGATGGACTTAAGAGGCTCTTCAATGGAGTGGAGTGAATCTCCATGAAGGAGCACAATTCCCATGTTGGAAAAAGAATTGAGTTGATTGCCAGTCGACCTTTTTGGGATAAGGTTACTAGAGTGCTGCGAATAATGGAACCCATTGTCAAAATATTGAGGTTGGTAGATGGTGATAAAACTGCAACCATGCCTTTCCTAGATGATGCAATGACCTCAATGGTGGACAATATCAAAGAAGCAGCTCCTAGGTCCAATGAGCAATACATAAAAATTTATGAGAATCATTGGACAAATATGCTTTTGCATCCATTGCATAAAGTAGGTATATATCTCAATTAAATTCTAACTTCTAAGTTATTGGTCTAACTCATAGTCTACAAATAAAATGTAATTCTTATTTCCTTATTTAAATTTGTAATAGCTTACTATTTGAATCCGAGGTTCCAATACTCACGAACGTTGGGCTTGAATGTGACTCTAATGAATGCAGTGAGAGATCATTGGACAAATATACTTTTGCATCCATTGCATAAAGCAAGTATATATCTCAATTAAATTATAACTTCTAAGTTATTGGTCTAACTCATAGTCTACAAATAAAATGTAATTCTTATTTCCTTATTTAAATTTGTGATAGCTTACTATTTGAATCTGAGGTTCCAATACTCACGAACGTTGGCCTTGAATGTGACTCTAATGAATGCAGTGAGAGATGTCACTAACAAGTTCATTGTCTTTCCAGAAGAGTGATTGCTAGTACTAGAAGAGGTATATAACCATATAACCTACATTCTTAATTTCTCATTAGTCTTTACTTTGATTTCATCATCTCAATATCGTAAATATTATTTTTGCAATTGTGCCAGTTTCGTGAAAGCATTTAATGCTTTGGACATCCAAATGTGGTTGTTGATCGCGAGGCAGATGATCCTTGTGAGTGGTGGGCTTGGAATGAAACAGGTGCCCCCCATTTAAGAAAAGTAACTATTCGCATCCTTGCTCAAACAACATCTGCAGGGTGGAGTGAAAGAAAATGGAGCACTTTCAATCTGATACACTCGAAGAGAAGGAACAGGCTTGGGGCAAACAGGTTGAGGGATCTTGTCTACGTTCACTACAATATGCGGTAGAGGGCCAGAGCAATACGAGATGCCAACTACAACAAAGTGGATTTTGTTGTTGTCCATGATCCCATTGACACCGCATATACTTTTAACCCTGAAAGACGTAGAGGACTGGAGGAAGATTCAAAAAATCCTTTAGAGGAATGGATGAATGAGATAGGTTGTCTTGTTCTTGATAATTTAGATGGACGTCCAGATCCATATATAGAAGAGCAATTTGATGCAAATAACGGTGATGATATTATTATTGATACCCCGCCTGAAAGACTTGAGCCTAAAGTTGCACATGTTAATATTGATATGGGAATCAATAGAGAAGTGGAAGAACAGTTAGGTAGCTCAGATTCTTCTTCTTCTACATCTGGTTCCAAATCTAAGTCTGATGATTGCGGCAATGATGGTGATAATCGCAGCCAACGCTCTCCAGAATATCCTCGAGTTGTTGATCCTTTAAATGATGATCGGCCTTATGTTAGTCATGTTACTAGGGATGCACCTCCATCAAAACAGGAATATCCCACGGCTGACAAAACATTTCAAAGGAGAAAAACTCGAACTGGGAAAGATTACATCGGTGCACCTCCACCACATGCCACAATGCCCACAACTACAAGTCCATACCCCTACCCATCCAATCCACAACCACAATACCAGAATCAAAGTGATTATTATTCTGATCTTGCGGATTCAATGGATAGCATGACATGAGCATATCTGACTCTCAATCTTAACATTCATTTGGAGATATGTTATTTTCCCAACATGGGTATTCTGGATATCAAGTTGAACCACCACCAAGATTATAATTAAGAGTAGGTTTGGTATATCAAGAAGCATTATCTGTCTGTAGCCCTTATGGATGCTTTCTGGTGAACACCTAAGCATACTTTGTGATGGAGATCAAACATGGAGTGGTGGGTATACTATAGTTTATCGGTTTATCCTATTGTCGGTGTACCTCCCTTATTTCAGCAACCAAGGAAAAATATCTCAAAGAGTTGGAAGAACATTTTCCCAAGTTTGGGATGATGCAGTTTGCCAATCCTGAAGTGTATGAGGAGCATGTTGTTTCACACAACAAGTCTTACAGAAGTTACATGACATGGGAGCAATATGTGGCCCATATCAACAACATAATGTATATTGTATAGAGAACCAACGCGCCACTCAACATACAACCGATGTGAGTTACTAATTTATTATGTTTTATGTTTGTTGTAGATTGAATATTATTGCATAAGTGTGTAAACATGAGTTTATGGATTGTGCTAGTAAAATTTCAGATCTTAATTGTTGCATTTTGTCATCGAAATCTCCAAAAAAAAGGACCATTCCTTACCTTCCCTCATGATTGACCCCCCCACATACCCAATATAGAATTTTATTGCATAAAACGTTGCATCTAGGTGTTGAGACCACGCCTATAAAATTTCATGATTTAATTCATTCATTTTGGCGTCGATATGGCCAGGATTGCATCTGTCGATATTTATGTTGGTATACGGTACATATCTCTATCCAAGTTGTTGAAACGGCATCGGTATCGGTCATCAAATTCCTTGCATGAATGCAAGAAATATCACTTACACACGACGAGTTTCACTATCTGAGATCAAGAATGCTTTGAAAAATATGAAAATGAAAAAGGCATGTGATCCAGATAGTATTCCAATTCATGTATGGAAGAGTATGGGGGATCAAGGAGCTATGTGGTTAACAAATTTCTTTAACAAGATTATGAAGACAAAGAAGATGCCAGATGAATGGAGAAATATTACTATAGTCCCGATCTACAAGAACAAAGGAGATGTTTAGAGTTGCACAAACTACAGAGGTATCAAGTCAATGAGTCACACTATGAAGCTTTGGGAGAGGATTATTGAGCAAAGGCTATCAGACAACCAGTTTGGTTTTATGCGGGAAGATCAACAACTAATGCTATTTTTTTATAAGGAACCTTGTGGGTACACAGAAAATGAAAGAGATCTTCATATGGTGTTTATTGATCTGGAAAAGACCTATGATCAAGTACCTAGGGAAGTGTTATGGAGGGTTTTGCATAAAGGTATGGTATCCAATGCATTGACCTAATTAAAGACATGTATGATGGCTCAACTGCAAGTGTTAAGACTCCTGTAGGAGACACAAACTTTTCCTATCATCGGTGGGGTACATTAAGGATCGGCACTCAATCCGTGTCTATTTTTCTTGTTATGAATGAGTTGACAAAGCATGTTCAAGATAATATTCCTTGGTGCATGTTATTTGTTGATGATAGTCTGTTGATTGATGAAAGAAAAGATATATCAAATGATAAAGTTGAACATTGGAGAAATACATTAGAATCCAATGGATTTATGATCAATAGAAGCAAAATTGAATATATGCATTGTAATTTCAGCCAATCTAGAATTGTGAATGGTGGAGTCAAGTTGGATGGAATGGATGTACCAATATGTGATAGGTTTCATTACTTGGGCTCTATTATTGAAAAGGAGGGTGACGTTCAAGATGATGTTTGTCACAGGATCACAGTAGGATGGTTGAAGTGGAGTGCAATTGGAGTAGTATGTAACCAAAAGATCCCTCTCAGATTAAAAAGCAAGTTCTACAGAACAGCTATACGGCCAGCCATGCTATATGGGAGTGAATGTTGGGCAGTGAAGAAACAAGGTCTCAACAAGATGAATGTGACCGAAATGCGTATGCTGAGATGATGTGCGGGAAGACGAGAAAAGATTGTTTGAGGAATAACTATATCAGAAACAATGTGGGGTTGGTGAGCATCGAGGACAAGTTGCGTGAAGGCCGTCTAAGATGGTATGGGCATGTGCAACGCAAACCGACAAATGCACCTAGTAGAAGCAAGGTTATTGAGTCAAACACAACTGAAAAAGCAGAGGCAAACCTAAATTAACTTGGGAAGAGCTTATAAAGAGAGATTTTGAATCTTTACATCTTGATCACAACAATGACGACGACAACGACGATGATGATGATGAGAGTTGCACTACATAATCTTCCGGAGGGGGGGGCTAACATGAACTACATCTTTTTGTGCAAACACGGTCCCTAAGAGGACACTAGTTATAACCCATTCCCAACAATTGGTATCAGAGCCTAAGGAAAGCTCCAACATCCATACCCACTCCTTCACAAGACATGCTGCAAAGGCCTACTCCCCATTGTGCTTTATCAACTAGTGTCAGAGCCTATTATAGTTCTATTATCTACACCCACTCCTTCGCATCCATATGCCCGCAAGGCCTACTACCCATCGTGCTTCAGCCACTATGCATTGGCTTTGAACTTAGCATACCCTCCTTGCACCTCCATGAGCAGCAACCAGCAACAAGAACTGCATGCCCTCGCCACACAAATGCTCCTGATCGAGGATTCTTTTAGCAGTTGTAATTGCTACCAGTTACAATTACAAGACCCCTATTTCTCTAGCAAGTTGTAGCAAGCACGTACAAGTAGGCAGATCTATGGGAATGATGATTGTGAATCAAGACTTACTGTATGTAAACACATCCTTGTAAATCTGTATGGTACTTCTCTTCATTAGATTCTAAATTTCGAAGGGGGGTTTAATACATAAAACGGCAATGTGGTGATAGTCATCACCACATTGCCGTTTTATGTATTAAACCCCCCTATCAGCCAATCATATCATCAAAATGGTTTACATATTTCCTTGGTAATTCAAAAAAATTTGACTTAGTAAATATGTGTTATCATTAGAACAACCCACAGACTTGAGTTTAATGATTAATTCAACCACAAGGATTCTCAGATGTGTGTGCGTTGCAAGGATTATCTACACCTTATCTTCATGTGTATCTTTAAAAAAAAAAGACTAACTAGCTTATACCACCAGGCATGAGGTTTTTGAGCACCCATCAAAATTAGAGTACATTGTTAAATGTGGATACTATCCAAGTAATAGAATCATGAAAAAATACAAAAGGGTGTTTCAAGAAGAATTCCTAAATAATAAAGTTAACTTGTTTCAGAGAAATGCATCCAAGCTCCTCAGAAGCAGATGAAAATTTTCTATCCAGTAATTACCTCAGATCCTCAGTAGCCTCAGCCAATTTTCTTAATAAAAGTTGAACATCTTTCAATAAAGAGCTGCCACGAACATCAGAAAGTAATGGTTGCACATCTTCTACCATAGCTTCAATCTGTTACAAACTACATCAAAAGTGATGCTTAATCAACCAAAAGGCATGATTCGTTGTCAAATGTCAAATGGTATAAATAACAAGGAATGCAACTCATGTCCAATGTGAATTTAAAGCCTATCAAACTGTCACAATAAATGAGTCAGGTATTCATCAGCAAAAATTAAGTTCTTGCAACCTGCTACGATGGTTATGTTTGACCAGTAAAAAGCTAGCATCCGAATTCATTCCATGGTGACCATTATTTGAGTGTAATGTATTAGAAAGCGGGAAGCGGGAGGCGTGCGGACAGCACCTTGTAACCGATTAAGCGGTAGGCGGGCGATTAAGCAGGCGATTTTTGAAAAAGTGGGTGCCTAAATTTTATATATTTTTATACAAAATTACTTGTGTGTATATAAAAAATATATTTCTCATGAAGTTTTATACATATCTATTCAGCAAATCAGTAATTAACTAAGTATTAATCAATACTTTACTACTAATCAATATTTCTAATCACTAAAATCAGCAAGCATATCAGTAATTGTGAATAACAAACTATGAATTATTGATTTAAAGTAATGACTAAAGTAATACTAACCAGTAGTACCAATCATTAATCACTAAAAGCAACTAAGAAATCAGTAAAACTAAACATGCACATGATGATGTAAACCCTGGAAGTAAGGACGTTTATGACCTTTGCTACTATCAAGAGATAGTTTTCTCCCACCCTGGGAAGGGACCCTTCATGTAGGATGAGTACCAGCTTTTGTTTAGGTTCGTGGTAACCTAAAGAGGTCTCTTATAAGAGCTTGATGAGCTAAGTGTAAGAGCGCATAGTATGAACATGAATCTATAGACCCATGGGTGACCACCTCTCAGGGGCATGAGGATATGTTGCCATGGAGGTAGCTTGTATGGGGCCAGACCGAGTTAGGTAGGTCGCCATGATTCTTATGAGGGATGCAGAGTTAACCCAGAATGCCCAAAGAGAGGATGGAGATCTGGGTGAGGATTCAAGGATGAGATGTGCTTGAGTATCAACACAGAAACCACGAGCTATAGTAGAATCCTAAGTCAACACTAAGGTCAAATAGGGATAAGACCGATGGGAGTAGTTGTTTGTTTCATGAATGCACAAGACCATAGGATCGGGAGGTAACAGCTACCTTTGCTAGAGGCCCATGGGTTATGAGGTTGGCCACCTTCATGAGTTCATGGGGCCTAAGGGGTAAATGTGAGAGACACTCCCTAGACGCATAAGGGTCAAATTACCCCAAAAATACCGGCAGCCTAGGGACCTTGAGGTAATGACTAAGGATTGTACATAAGAGAGATGTTAAGATCTGGAGGTAATGGGAAAAGTCTTCCCATGGGTGTAGACCCATAATGGAGATGGTCATGGTAAGAAGTTATGTGATGTACGTTTTAATTTAGATTGGAAAGGGTAATGGCGATGTGTGATGCACCATCTCTACTGTTGGAATGGGATGAACTCTGTATTTGGACTGCAGCCAAATGTTTATTTCATCTCGTTAGGAGTGTGAGAGACAGGGTAAAACGCATGCTAAGGATAAAGGTGATATGCTTTGAAACCCTTCTATGATGTTTGGGGATTGAAGGAAGTACCACACCCTTTGGAGAATATATTGGATAGGTTATTTGAGAGCATAAGAAGAACAAGGGTAATATGAGAACATACCTATCCAGAGTAGTTTGGAATCTTCGAGTTACCAATTTGGGTTTGATAATCGAGATGCTGGGAGTAACAACTCGAAGTTCTATTGACGCAGATAGACCTAACCCGAGACAAGGATAATGAGTGGAGTATATGAAGGTTTATGTTTTCACCATCACCTAGTACATAAGGGAACTAATGTGGTAACAGATACTCTTAACTGAGACGCAGCTCAGGTGTATAGTTGTCTTGTCTAGCCGATAGAGCTGAAAGAGGTTGCTAGGTGGACCTTGCGACCATTAGAGGACTAGACCTATGTGGCTAACATTCAGATATGACCAGACCCGTTGGTCAAGTTGGTGGTTGCCCAGTTAGCCAGCCCAAAGCTTGAAGAGATGGAAGGATTTCTATAAGAACCTTTGATACACCTCTGAGGAAAAGAAGGTGGTGAAACCCATTACTAGAGTGTTTTAGGATTTCTGAGGAGTCAACCTTGAGGAATCATGACATGCAAGAGCTCATGATTTTAAGTACACCATACACTGTGGTACTACCCAAATGGTTAAGGTTTGCAGTGGTACCTGAAAAAAGGATATAGAATTGCATGTGGTCAGTTGCCATACATACCAGAGGGTGAAGGTCGAACACCAATAACCCAGTGAGTTGCTACAGATAATAAGGAGTCCCTGAGAGGGAATGGGAGTAGATCGCCATGGACTGTGTGGTGGTTCTCCCCGGACCAAGAGAGGTCATGATGCAATATGGGTTATAGTAGATCACCTTATCAAGTTGACCTAATCCCTTGCCTAAGAGAGAGAGCACTGTCAGTTTGACAGATCTGGTTGAACTATTTATGAGAGAGAGATAGTTCAAGTCAACTACACCGTGATCCAAGTTCAAAGGTTCTTGGGTATGACCTCAAGTTCACTTCCATGTTGTGGAAGCAGGTGTAAGAAGAACTCGATGCTAGATTGAAGTTGAGTACAGCATATCACCCCTGACTGATGGACAGTCAAGAGAGTATGATCCAGACTTTAGAGGGTCTGATGAGAGCATGTGTGCTTGTTCAAGGTGATTCGTGGGAGCAATTCCTACCCCTAGCAGAGTTTGCTTGTTATGATAGCCACCATAGCCAGTATCGGGATGTATGAAGCTCTATAAGGGAGGATGTGTCGATCACCACTTCACTGGGATGATGTCGGTGAGAGGACCTTGTGAAGGTCAAAGAAACCACAGTGTATGCAGATGAAGTTGCTTTGATCGAGCAATGGTTCAGAAAGCCCAGGATCGGCAGGAGTCGTGAGCCGATGCGAAGTAGACTGACATGCAGTTCAATGTGGGTAAACATGTGTTATGAAAACCCGACCCCTCTAAGTTATAGCTGAGAAAGCTGAGTCCCCGATACATAAGTCCATTTGAGATGGATTGGTGGAAATGCTCATGTTTAGCCTTACCCCTCAGGATAACATGATGTATGATGTGTTCCATGAGTCCGATCTAGAGCACTATGTGATATACCCGAGCCATGTGCTGAGAATTGAACCTATTGAGCTTCAAGGGAGGCTGACATATCCTAAGTCACCTATGGGGGTACAAGATACCAAGGTGAGAGAGAACTCAGATGTAAGAATATAAGATGATAAAAGTTCTTTGGAAGCACCATGGAGAGGATGAAGCCACATGGGAGCCAATGATGGACATGGAAAAATCTTATTCTAGATTGTTTTTATGTTTGGTGGAATTTTGAGGGCAAAATTCTTATAAGAGTGGAAGGATGTTACAACCCCAATTTTTGGGTTCATATGGTTGGAAATGCAATTTCCCCAATAAATGTATGATTATGGGAATTGTATAATTTATATGCTTTGAATAGATTTCATTTGCAATATTTTCTTTGTGCATGTGATTTCGTGGATCATAAGATGTTAATGAGTCCAATATGATTAAAAGAAAAAGAAGAAATCAATTAATGCATTATTAAGAAGGAAATTTGAGATAATAATAAAAATATGAGAAATATGTGGAAAGATGTATGATTGAATCATCATGGATGAGATTTCGAAACTATAAGGTTTCTAATGGTAAAAGAAATCTAAATAAAGAGAATAAAAGATGTAAGAGAGAAAATATGCATAAAATCTACCTTAATAAGTGATAACTTGCTTATGAAGAAAAGTCTCTCATACTTTCAAATTTCTGTCCCAAATTGCACACGAGTAGTTAAAGTCATCAAGGACTTTCCTTTAAAATTTGGTATTAATTGGACATGTGGTTTGGGAGATATGGTTTTGGAAGATTTCCTAAAGTGGAAAGGAAAAGAAGAAATACATTAAATGTCACACATTGGATTTATTATGATTTGGGGCGCGCACTGCGAGTCGTTGGATCTAGCATCCAACGGTGCCCACGGATCGTCTAGATCCAGTCAGAATCAGAACAGGGGAGGAAAAGCCCGATCTTTGACTCCAATTTTCACGAGATCTAATGCATGTGCAAGCGAGGAAATCGCATGGTTGGGTTCGGGAGATGTTTCCGCGCAAAACCAACCTAGGTTTCGCTAGGTTTCGGGGCCGTTCTAGGAAACGCCCAACCCCAGTGGAACTGGGTTTGGCGGTGAGGTTGGGGAGCCAACCCTAGATCCCCACACCTATAAATAAACCACCCCTCGACTTCGTTCGAGGAATACGGATGCAAACGGCAAGCTTTCATCCTTGATCGCCCTCTTATTTGTTTGATTGCTCGCACTCCGACGAGGTCCAGTCACAGCGCCGCCGATGTTCGCGTGTAGGAAGACATAGGAAAGAAAGGGGGAAAAGGTGACGCTTCCCTTGGCGTCGAAGAAGACCCGGGAGGGCAAAAGGGTCTTCTCGCCTGGTCTTGGGCACGCGGCTCAAGTAAGCGACCCGGACTACGTGGCGCACGATGATTCGCGAAGGCTGACCGCGTGGGAAAGAAAAAGCGACCAATAATGACGTGGTGCCCCACTATTGGACGAAAGGTAATTTACCTTACAAAATTTGTAATTAATTATTGGTAACTCCGATTAGGACGAACTATATATGAAAATTAATCAGGAGAATGTGAGGAATTCAATAAAAATGGAATTGAAGCTTGATTCTGCTTATAATTCAAAAAGTAAATAAAGTTGTCACCTTTAATGGTGTTGTTGATGAAAAGCCCTAAGTGTTGATGATTATTGAATTTGATGTTCTTTGGATAATTTAAGTCAATATTAACCTATTGATAATAAAAGGAAGATCTAGATCTAAAAGAGTGATCTTTGTACATAATTGGCATGTAGATGAAAATGCATTAATGGGCTTAGAAACCCTAATTTTGGTAATTATGACTTTTAACGGTTTTAATGGTGAAAATCCATGAATAAGACAGAGATATGATGTTCTAAAGTTAATTTGAGAATAAAGATCCTCAATATGGATAATTTGAGCAATTAGGGTTTTTATGAGTAGAAAAGCTATTTTAAGGTTTGTTGACCTAAAAAGGATAAAGTTGGAGAAATAAATCTAAAGAACCTTAATGCATCCTAATGAGACATAGAAACCGTAGAAAGGTATCCCAAGTCAATAAAGAGTTGTTTGGGATGAGATGGTAACAATTAGGTGTTATACATATTTTCAGGATCAAGGGTTCCTTGATTTGGTTGTTTGTCTTGCTTGGTTGGACATCTTGATCGGATTGGATATCTTGCTTATATTTGAGACTCCAAGTCAGGTATGTGGTTACGCTTATGGCTAATCGCTCTAGTTTCACGACGATTTTCGAAGTTTTACCGGTCGCTTGAAATTAACTGCTTGGTTGACATTTATTTCATGCAACTATAAAGTGACTATGGCTATCACCATATATATATGTGCATGACTGGCTCAGATCCTAGTCCTCTGCAGTTTTGATGATGATGAGATGGATGACCTAGTACATGGTCTACCCTTGGGGTAGGATCATCAGGTTATCATGAGTCGATGTGTTGGTCTACCCTTGGGTAGGACCATACGACTACACAGCTCTAGGTCGTGGTCTACCTGTGAGGTAGGATCATAGGGGCTATTTGAGATCTACCCTATAAGAGAGGTAGTATCAATGTCCACTATAGGGAGTAGGGACAGCACAGAGGCAAGGATATGTAGGGATTGAGTAGTTATGTTTAATACGTAGAGTTTGATCTGTTAAGCAATAATTTGTAGTATCAATGTCCACTATAGGGAGTAGGGACAGCACAGAGGCAAGGATATGTAGGGATTGAGTAGTTATGTTTAATACGTAGAGTTTGATCTGTTAAGCAATAATTTGATTGCATTAAGTTGTTACAAATAGATGCAAGATTTTTGGTTCCCCCACATACCAGTATAATTCATTATACTGACCGACGTTTTGTTTGTCGGCATTTTAGAAATATCTGAAATTGGACAAACAGTAAAGTGGAACTTGTGAAGAATAAAGTTAAATCATAAAGGAGGATTTAGTTAGATAGAACTTCTACCCACTGTAGAGTTCCAGATTCCTAATTTTGAAAGGTATGTGAAAAGTAAAATTTTATCCTGTTTTAAGCTTAGTCTTTGGCAGAATTTATTAATTATTTTTTATTATTTGCAAAACCATTGATCCTATTTTGGGATAGCGGCTCTGACTTCTTGGTCTTCCTTGATTGGGGTTTACCGGGAGGCGGGGTCGTTACAATGATAGTGATAGAGATGGAATTTATAAGCTCTTCAATAGAAAAGAGTTACAAGTGCATGCTTTCAGTGATATTAGATGCCCTATATACATGAACTTTTGACATACTTGCAACAATGTATTATAATTGTGTTTCATTTGACTCTTAATATTTAGATTTTGTTATTACTGCATGTCAATATGTACAAAATTGTTCATCTAGATTATACAGAAATGGTATATTACGTCGTAATCTTAAACTAAAATAGTTGCATTCAGTATAATAAATATTTGGCATCAATATCACATTGATTGCTCATTAGAGTTATTCTAAAACATCAAACCTTCTTTGGAGAGTGTTGGGTATAAAAAAAGTGTTGGATTTTAGATTGAACTAGACCATGTTTTTGCAGCAAGTTATGTTTGTCCGTAGAATTTTCAGGTCACTATGTGTAGTCTCGTTTGTGGTTTTAGGGCTATTGATATTTATGCTTTATGCTTTACCTTTATTTTATGGTTTAGACTTGTCTTTGACTTTACCCTTTCTTTTATCCCATATCTACTAATTTTGTTTTCCACTTACTCTCTTGTCCTATAAAAGAAAGTGTCTTGTATTTGTTTTATACATATCAACTAAAGATTATTGGATTCTATATGGTATCAGACGGTTATGATCTACCTACATCTCCCCTTCCCAACCCTAACACCTCCCATCCCCATCTAACCCTAGCTCCCCTGCCCCGTTGTCGGCGGTACCCCCCCTTCCCCGCCCATTCCCACCACCGCCACCACCACCCCCACTCCTAGCCCTTCCCGCTATTGCATGCCACCCGCCCATTTCTCGTTGCCGCCGCCACCCCTCCTCCCTCCACTTCCTGCCACCACACCCCCTCCTCCCTCCACCTCCAGCCACCGTTGCCCCCCTTCCTTCACATCCGCCCCAGCCACCCCCTCCCTTCCAGATCTTGTTGCTACCCCACCGCCTACCTATTCCCTCCACCCCCCACTCTTCCATCCCATCCTAAACCTCCTTGTTGCTTTTACAGCTTCTCTTCCCTTTTTCCTCCCTCTCTCTTTCTTCCTCTCCACCTATTTTGTCTACATGCAATTTTTGAATTAGCTTGTTAAAGACGTAAAGGTGCGCCATATGGTGGAGTAAATCTCACACCGTGGCGTAGGTCCTCTTTGATTGTCTCTGCTGCCCCTATGGGGGTTTTCTCTGATCCATTGATATGGATCGTCTGTCGTTGTTGCTACTTAGTGTGTATATCACACTACATCTTCTTACTCTTGCGCGTCACCGCCCGTATCTCATGGCATTTACGGATCCTCCTCATCCCACTAGCATCTTTGGTCGGCTTGGTTTGAGCTCTATATTATAGCCCAAGGGTGGTTTTCCCATATCTCTTCTGCAGTTGTAAACCTTGTGGCCCCTCATGATGCCTCGGTCGATGAAAAAGTCAAGCAAGCCCACGCTCAGTGGACTAGAGATGATTTGGGCGTGATGACATGGATGCTTAATAGCGCCGAACCGAAAATCAATCAGTCTCTCCTCCACCTTCAAACTACTAAAGTCATGTGGGATCAATCCATGTGTACTCTCACTAACAGGACCCAAAGAAGGTCTTTGAGATCTTCAAGAATCTTGCGAAGAAAGAATACTCAATTGATGGATTTGTTAAAGATTATTACAACTAGTGCTTAACCCTCTGGGATGATTATGATGTATAGCATCCTCTCTCTTGTGACATCAAAGAAGTTCAGCACCAACACAATGAACTTCAGTTAGTTCAGTTTTTAGTTGGACTCCCTCACTCTTTCTCTGGCGTTGTTGACCACATCTTATTCAGTGATCCCTTGCCTACCCTACAAGGTGTTCTCAAGCGCATCGAGCGTCTACCATCCATATCGTCTCTACCTTCTACTGATCATTTTGCCCTTGCGGTGCGCTCCAGTCTCTGGACAAAGTCGTGGACGAGGACGCGGTCGAGGCCGAGGTCATTCTTCTGGCGGCCCTAGATGAGGTCCCCCCACTTGGACCTGGATATGGACAACCTCCTACCAAGAGTCGATTCTACAACTTTTGTGGGCAAAAAACCACATTGAAAACGGTTGTTGGACGAAACATGGTGAACCAACGTGGGCGAATCAAGTTACATCTGATGGTTCTAATCTACTACTGCCTCCAGTTCTACCCTAACCATTGTTAAGTGGATTCGCTTAAAGTTTGAGAAACTCCTTTAGGCTTGCATGCCTTCACAGCCTACTAATTAGGATGGAGGTTCTTCTGCTTCACTTGCTTCTCCTTCAACTTATGGTAAAGATAAATGGGTCATTGACTCAGGTGCATCTGCTCATATATAAGGTTGTGCGGAACTTTTTCATGCTCTATGTGAAACAACTAGAGTGCCACCAGTTATAGTGGTTGACGGAAGTCAGTCACCGGTGCACAGAATTGGAACTATCTCTCTATCTCATAATTTACCCTTAGAATGTGTTGTATGTTCTGTCAATTTGGATGACTGGATCTTGCCATTTTATGACTTTCATTGATGATTACTCTCGGGCAATTTGGTTATTTTTTTTTAAAGATCGTAGTAACATTTTGGACACTATTACTACTTTCTTTACTGAAATTCAAACTCGGTTCAATAAAACTGTCAAAAAAACTTAAACTGATAATTTCTTAGAGTTCATGCAAAAATGCATTGGCCTGTTTTGTACTGCTCTCGGTACTATCCATCAGACTTCCTGCTCCTACACACCACAACAAAATGGTGTGGTAGAGAAAATAAATTGTCATCTTCTTGAAGTAGTGTGTACTATTCTTCTTCACTATCATGTCCCAAAGAGTTTTTGGCCTAAAGCAGTCTCGACTGCAAGCTACTTAATTAACCATATGTCCTCGTGAGTTCTAAAAAATCAAGTCCCCTACACTTTACTCAGATGTGCCTCTTTTCTTGTACCTCCTTGCATCTTTGGTCGCACCTATTTTGTCAAGAATCTTCACCCCGAGCTAACTAAACTTGACCCCCGCTCCACTAAGTGTGTTTTTCTGGGATATTTTAGAACTCAAAATGGATATCAGTGTTATGATCCTGCCAATCGACAATGCTTTGTCAGTGTTGATGTGATCTTTTTTGAACACATGCCATACTACCTCTGAAAAGGGGTTTGTTTTATCTAGTGATCTATAGGATCCTACTCCACTCTGTTAGGTTGTGAAAGATGTTCCAAATGGAGAAACTGAAGTTCTTGCTCCACCCCTTAAAGTTTACAAGCAAAGACCCAAGGTTACAATCCCTTCAACAACCACATCCTTCTTCATCAACTGATCACAACGCCTCCTAGGTACTTTCTGACCTACACCTTCCCATAAATCAGAGTATAGGAGTTCGTTCATGTACTCAGCATCCAATCAATAATTTCTACTCTGTACTAATCTTGGTACTAGCTTTGCTTGCTTTACTGCTCCTATCTTTGTTGTTTATATATACCATAGAATGCCACTCAAGCACTCCAACATCATGCATGGCGTCAAGCTATGGAAACTGAGATGACTTCTTTCCGCGATCGATAGACTTGGGATCTTGTTGGTCGTCCTCAAGATTGCTCTACAATTGGATGTCGATGGATATTCACTACTAAAAATCGTCTAATGTTACGACTGAACGGCTGAAAGCACGCCTTGTTGCTAAAGGTCATACTCAGACTTGTGGGGTGGACTATTTTGAAACTTTTTCTCCAATTTCTAAGCTTCATTCTGTTCGGGTGCTTATCTTTGTTGATGCGAATAATGATCGGCCTCTTTTTCAACTTGATGTAAAAAACGTTTTTTTATATGGAGACTTGCATGAGGTAAGTCTATATAGAGCAACCACATGGGTTTGTTGCGCAGGCGGAATGTTCCTATTAGAGAGCATGTTTATTTATGTTATTAAGTGTCTTTGTAATATGGGCCCAAGTATGTCTTGGCCCATTAGGATTTAGTTTGAGTCTGTACGCTTCCCTTATTTCCTATTTATAGGAGCAGGGTTTCTTCTATTCAATACAACTAATAGTTGTCTTTTATTTTCTAAGATGGTATCAGAGAAGTGATCCAAAAACCCTAGTCCTAGAGGAGACAAAAAGAACCTAATCTGCCTGCGGGCGGCCGCCGCCTTCTTGGCCTGGCTTGGCTGCCCGCCGGCAACTTCTTGGCCGGTGATCTTCTTGTTTTTTTAATCTACATAGTGACATTTTATTACTTCTCCCTACATCTGTCCTTTGCTGCCTAACCCAGCCGAAGTCGATCATCCTTTCAGCCCTTGATTCTCACCCTGCCGTTTTGCACAAGCCTTCCTGGCGCAGCCGTCACCCATCATGCATGTTCCCGTAATCCCACCCCACCTTAGCACTCAGCCGTCAGACACCCTACAACCTGCAGCTAGCACAGGGCAACCACATACTCGTCCTCCCTGCCAATCCAATTCCCCGACTACCAAGATGACGATACAACAGCTTTGATTCCCTTATGCACGACCCTCTAATATTTGGGCAACCGCATGCCGTCAGCTATCGACTAGCCTCTGCTGCTACACTACTAATCCCAAATCTCGCTGCTACCCGCCACTCAAAAACAACGTTGGGATCCCAAAGATGCTTGAGCTCTCGCTCAACGCCGCCAAGCAACAGACCCAAGTCACCAACCAGGAGTTAACAGAACTCGCAGCGAAACTTGGCACATATAGCTCGAGGCTACCATGATGAGGGTTTCTCCGAGAGGTTCAACGACGCCTTGGATGATTTGGATTCGGCATTACAGGCGTCCAAACAGACCGACTTCCCACCTGTACAGATCAATCTTTCCGCCGTCTTGGACGCCTACTCTGGTTGCAATGGAGGCGATGCTCAAGATGTTCATCGAAAATAGCTTTGACCTTAGCGGTATGCTGAAGTGATTTGTGGTACCGTGACTTGACGACCTGATGCTAGCTTCTGTTAACTTTTCTGTCAACACATCTCCCTTTATTTGTCAAGCAACCAGTTGATGGACAGTAACTATGATGCGTATGCCAATTCATACATGGTTGGGATCTTGCTACTAAACCTTGGAAGCTCTGATACCCTCAACTATGTCCAGCCATGTTCCACTTTTCCTTGTTGATCCAGGCGATGCAAAAGTTGTCGAATAGATAAAAACTTCAAAGCAGCTTTTGGTGCAGTAATGTATCTTTTCTACTGTGGCTTATCTGGGCGAAACATGATGGAGCCTCTCAACATGAAACATGCTTAGTAGGACGGAGTTTATGAATGCACATGAAAATATTCTTCATCTAATTCTTGTATTCAATGGGTTGTATGAAGATTTGTGCTAAATTTGCTTCTAAAAATCTCTGAAGACCTTTTTTTCGGGGGCTCTGCCCCCGAGCCCCTGCGAGGGACGGCCTCCCCTCGACTCCCACCCGCTGAGGGGCAGCCATGGTTGGTGAGGGGAAGAAATAGAGAAGAGATGAAATGGAGGAGACAAGAAGTATGTTCTGCTACTTTATATTTTTGTGGATCTTGATGCACTTATTGAAGAACTTGTGGACTTTTACTATTGATGCTTACTACTATATGCTTCTTGGAGTACTTACTATCTGGAGCTTCATGTCTACTACTTGCTTTTCAAGCTGATGGTCTTCTATCCGGCTACATCCACTTTTCTACTGTGTGCCAGCACTCTCTGGCATGTCCGTGTATTGACGCGTTGACTCGTTATTTGTCCGTGCTTTATTTGCACGTTGACTGCTATGCGCCAACACTCTTTGGCTTGTCCACGCTTTACCCATGTTGACCTTTTCACTTGTCCGTGCTTGTTTGCACGTCGACTTTCTGCTTCTGTGTGCAGCACTCTCTGGCTCGTCCGTGCTCAGTTTTGCACGTTGACCTGTCCGTACTTTATTTGCACGTTGACTACTATTGCTCTTGTGACCCAGCACTCTCTAGGCTGCTATGTTAGCTACTGCGATGAAGACCGTGATACTTTGTTGTTGTTTACTACTACTCCAGATGCCACATCTTTTTTATCAAGAAGCTTCGGCTACCTGTTTGTGACCTACACCGGCGGCTTGTGACATCCTTCAGATTCAACCTGCTTGCATACCTGCTTTGAGTTAATCTATTTGAGGGGGAGTATTTGAGCGATGAGTGCTTTATTGCAATTTTGACGGGGGAGAAAAATCTTGTATGAGCTTGGTTTATCCTTTTATTCTTGTTTCTTTGTTTTTAGTCCAACTCTCTATTTGCAAGCTGATTTGGGATTCTCCCAACTTCAGCTTGAGGGGGAGTATTAAAGAGTATGTTTATTAATGTTATTAAGTGTCTTTGTAATATGGGGCCCAAGCAAGGAATAAGGTGTCGTCGGTATCCGCGGTATACCGATCGAAATACCGATGTCAATGGGTACCGATACATATACGCACGATTCTGCCGTTAGGATCGCAAATTTTGGCATTTCGGTGGGCTTACCGCCAAATATCGGGGGTACCAGTGCAAAATACACCACTTACCCATCGGTACAGGGCAGCACGGGCGGCATACCTCCTGAAACACTGGCATTCGCGATCCAAGTGTTGTTGCTATTGTTTGAAGGGGAAAAGCTTGGAGATTTTGGGCGATTTTTGATATTGGTGCTCAAATCAGCCCTAAACAAGGTATGTATACTTAATTTCTAGCATTTTCCACCATTTCCAACCTCTCCCCTCTATTTTTTTTCTATTCTCACCTAAAAAATTCATCAAATACCCCCAAATCCTAGATCTACTCCCAAAAACTTAGGATTAATGCTATTTATCACCAGATCTATAATTATATTATATAGATCTACTAATTTATCACTAGATCTACCTAATTAACTCACTAATAATTAACATTACCATGTAATTTCACTAATTAATAGTTATAATACAATTAGTACTATTAATAATAGGTATTTAATTTAGGTTTAGTAGAAGAAGTTCTATCAAAGATTAACATGAAGATATTTAAACAAAAATGTACTCAAAATATTTAAATATTTTGTTTTTATTTATTAAAATGCTGAAAATTAAAAAAAAAAGATTTTTTTATTTTTCTGTTTAGTTGTGTTAATGTTTTATAAGATGAAATTAGCATTTGGAAACATATCACTTGTTCAAAATATTTAAATATTTCTTTTTTATTTATTAAAAATGCTGAAATTTAAAAAAAAATCTGTTTAATTGTGTGTTAATGTTGTATAAGATGAAATTAGCTTTTGGAAACATTTCACTTGTTCAAAACTTTTAAATATTTCGTTTTTTCTTTATTAAAAATGTTGAAAATAAAAAAACATTTTTTTTCTGTTTAATTATGTGTTTTAATGTTGTATAAGATGAAATTAGCATTTGGAACATATCACTTGTCTTTTTGATAAGTAAATATGATATTTTATGATTTTAAAATAATTTCAGACTTTATTTATTTTTAAAATGTTTTGTTTTGCTTTGTTTTACTAATATCATTTGCTTTGCTTGTTTGTCTTTGTCTTTTTCAGTGTTGATTTTTGAGTTTTGAGAAGATGTCTTCATCCTCAAGTGATGTTGAGGGTGTGGGGGCTGGTCATGCTGCATGAAAGGATGTGGATTTTGCATGGAGTCACTACAAGTCTGTACCTGGGTCTGGGAATAGGGCAAAGATTGTCTGCAACTACAGTAAGAAAACACTTGGTGGTGGGGGAATTACTAGATTCAAGCGTCACATCACTGGTGGTGACAAAAATGTGGCAATGTGCCAGAAGTGCCCCCCAAGTATTAGGGATGACTTCAAGAAGTTGATGGGTGTAAAGAAACAAAAACAACAAAACTTGAAGCAGGTTGAAAAGGCTTACACTGATACACTTTTTGATGTTAGGGCCACAGGTTCTTCTGCTGAATCAGATGATGACATTGCATATCCTCCAGGGTGTGATACTACTTATACACGTCATATGTATAGGCGTACTCTCAGAGACTCTCGCAAAAGTGAGTGGGATAGGAAGGAGGCAGCTCAACTTATGAGGAGATATGGGCCATCTGGTGCGGGTGGAGGCAGTGGGCCTACCCGTGTTCCTATTGTTGACCTAGATGATGATGAAGATCAACATGCTCAGCATAAAAGAAAGAAAGGCACCATTGATACACTTTTCCGTTCTGCTATTGTGAGATTGAGGAATGTTGATGAGCCAGGGGTTAGGAAGCCTGATGCTAGGCAAAAAACCCTAAAAGCAATGTTTATTAGTGCGAAAGAGAAGGTGGGCAAGGCAGTGGGTAAGCTCTTCTTTGCTCATGGTATACCTGCACATGTTGTAACTGAACCCTATCTCCAGCACATGGTAGATGTGATAGGGGAGTCTGGTAGGGGCATCAAAGCCCCCAGTGCATATGAATTGATGAACAAGTATCTTCCCCAAGAGAAGAAAGATCTACATGTATGGATTTTAGACCAAAAACAATTGTGATTTGAATACGGCGTCACACTCATGTGTGATGGGTGGCCTAGTGGCAATAGAAAGCAAATTATTAACTTTCTTGCACATTGTCGTGGATCGACTGTTTTTCTAGACTGTTGATGCTTCTGGTGAAGTCAGGAATTATAGTTACATCAAGAAGGTAATGAAAACATACATCAAGCAGGTCGGGGTTGAGAATGTGGTGCAGATAGTGATTGATAATGGCTCTAACTTCAAGAAGGTCGGTGAAAGTACAATGAAGAGATATCCG
This sequence comes from Alisma plantago-aquatica, assembly GCA_963693085.1. Taxonomy (NCBI): domain Eukaryota; kingdom Viridiplantae; phylum Streptophyta; class Magnoliopsida; order Alismatales; family Alismataceae; genus Alisma; species Alisma plantago-aquatica. Next base: position 806,832,074 of record OY856414.1, on the reverse strand, counting down.
ATCTACTGGACACCATGTGCTGCCCACTGCATAGATCTGATTCTTAAGGACATAGGCACAATTGATTACATCAAAAGTGTGACAATTGATGGTAGGTTGATCACAGGTTTCATCTACAACCATTTCTTCTTGTTAAATGCAATGAGGCGACATGAGTACTGTGGAGGTGATCTGATTAGACCAAGGGTGACTAGATTTGCAACAAATTACTTGGTCCTGAATTCATTAAAGTCCAAAAGGGATGGACTTAGGAGGCTCTTCAATGGTGTGGAGTGGACCTCCATGAAGGAGCACAACACCCCGGTTGGCAGAAGGATTGAAGAACTAATTGCCAGTCGGGCTTTCTAGGATAAGGTTACAAAGGTGTTGCGGATAATGGAACCTATTGTCAAAGTGTTGAGGCTGGTAGATGGCGACAAAGCCGCAAGAATGCCTTACTTGTATGATGCAATGCAAGTAATGGTGGAAGGTATCAAACAAGCAGCTCCTAGGTCCAATTCACAATACTTGTCAATTGTAGACAAGCATTGGACAGATATGCTTTTGCATCCACTGCATAAAGCAGGTATATAATTTATTTCTTCTGAATTCAGATTTATGTTTTAACTCTATAAGTAACTCAATCTAAAATCTAAATCTTATTTCCTTGTTTGGAATTGGTGACAGCTTACTATCTGAATCCGAGGTTCCAATACTCGCGAAAACTGGGCTTAGATGCGACTCTAATGTCTGTTGTGCGAGATATAATTAACAAATTATTTGTCTCTACAGAAAAGCGCACCATAGTGATGGATGAGGTATAATTATATATATTACATAACTTACATGAAGTCACGAACATCTTCATTCTTGTTTGATGTTTCATCCTCTGATTCTAAAGTCTGAACATCTTAAATATTTTGCAGTTGCGACAATTTCGTGAAGGCACCGGTTGTTTTGGTCATCCAAATACAGTTGTCGACCGTGAGCACGGTGATCCTTGTGAGTGGTGGGTTTGGAATGGAATGGGTGCCCCCCATCTAAGAGAAGTGGTTGTTCGCATTCTTTCTCAAACAACATCTGCAGGAGGTTGTGAAAGAAATTGGAGCACTTTCAATTTAATACACTCAAAGAGAAGGAACAGGTTGGGGGAAAACAGGCTGAGAGATCTGGTATATGTTCACTACAACATGCGGTTGAGGGCTAGAGCAATACGAGATGCCAACTACAAGGAAGTGGATTTTGCTATCGTCCACGATCCCATTGACACCGCATACACATTCAACTCGTCCAGGCGTAGAGACATAGAAGAAGCTGATGATTTAAAAGATCCTTTACAGGAATGGATGAATGAGATACGTCGTCCCATTCTTGATGATCTAGATGGCCGTCCAGATCCATACATAGAAGAGCAATCTGAAGAAGATTCTGATATTATTGTTGATCAAACTCCACCTGAAAGACTTGAGCCTGAGTCTGAGCATCAAAATATTCATATGGAAATCAATAAAGCAGTGGAAGAAGAGTTGGGTAGCACAGAATCTCCTTCTTCAGAAAATACATCTGGGTCAAAGTCCAAGTCTGATGATGATGGTGGCAATGATGGAGGCGGTGGTCGCTCTCCGGAATATCCTCCTACTGTTGATCCTCATAATGATGATCGTCCTTATGTTACTAGGGTTGCACCTCCTCCTCCAGCTAAAAAAGAATATCCCATGTCTGATAAAACTTTTCAAAGGAGGAAAACTCGAATGGGCAAAGACTACAGTGGTGCATTGCCACATGAGACTCCTACGGCTACAAGCTCCCAAGGCTACAACAGTGGTTATTATTCTGATATTGCTGATTAATTTGGGATCATGGGTATTTCAGCTTCTGATTCTCAATCTCAACATGATTCAACATTAGGCTTTGGCGATATGTTATTTGGGCAAACACATGCACAACCCTACCCATCTCATTCTTAATATGGGTACTCTGGATATCAAAATCAGCCACCACCACTACAACCAGAAGTAGAACATCATGTTAGATATACCTATACAGCAAATGTCTCAGGCCCACATGGAAGTTATCAGTACAACTCCCTTGCATTCTCTAAGGATGGTGGGCAAACATGGAGTGGTGGTCATTCAGTTCTTCCTATTTCTCCAGTCCCAATACTTCCTATGGTTGTGCCTGTAGCTATTCAACAAAATCCTCAAACAAGTCAACGTCCACTTACTCGAGCTCCTCCATCTACATCTCCAAGAAAGGCACAATAACTCAGAGATTTAGAAGTGCATTTTCCAAAGATTGGGATGATACAATTTGTTAATGAAGATGTGTATGAGGAGCACGTGACTACATACAACCAAATGTATAGGATGCATATGTCATGGCAGGAATATCTCAACAATATCAACTCATTACAGTATGGACAACCAGCGTGACACTCAACATACAACTGATGTGAGTTGGTAACTGGTAAGTAAATATGTTATTCTTATGTTGTAAATTGTATATTATAGCATAATTGTGTGTATTTAAGTTTGAGGATTGTGCTAGTAAAATTTCATATTTGAATTCCTATATTTTCTCATCAAAATCCTTCATCAAAATCCCAACGAAACAGGTCAGATTTCTTACCTCCCACAGGATGGACCCCCCCCAACACACCCAATATGAAATTTTATTGCATAAAACGCTGCATTTAGGTGTAGAGATTACACCTGTAAAATTTCATGAATTAATTCGTTCATTTTGGCGTCGAAACGGCACGGATTGCATCTATCGGAATCTGCAGACTTTGGAACTCTTAGAAAATAAAAGACGATTATTAGTTGTATTGAATAGAAGAAACCATGCTCCTATAAATAGGAAACAAGGGAAGCGTACAGACTCAAACTAAACCCTAATGGGCCAAGACATACTTGGGCCCAAGAAACGAGGTGACCGATACCGACGCCGTTTCGACAGCTTGGAAATAGGCATCTATCGGTATTTCCGTCGATATACCGATAAATACCTATTTCCAAGCTGTCGAAACGACGTCGGTATCGGTCACCTCGTTCCTTGGGCCCAAGTATGTCTTGGCCCATCAGGGTTTAGTTTGAGTTTGTACGCTTCCCTTGTTTCCTATTTATAGGAGCAGGGTTTCTTCTATTCAAAACAACTAATAGCCGTCTTTTATTTTCTAAGAGTTCCAAAGTATACAGACTCTAGAAAGAGATTTACGACCTAAAACAAAGCCCACGAGCGTGGTTTGACAAATTAAGCCAGATTCTCCTTGAATTTAATTTTCAGCGCTCACATTCTGATCAATCTGTTTTATAAGAAAAATCGCTTATGGGCTTGTTATTCTAATTGTGCATGTGGATGACATAATTCTGTTTGGTAGCGATAAAGAAGGTATTCAAGATACTAAAAGCTATCTTGAACAACATTTTGTTACAAAAGACCTACGAAAACTCAATTACGTATTAGGGATTGAAGTTTCCCAATCATCTTTAGGCACCTGTCTTTCACAACACGAATATGTTCTAGATCTTCTCAAAGAAACAAGCATGCTTGGTACTAAACCTGCTAACTCTTTGGATCTCAATACTAATTGGGATGATGAGTCTTCACCACCTTATCCTGACAACCACCAATACAGAGAGTGGTTGGTAAGTTGATATGTCTCACTGTCACTAAAGCTGACATTACTTATGTTGTTAGACTTGTCAGTGAGTATTTGGATAAACCTCAACGACGTCATTAAGAAGTTGTCTATCACATTCTTAAATATCTGAAAAAATCTCCGGGGAAAGGATTGTTGTCCCAGCGACATGGACACTGCAATCTCACTGATTATTTTGAATCTGATTGTCTTGGTAGCATAGTTATTGAGTCGGCCGAATAGTCAATGACTAGTCGGTTGGTCGTTGGAGGGGAGGGGGGCGACTAGCCAACTGTCGTATTTGGGCCTCGGCTAGGCTGACTAGCTACAAATTGGTCCAAGCCAAGCTTGGGTTGCTGCTTAGTGAGGCTTGGGCCATAAACAACAACAAAAATTTGCAATCCTAATTCCTCCCACTCCCTATCCTAAATGTGTGTGTTTATCTTTGGGCCTCGACTAGGCTGACCAGCTACAAATCGTTCCAAGCCAAGCTTGGGTTGCTGCTTAGTGAGGCTTGGGCCATAAACAAACAAAAAAATTGCAATCCTAATTCCTCCCACTCCCTATCCTAAATGTGTGTGATTATCTTTAACCATGATTTGATCTTAATATCAATTTCATTCACACTACACTAGTTTAGTTTATAACTTTTATTTTAGTTGCACCAATTCAACAAGCATTGAAAGACTAAATTTAACAATGGTATATCACTATTATCTATCTAATTATACTTTTTGATTTTAAATACATCAAATAGTCTTCATTTGAAAATTGTTTGAGGTATTTTATGACATTATTCACCAAATCTGGATTATTATATGCTTGGATACATGCTTACACTTAGTGGATTTATATAATTATTGTTATTAATATATTTATTTATATTTTTGCCTTTATATTGTGTTCTTTTAGTGTCTTGTCTTCTATCCCATATTGGTGAACTCTGTAATGAGGGACTCCTATCCTATATAAGGAGGGTGTTTGTGCCTTGTATTACTAACTCAATTACTGGACTTCTATTCCAAATCACATGGTATCAGAGCATGAATACGATCCACCCTAAACCCTCCTTCCTTTTACCCGCGGCCATCTCTAGTTTTGCCCCGTAAATACGTTATGCCCCTCCCGATCCATTCCCCCTACCATCCAGCTTCTCTTCCGCTATCCCACTATTCGCCTCTTCCATTCCGCTTTTCGCCGCCCAGCCAACCCATCGCTCAGCCGTTCAGCCAGCGCCCAGATCCGTCGTCTAGCCAGCACCCGCTTCTCCCTAACCCCCGTCCAGCCAGCACCCGTATCTGCCGCCAGCGTCCATCACACCTCCACCCAACCAACTCGCCCAGCCAGAACCTCACACACCTCCACTCTCCCTTCCCATCTCCCTAACCCGCCGCCCAGCCAATAACCCACCACCAGCCTGCAAGTAGCGTCAGCCAACCCACCTTCACCCCGCTAACACACGCTCGCCCTTCCCATCTCCTAAATAGCCTACCTTCACCGCCGCCCAAACAGCCCACCTTCACCCTACCCAAACAGCCTGCACCCAACTCCACCGCCCAAACAGCCGCCTTCCAAACCTTTCCAACATCATATGTTACACTTGTGTTGCCTTAATTGGAAACCTATTTTCTATATAAATTCACCGCTCCTCGGCTCAACTTGATTTTGGAAGGGACTTGTTCCCTCCTGTCAACCTTCGTCACATGTCGGTCTAATATGACGATGTGACGTTGGTCTCTTAATTAAAATCAATCTTAATGCCCCTTTTTGGGCCTCTAAATTTGTCTATTGATTATTGTGTGAGGCTTCACGCCTAGTTGAACTAAAGAACTGTGTGGATTGATCTGGAACTATTCTTCGACATGGCCTCTACGGACAATTTCAGAACTTTGTGTGACCACAGTCACAAGTTAGATTGTTCTAATTACCATACGTGGTCAGCTTCTTTTGAGTTGTATTTCAAGGTTTGTAATTGGTACTCTCATCTGGTCATCAAAGGACGTGTTCTTCCGTCTGAGAAAACTAAACAGGCCTATGACTTGTGGGTCAAGGATGACTGCAACATAATGACCTGGATGGTCAACAATGCAGAACTGAAAATTAGTCAATCCCTTTTACGCCTCAGAACAACCAAGGCCATGTGGGATCAGTTAGCATGTGTACTCACATCAACAAAACCCTAAAAATGTTTTTAAAATCTTTAAAAATCTGGCTAAAAAAGAATTTACTTCTAATACTTCTATGGAAGATTATTATAATCAATGTTGTGCTTTGTGGGATGAGTTTGAAGTTTACCATCCCCTTACTTTTCAATGAAGTTCATAGATAGTGGAATGAACTTCAGTTGGTACAATTCCTTGCCGGATTACCTGCCACTTTTGCAAGAGTCGTGGATCAAATCCTCTCTAGTGATCCGCTCCCTAAGCTTCGGGATGTTCTCAAATGGGTCCAACCACTGCCGTCAGTTTCTTCTTCTTTTGTTGGATCCATAGAGGCATCAGCACTGGTTGTACATTCAGGTGGCCCTGTCTGTGGCAGAGACAGTGGCCGTGGTAGAGGATGTGGCCACTTTGGCTCGTCCGGACCGAGACATGGTCAACTTTCTCCTAGACCAGGATGTGGTCAATCCTCCGCTGAACCAAATAGCGCCCTCCTCGTGCACCTCACATTGCAACTACTGCGATCGTGACAAACATAATGAGGATAGGTGTTACCAAAAACATGGCTACCCCAGCACATGTGCCAATCAAGCATCCACTAACTACACCGAGGATGCATCGGCCCAACCTTCCACTACTTCTCTAAATAGGGACCGAGCTGAATTTGAAAAGTTTTTCCAAGAACGACTACAAAATCAGCCATTGGCACCATGGTCAGATAGTGATTTTGCCTTCCTTACGTCCTCAGCTCCTTACGATAAAAACAAATGGGTCATCAATTGTGGTGTTTCTACCCTTATTTCTGGCAATTCAAAGTTATTTTTTAAATTAAATGATTCATCTTCTATTCTGGTGGTAGCGGTTGCTAATAGAAATCAAGCCCCAGTTCATGGGGTTGGACATATTCGCACTCCGAATAACTTCTTATTCAAATCAACGTTATATGTTCCTCGCTTTCCTCTAAATCTTCTTCTTGTCAGCAAAACTGTCAAGCAACTTCATGCTCTATTACATTTGACACAGATGGATGTATTTTTCAGGATCTTCGCACGAGGATGAAGATTGGTTTGGGGCCATGAGGGACCAAACGGCTTATATTACCATGATGCTCCACATCATGCAGCTCTCCTCTCCTCGGTGATTTCGGATCTGTAGTGGTACTATAGATTGGAACACCCCTTAGCATCTAAACTCAAACAGTTGATTCGGCATGTTTCTTAAAATTCGTTTAAATGTGAAGCTTGTCAGTATGAAAAGCAAACTCGTGACGTGTTCCCTAAGAAAGTGACTATATCTTCAAATTCTATTTTTTGATCTTGTTCATGTTGATATTTGGGGGCCTTGTTCAATCACTAGTATGACTGGTTTTCGGTACTCTATGACATTTATTGACGACTTTTCTAGAACTACGTGGTTATTCTTACTTAAAGACAGGGCACATGTTCTTGATACTATTACGACTTTCTTTGCTGAGATCAAAACGCAATTTGGTAAACCCATCAAAATCTTTAGGACAGATAATGCTCTTGAATTTATGCAACAATTTGTCACTAATTTATGTAAATAACCCGGCACCATTCATCAAACTGCATGTTCCTACACCCCCCAACAAAATGGCGTAGAGGAGCGCAAAAATTAGCAACTCCTTGAAGTTGCCCGAACTCTTATGTTTCATTGCAACGTGCCTAAACTTTTTTGGGCTAATGTTGTCTCCACTGCCTATTTTTTTATCAATAGAATGCCTTCCTCTGTCTTAAATAACCAAGTCCCCTTTCATGTGTTGTACATCGAAGCTCCCTGTTTTCTGTACCACCTAGAAACTTTAGGAGCACATGTTTTGCATGTGTTGTACATCGAAGCTCCCTGTTTTCTGTACCACCTAGAAACTTTAGGAGCACATGTTTTGTCAAGAATCCTCAGACCAATTTAACTAAACTTGGCCCACGTTCTACGAAGTATATCTTCCTGGGGTACTCACGCACCCAGAAAGGGTACAAATGATATGATCCAAAGTCTAAGAAGTGGTTTGTGAGTGCAGATGTAATGTCTTTTGAAGATACTCTGTATTTTTCTGATATGGGATCGACTCTGTCACCGGATCTTATTGCCACTCCTCTACATGTAATCGGTGAACTAACAACTTTTGAATATGTTGCTCCTGAGGTACCTCTCAAAGTGTATCAAAGACGCCACAAGATTGCAACTCCCTCTATGGCCCCTCCCTCAACCAATCTTTCATCCTCGTCGGCAGATCAAGCAACTCCTCAGGTATATTCTGACTTGAATACTCCAATTAGCATCAGAAAAGGGGTGCGCTCTTCTACTTTCCATCTTATCAGTAATTATTGCTCTGATGCTAACCTTAGTTCCATCTTTGCGAACTTTACTGTTGCCCTCTCTTCTATTTGTGTTCCTAAAACTGCGGTTGAAGCCCTCTTACATCCTGCCCAGCGACGTGCCATGGAAGTTGAGATGAAAGCCCTCCATTCTCAACATACTTGGGAGTTGATAAATCTTCCTGCCCATGTATTGCCTGTAGGTTGTTGTTAGATCTTCACTGTGAAATATCAGCCAGACGGCACAGTTAAACACCTTAATCCCGTATTGTTGCTAAAGGGTACACTCAAGCCTATGGAGTGGATTACTTTGAAACTTTTTTGCTTGTCGTGCGCCTTATTTCTGTTCGGATTCTTATTTCTGTTGTTGTCAATAAGTAGTGGCTACTTTTCCAGTTGGATGCTAAAAATTCTTTCTTATATGGTGACCTACATGAGGAAGTATATATGGAGCAACCTCTCGAATCGGTTGCTGAGGGGGGTGTGCCAAAATTTGTCGTCTTAAGAAAGCTATTTATGGACTGAAACAGAGTCCCTGAGCATGGTTTGATAAACTAAGTCAAATTCTTGCCAAATTTGACTTCAAACACTCGCATTCTAATCATTTTGTGATTGTTAAAAAAACTTCTAAGGGTCTTATTATTCTAATTGTGTATGTAGATGATATCATACTGTCTGGAAGTGACCATCAGGGTATTATCGGAGACCAAAGAATATTTGCAAAAATACTTTATTACTAAAGATCTCGGGAAACTACGTTATTTCTGGGAATTGAAGTATCACACATTCTTCTTCACGAGTTTGTCTATCACCACGCAAGTATGTACTTGATCTTCTACAAGAGATTGGTATGTTGGGGGGGCAAGCCAGTCAATACTCCTTTAGATACCAATACCAATTGGGATGATGAGTAGTCTCCTTACCCTGACAGCAAACAATATAGAAAACTTGTGGGCAAACTTATATATCTGACTACATGAGCAAACATCACTTCCGCAGTTGGACTTGTCAGTAGGTATCTTGATAAACCGCAACAATGTCATCGGGATGTTGTGTTCACATTCTTAAGTGCTTAAAAAACTAACCTGGAAAGGGTCTTCTATATAGGAATAATGGGCACTGTAAAAAAATTATTTTTCTGACTCAGACTATGCTGGAAGTCGGACTGATCGAAAATCTACTTCGGGTTATTGCACCTTTGTCGGTGGTAACCTTGTCACTTGGAGAAGCAAAAGGCAGGTTGTCATGGCTAGATTTAGTGCTGAAGTTGAGTATCGTGCCATGGCACATACCACATGTGAGCTGGTGTGGGTTCAAGGGCTATTAAAAGAATTCAGATCATGATTCTGCCCCTATTTCTATGTATTGTGACAATAATGCGGCTACATTCAATGTAAGCAATCCAACTTTCCATGAGCGCACCAAACATATTGAGGTAGATTGTCACTTTATTAGAAATCCATTTTATTCAAGCGCACATCCACTCCATATATCAAGATTGAGGTCAGCTCGCATACATCTTTACAAAATCATTGTCAAAGACAAGATTTCAACCTATGGTGGACAAGCTGGGCATGCATGATCTCCATGCTCCCGCTTGAAGGGGAGTATTAGTATATTTATATATATTTTTGCCTTTATATTGTGTTCTTTTTTAGTGTCTTGTCTTTTTATCCCATATTGGTGAATTCTATAATGAGGGACTCCTCCTATCATATATAAGGAGGGTGACTATGCCTTGTATTACTAACTCAACTACTAAACTTCTATTCCAAATCACAATTGTATATAAAAATATGTACATAATTAATACTATTTAGATATTGATGAGGGAGTTGTAGCACGGTGGAGAAGGCACGGGTTCCCCAGAGTAGGGACCTGGGTTCGAATCCCCTGTTGTGCAATTTCAACATCCTTGGTTCCATCACGTAGTTTGGCCTCTGTGTGAGTTTACCTTGCGGTCCCTGATGTGCAGGCAATTGGGGGAAGCCGAAGTTTTACAATGTCATGGGGTTACAATATTGGCCCATCTTCAGGGGTGGTCCCATGTCATCAAATATATATATATATAGATATTACACTTACGATTGGGCGACCGACTAGTCGGCTGGCGCCTAAGCAGGACAGGTGACCGACTAGTCGTCTTAACAAGTATGGTTGGTAATAGATGTGATAGAAAATCTACCTCTGGCTATTGTACTTTTGTTGGAGGCAATCTGGTTACATGGCACAATAAGAAGCACATTATGGTTGCTCGGTCCAGCACTGAAATAGAGTATAGAGTCATGGTTCATACAGCTTGTGAACTGATGTGGATCCAAGGACTCACTCAAAAAATTTGATATCTATGATCTAGATCCTATTCCTATGTACCGCAACAACAAAGCCCGTATTGCCAACAATCCTACTTTTCATGAGTGCACCAAGCATATAGAAATGGATTGCCACTTTGTCTGAGAATCTATTCTATCTGGTGGCATCTATGCTCCTTATGTCTGGACAGAAGATCAATTTGTTGACATCTTCACCAAGCTCCTTCCAAAGATCCATTTTGCTACATAGGTGGACTGAGCATGTTTGACATCTGTGCTCCACCTTGAGGGGGTGTATTGATAGATATGCTTTATTCTTCACCTTTATTTTATGCTTTAGACTTGTCTTTGTCTTTAGCCTTTCTTTTATCCCATATCTACTGATTTTGTTTTCCGCTTGCTCTCTTGTCCTATAAAAGAGTGTCTTGTATTTCTTTTATCCACATCAAATGAAGATTATTGGATTCTATAAGGGCCAAAACGGACTTGACTAGACCATAGTCACCCCTACCATGCTCACCCTAGATTTAATAATATCCTCTACAAACTATGGTTCATATATATTAGGTACATAAATAGTTAGGTAAAACATGATTTGAAGATGTGCACTATTGTAACTACAAGTTTAAAAAACCATCCCTCTCTCTGAATAACAAGACCATACACCAACACACAGAGGAAATCTTCCAATAACTATTTAATATAAATTGAAGACAAAAGCTACATAAAAAGGGAAAATAATTTCTTTCTCCCTGAAACAGAATAGCGTACACCTAATATGCCAATGATATTATGTGAACTGGAAATCATGAAAGGCCCTTCAATCACTCTTTCAAATCCTAGATGGGTCCCATGGGGAAAGTGGAGTTGTGGGTGTTAAGATTTTTTCTTTATCTCGAGATGTCGGACATCCTGGACTAGTCACCCATATTTAGGCAGTCACTGAGTTCTTGACAGTTATACCCAACGCCAAAAGGTGTAGTGAGGAGTTTATTGGGATATGTAATTTTTAATCATTAAAAATTGTGCAAAATAAACAGCATTGAAGGTTCGAGAGCAATGAAAGATCTGATGAAGAATTCACTTTAATTATTCTAACTACTAAAAATACCTAGACTAATGCTAATGTGGCCCATACTTATTTTCAAAACGTACTTAAACTTGTTAATGTGTCAACCGATGGACATTTGGAATATTAAAGGCTAACATCTTGATATTAAGAAGAGTTGTAATGCATACAAATCAATTGAACAAGGAAAGCAAATGAGAGACAGAAGGCACATTTCATATAAGGATAGCCTTTGACATACAGAATCGGATTTCCATTTGAAAAGAAAAGATCAGGGAGTTTCATACCTTCAACAGCAAAGGTTGTGCATCCTGCATTAAATCTACAACTCTCTCAGCTAGTTTGTAACTTCTAGAAACACCAATCTCTTCCATTTCACGGCCAAGGCGAGTAAATATTCCAACAAGAGCATCCAAACTTACCCCTTGTTGACCTTTAATCTTCTCCTTATCACAGACAATCAGACCTTCACTGATACAATCAGAGTCGAGAGGACCAACTGAAGGTTCTGGAAGAGGATCTCGAGGAGTAATATCAATCATTGTCTCCATTAGAAGCCCGGACTGATTCACTTCAACTAACGAATTCCTAGGAATGATAGTTTTATCATCTTCAATCTACCAAAAAAGATGGGAGGTATAAAATTCTACATCAAATCTCAAACTAAAAACGATGGAAGAATCTTATTTAATGAATTAAATTAATGGAGGTATCATTAAAAAGCGATCAAAACCCAGCACTTAAAGATATACTCTGACATTTGACACTTTCAGATCTTTAGCACAAAGGGATATAATTGAACTATACAGCATTGGGACACTTTTATTTCCCTTCAATGAAAGCATTAAAACTAAGAATTTACAAATAGCAAGTTAAAGCATTACAAACAGAGTTAACTACAAAATTCAATACATAGCACAAATGGGAATAAACCATACTAAAACAAACCTCACAAGCACAATACTTTCTCAATAGAAGGTAAATCTCAATAAAGAAATAATTTTTTAGTATACATTTATAATAATAGTACATGCAGCAGTCCCTGGGTATATATATGAAGCATTCATATATAGGTAGGTCCTACTCCTATCAAATAAATGTATGCATAAACTATGAGGCCAAAAGAAGGTGCTATATTTATACAAGCATTGGAGCAACCAGAGTTGGCTTGAACCCATAACTTTGGACGATGTTGCCCATGATGTGGTTCTAGTCCCACTCCCCTCTATTTTTAGAAATAAGCAAGGTGCACTATGTACACACCAGTTTCGCCATCCTATGCACTGATAGTTCAAATAAATAAGAATCTATCTAAACAGAATGCAGTACGGTAATATGTTAGCTGTTCATGTCCGTGAAATTAGTTTCAGTCTCTTGTATCTAATTTTATTAGTTTTGTTGTTCCATTTAAGTATCGCAAATAGATCACTGTGGCATACATGGTAGCATTAAAATTCCAATCCAAAGTTCTCTCTATCTAGATCATGTCTAGAAATACATATTAAAGCCATGTCGGCAAACATGGAGAAGGGTAATGGACATGACGTAGCCAATGTTGAACCCACTTCAACCTAAGATAATCATCATCCTCCACTCAAGTTGCGAAGTCTTAAGTAGAAGTCAAAGAGGAAGTCTCAATTACCCCATGTAAGGTCAAAATTTGGCCACCTGACAAAAATTGGCTACCTACAACGTGCTTAATCAAAGTATGTTTTCAGAAAATTCCCCATTTTAAGAATTGATATAGTCGATAACTTTGGACTATGTTCTATACTATTTAAATGTTGTGAGCCTCAGAGCCTGTGAATCAATTTTAAACTTATTTGTGGGTGATCCACACATGCTTGTATGATATCATAGGGGGGAAGTTACAAGGCTACCGGAGTAGGTAAATGTTACTAACCCTGCAAGATTCATAAAGAGGGGAATTGATGGTAATATATCTAGGACCTATAGCACATCTACTGCATTTGGTATGCAAGAATTATCCCCAAAAGATGTATTTCATCACAATGTTTTAAAAGAGGGAAGCTGGAGGTGGGTGGACAGGACCTTATAGCCGCTTGAGCACCAGATGGGGACGTAAGCGGTTGCTTTTTTGAAAAGTGGATTGTTTAGCTTCTGTATATTTATATACATATCTGCACAAATACATACATATATAACCATATATTGTTTGACAATTATCAGTGTTTTAAAAAAGTGCCCAAGCGGCCGCTTAAGCAGCAAAGGCCCCTGAGCACCTAATTTGGGCATCCAGCGTCCAGTTAAGCGGTTGCCATCAGGTGCCCTCTTTTCCTGCCTAGACCGCTTAATGGGGCACTTAATGGGCCTGCATTTTTCGCTTAGGCCGCTTAGTGGGTCGCTTTTTCGGATGTTTCCTTCTTTCAATTCCTCTTGGTAAAAAGCATTTAAACAAGTTATGTTAGTAATTTCTACTTCATATATATAGTACTTACCAATATCCATACAAATAAGAAATTACAGTCATATATTTATATATGAATATTTTTTATATATGAACTTAGACATATTACATGAAGTATAGATCATGGATTCTTCTACTGTTACTGTATGCAATTACAATTTTCATTCCTAATTTGCAGCAACTGATGTAAAATTGTTCCAGGCCTAGTTAGCAAGTAAATAATTATATAGTTTATAGTCTATTGTCTAGTAACTACATTATATTTTGTAAAAATTTAATAATTGTACTTTACTTTATTGCTAATTGCATACTTTGACTAGTGGTTACTAATTATATACTACATCCATAAAATGAATATTGTATTATTACTATTTCCTTAAGGAATTACTAAGTATAGGAATACTCTAGTTGATTAATACTTACATATCGGAATATTAATGCTAAAATAGTCATGTATTATATTGTACTACTAGTTATAGTAATTTGTACTAAGTATAGGAATACTCGTTTCCTGCTTCGCTTTTTCTAAGACATGACAATTATACATATCTAAACCCATGTAATAGTGTATATTTAATTTCTATAGAATGTAATAACATTACTATGGTGCATGTAATATACATATACATTAAGCATTCCGCTAACAGAACAGTAGGTAAAATAGTATTATAATTATAGTTAGTACAATGTATTACATATTATAATAGTGATATCACAGTTGTAGTGTAGATAATACAGATACATGCATATTACAAACTTACAGTACAAGTAATGTTACGGTAAATACATCGGCTGTAAATTAACATAACAGTCTGCAAATCTGCGATACAATAAAATGTTGTTGATATAATGCAGAATGTTGTAATATAGAATTTAAGATATTAAACTATGGTAGATGACACGGTAAATATACAATAGTATACTATACACCAGTATACTAGTAATACATATTAATGTAGTATTACACAATACCACATATAACATTAGATATTACCTATTATTCATTGATAATAAATATTACACAGATCGTAATATCATATATTATACAAGAGTTTTACTTAGGCTCCGATTGGTTTGTTCTAACCGTCAACAATTCAGGAAGTCATTTTCCAAGAATAAAAATACAGTTCCAGGAAGTAGAATTCAGAGGATTGGTTTAAAATATGATGTATAGGACAACACTACTCGATGCTTGTCACCATCAACACATCAAACTCAATTAAAACCATAATAAATCGCATACTTACTACATTGCAATTAATCAACAAGAACGATCTATATCAAAGATGCATCGACTAGAGTAACATCTTTACATTACTAAAAAATAACTGAACAGGTACTGCGCAAGTTCTGAATGTGAAATGTGAGCATAATTACCTCTTAAGTTTACATTTTTTATTCTAACTTGTCTATGGAAGGTGGTGAGTATTAGGATTTGATTTGTAATAGAAGAAGGTGAATATTATATGCAGGATTCATTGGCTAACAGTTGAGAGCTTTTGATTTAAAAAATGAATGACGGTGAACAACGGTGAACGTCGAAGTAAAGTGAGAATCATTGACTCAGTCCCAATTAAGATCTCCAGTCTCTGCTAGCCACCATAACTTCTTCAGAGATCTGGGGTTCCGCAATGCTTTCCCGCTGCTCACTGTCACATAGTACTAGGATTCACCAGACCTTCGACGGGGGCAGCTGCTGGTTCCTTTCTGTCGCCCTAAATGTTCCGCTGGAGATGAGAAGTCATTTTCCCTTGGTTTTGGCCCGGAACTCACGAACTTGAACCTATATATAATCCTGGAAGTCCAAGTTACGGTTTAGAAACTAGTTTTCAATAGTTACTGAATACCAATTTCCAGATATTAGATTGGGAACTGCAGTTCTTTTCCTTTTTACCCCACTTACTGTGAACCAGTTGGAGCCTTATGGTTACAGTAGATATATGTGTTGCATACTATATGTTAGTATAGATATTATAAGTACAGATAGAAGTGTGACTTACAGATTTAGAAGAAATAGTTTGCGACAGGAGTAATACTTTAGGCGGCCTTGGCGGGCGCCTACATGCTGCCCTTAGGCGGCCTGTTAAGTGGGAAGAGTGGGCGCCTAATTGCCGCCTATAGACCAAATAAAGCGGCCATCAGCGCTTAAGCGGTCACTCAGGCAGTTATTTAATGCAGTTTTTCATTAGATAACATTTTGCTATTTATCCTTGAGATTAGTTTGGAAAGCTGAAAGGTCTAAGCCGTTGACGTAATATCAGATCATATGGCGGAAGGATTGTTGGCAAAACTGCAGTCCACATATAAGGTGAATGTTTTATGCAAACCAATACCATCATGAAATTACTACATTTTGAAGCTTACCAAACTCTTCATAATTGGTCAACAGGAATAAGTTTCAACATATGATGGTCATTCATAAACCTATTAGCCATTACTGAGAACCCACTTGAGATGAATAAGTCATATTAAGTACAATAGGTGGAGAATTAAATTAGGGAAATGCAAATTCAAACAATTTTTTAAAAATTACAAAAATAAGGTGAAAATTACATTTATTTATATTGAGAAACAAAAGACTAGGTATCCATTAATATTGATATCATCAAGTAACCACCAGTTGCATTATACAAACAAAGGACACATATACAACCCAAATCCAAACCACTAACTAATCATTTAAAATGTCAGACAAGTCCCACCAGAATGTAGTTGCTTTGGTCCAGATGAAGTAAATAGTTAACTAATTCAGTTAACTTCAGTTACTTGAAAATCTCCTGAGCAGTCGCTTAAGCGGCCACTCAATTGGTCAAAAGCCATTGATCCGCTTAAATTTGCCCTTAAACACCGATCAAACAGATCTAACAAAATCGGCCATTTTTTAGCCGCTTAACCCGATTTTTCCCCCTTTTTCCACCTTTTTGCCCTTTTTAACACTGTTGTAAACCTATAACATTAAGTTATTATATGGTCCAAGTATTATAATATATTAAACTTATATACATTAGATGTTCTATGATAAGCTGTATTTCTACTTTAAAATGAATACTTTGTACATCATGATAATAGGGTACTGCTATAGTGTATACAAGTAAATTACATTTAACTATTATCTAATGTAGATGTAGAATGCATACTTTATTTGAAAGTACTGCTGTAATGTATAGCATATATGCAGATATAAGTTAGTAAGATATCTATGATAAACCTACTGTTTACTGTTTAGCAAGTATAACAATTGGGTGTTTTATATTGTTGGGTAGAGTATTTAGATAATTGTAAAAGTTCTAGAAAGTATGGTATACACACACACACACATATACATACATATATATATATATATATATATATATACACACACACACACACGTACATATATTTTACCAAGGATTTCCGATACATACATACATATATATATACATCAATGTTTTAGAAAGTGGGAAGCGGGAGGCGTGCGGATAGCACCTTATAGCCGCTTGAGCGGCAGGCGGGCACTTATTGAAAAAGCGGGTTCCTAAATCCTTATACAGTTTAATAGAAAATTAGACATATATCTATATAAATTACATATTGTAGGGATCTTTTACACATATTTGAACACCTTATACAACATAATAAAACACCCAAATAGTTTATAGAATGTATGTCTTATATTATATAATGTATTAATATCCACTATCCAGCAAATAGTAGTATAGATAATGCATATGTAGTATAGAATTAGAATGTAATCAATCATGAATGAATTAGTATTATAGAATGTATATAATGAGGTACTAAGGTACTGTTTCGTATTACTAAGGGACAAACTACAGAAATAGTGAACAAATACAATATCCTAAAGTACTGTTATGTATTCTATAATGTACATCAGTAATATATTATACTGTTATAGTATTATATATGTATTATATGATGTATAAAATGCACACATAGCCATACACATACATAGATACTAGGAAAGTATACAATTTAGCATGATCAACGATAGTTGACGAAGAAAAAACGAAAAAAAGAAAGAAACAGTAGACCCGTCATATTTATTTCTGGAGAAAAGGTTCTCAAACAAAAAGCACCCAAAAGCGGCCGCTCAGAAGAGGGTTTCAGGCGGGCACATAGGCGGCTTAGGCGGGCGCTTTTTGTCAAACGCCTGTAGGGACGCTCAAAGGGCTAACCAAGCGGTTGGGTTGTTGGCCGCATAGCCCGCTTTTAAAAATATATAGTGTGTGTGTGTGCCAAAAACCCATTTTTTCAAAAATCACCCACTTAATCACCTGGTTACCGCTTAACCAGTTACAAGGTGTTGTCTGCATGCTTACCGTTTAACGTATTTTAAAACATTGGTTAGCTTGAACATGACACAAAATCTAAAAGATGCAAGTCGAATTAGAAATATACTAAAAGTATCCTTCAAAACTTGTCACCCCTACGCTTGCTTTTTAAAAGAGTTCAGCTTATTAGAATCATAAAACAGTCGGCTAATAGTACTAAAGGATCCACAGGACAGACAAAAGACAAATTACTCATACGTTCAGGCTTTCAGTGAATGTTCAGTGCTAATACTTATTACACCAACAAAGTACATTTTCCTATCATTAAATAGCTTGAAGCTACATACTGAATTATGAGTAGTTTCACACAAGAAGGCAAATTATGACTAAGATATTTTTATAACAAGATATAACTAAAAAGGTATGCAGTGTGGATTATCAAGTATGATAGGGAGAAAGCAACAAAGAGAGAGAATGAACCTCCACTGTGGCATCCACGCTCTTTAGAGAAGAATGAACACGGATGACTGTTCCAACTGTGACCCCACGTATTCTCACCGGTGTCCCCAAGCTAATTCCACAAGCCTGAGAAAATTGGACCACAGCTTCATATTTCCTGAACCGGGAGCGCAACTGAAATCCCCTCAACCAAACTATTGTAAATGCAAGAAGAACTGCACCAGAAACAACAAATAAACCAACACCACCCTCCCAGATGCTTCGTCTGCCAAAGCCAAAGTCACTAAGTGGACGCAGAGTCTGCTTCCAAATAGTCTGAGGAACATCAAGAAGAGCTATGACAGGGCTCCTATTTTCTGAAGATGGTGAATTTTCACTTCCGCTCATCGTGCTTGCTTTTATATGTGCACGCTTCCTCAGTCTTTTTAGATGAAAGTAAGAACCCAATAGCTGAGTTCGAGGAATGAATTGTGAGATCAAACTATCCCCAGGACTCAGCCGCATAGTATACATTTTGAGAAAAAGAAGCCTTTAACGTTTCCTTAACCTAAAACAGAAACTTTAACTATCAGTAATTGAAAATGCAGTTGTTAGAGCTAGAAGATATGACTACATGCTAAATAACTGATGATTATCACAAAAACTTGTGACAAAATGCATGTATATCTGATTTCTATAAAGATTCCTGGGTGGGATAGATAACAACTCTGGGAAATCTTCATATTAACAAATATATCAACATAAAGACAAACAAGTAGTTCTATGGGTGCACCAAAATTAAAGCCATAAGGTCAAAGTTTTATTACCTGTATTGACTCCTATCAATCACACCACACGAGAAAAGAAGTGAAAGAATTCCCTATATCATCTCAATGTGGAGGTACATAATTGTAAACACCAGTCTTGCTACCAATAAACCAGAATAGTAAAGGGTTTGTCGCTTATAAGTGTGTATGTAACTTCATAGCCAGTCTACAGTCAGTCATGAGGCGTGTGAGCAATCGTAGCCATTCCTTAAACAAAAACATAACAGACGTGTCCACCTCTTAAGACAGGATTTTTCTTCATTTTTATTTTTTGGAAGACAAGACTGTTGGAAATCTAGATTGTTGTCGGGTTTTCATGACACCAGCAGACACTAGCTACTCACTTATGGAGAGAGAAACATAGAGAATACAAGGGAGGTCGGTGAACTACTCTATAGGGTGGCTGAAATCTCCCTGACTCATGTTTTCAACCAAAAGGGTTTCTTTGTAGGCAGATACACACTGCATAGATGTGGAGTTGCCTGTATATGAGTGGGTAGTTTTTGGACATAAGCAGAAGGCTAGAGAAGGCATGAAGAAGGGAAGTGATTGAATATAGTTAGAGGTGTCTGTTCAGTTAATTTCATTTGTTGTGGTTAATTTTGCTTCATTAATCGAAGAAACTGTGTTTTCAGAGATGACTATTAATTGAACCTATTTCTTTGGTAAATTTCTGTTACATTGGTTACATTTCATTTGGTTAACCAAGTAAATCTTTGCAGCAATTTTGACGTAGAAGATATATAAAAATTGTTAGCGTATTATTGATTTGGGCCTAGGCCCACTATTATGACCTCTCTATTTGATATACTTAAATGAGGATCCACTAACCACCTAAGTATATCATGCATATCTTAACGTACTCCCATAGATGGAAGAGCATGTAATCGCTTTTGTTAACTAATAAAAAATCTCTCCTAGATAATTATCAGAGAAACTTGCTTTGCAGACCTAATCCTCTTTTCCTCCCTAAGCCTACTCTTTCTCCTAGTTGTCACCCTCCTCCTTCCCTTGATCTCCCTTATTTTCCCCCTTCAGTCCGCCAGGAGGAGCCCCAGACCAGTAACAACAGCTGCTAGCAAATGTCAGGGATCAAGCCTATAGTCGGAGTCGTTGCAGCTTAAGACATCAAGTCCAGCAGCTATCTATCATCGCCACCCCACAAGGCAGGGCAGGCAACAGCCGCGGCAAGCCCCCACCATAGTCATTAATGCAGCAGCCAGGTGGCAGGAGTCGCCAGCACTAGCCTAGGCAGGAGGTGTCGCTGCAGCAGCCACCAACAACCACGAGAAAGGCATCATCTCACTCGCCCCTCCACTCGTATGCTACCTCTGTTCATCTCCTTCCTCTAATTCCCTCTGATCATCCGTAACCAACAAAAAGGAAAAGACCCCATTTGCTTAAAACAAAAACAAAGTGATGTAGGACGTATTAGGCTTTATTCTATTTGTTTTTACTTTATTTTTATATTTAGGGACCTAAGTGCAAATTATCTAGTTAATGTACTTGGTCGAAAATGTTTTATGCTTTTATTTATTTTAGGTATTATTTTATTCCGAATTTTGTTAATTAACAGTTTATTTTTATTACTTGTAGGTCAAGTCATGTAGTGTTATAAAAGCCAGCCTTGGGGTTGGGGCCTTTGTTGAGGCAGTAGAATATGAGTTGAATTTTAAGAATTTGCCACTTATCTTCTTTGTTCTTCTTCTTCAAGATGTGTTCCACATCACAAAGGGGGAAAGCTATACCCTCTCCTCCACGTGGATCCCCTAAACCGCATGCTTGAGTGCTTTATAACTTAATAGGGGCTTTTTTATTCGATGTCGCAGTGCTACACTCCTCTCTCTGTTTCTCTATCCCATCGTGACTTTTACCATACAGTGCTACACTCCAATACACATCTTTGTTCTAATGGCTGAAAATAAAGCCCCCGCCGCTTAAGCTGTTATATATAATGATATGCTTTATGCATTCATTATTAAATTACATAAGAACAACTACCTTATCTAGATGAATGATATCCAGACTTTTCTCGAGTGATCTGATGGCCAAACCAGAAGATGGCACGTGAACAACAGTTAACAATCAAGTTCTTCATTACCTTTGGGAAAACATGGAGCCCCAAATCATGGTGAGATACATGTTCCGCAGTGCCAAGACCATGTGGAATGAGATGAAATAGTTTTACACACAGATTGAAGACGGTCTACTCTTATACAACATTGCGGACAAGTAGTTTCCTCAACAGGATGATTGGACCCTAGATGCCTACTTTGACTCTAGGAAGGTGTTGGAAAATCATCCAAAGTTTTTCTCACCCACTACATGTGGAAACTTTACTAAAGAATGTGATTCTATCATCTCATGCAAATTTTTGAGTTGTCTTCATCCACACTACACAGCAATCCATCAACTTTTGTTTGGAGGCACGTCTCTGCCCTCCATGGGCCTTTCTCAATCTGACATGACGCCATCCACACGGACCCTTCTAAGGCTAAGGTAGCTATAGTTGCAGTTGCATGACGTCACAGGCATGGACATGCCGACATGGGCCACATCCTAAATGTACCTACTACAGCAAATTTGGTCATACTGAGGATGTATGCCACTTCAAGCATGTTTACCCTCCTCGCTATGCTTGAGGACATATAACGGGCACTATTCACTTGGCCCAAAGTCTGTCTACTCATGTAGGCCAAAGCCATCATGTTGCGACCACTGCTTCGGGATTTTCCATCACGAGTTTTGCTCATGTCATCCTGACTGCTAAAGAATATGAACGCCTCCTCCACACCTAGAACTTGGGGACCCAACGCCACGTTCCCATGAATTACAAACCTCTAGCTACTTAACACAATCAAGTTGGAAGATACGTTCACCCTATGTCGGCTTTGTCCTCCGCCCATCTTGCTACTTCTCAACAAGCTAACACCGGGTCATATATGCTAATCGCTCACTCTCTCCAATTACTTAGGACTCTGGCACTAGCCAACATATCTCGGGTATGCCACACTTACCACTAATGATTCCTACACTCTCCACTCAACTGTTACCTTAGCAAATATGGGTCTATAAAATGTGTTCAAAAATGTGGCTCTGACACACTCGCCTCTACTTTGAAGATATCCTTTATGCACCATGTTCCAAGTCTCCCATACAGTTTGATGCTTGTGGCAAAACTTGTTGATTGTTTGTGTTGTTATATAGCCTTCAAACTTACCAGGTTTGACTTGCAAGATTTGTGAAATAACATGATGTTTGGGCAGGGAGCTCATTACGGTGAAATGTAGTACTTCTCCCCCCCCCTCTGCCACCTCGATCCACAACCCTTGTCACCATCATGGCACTTCAATAGCACCTTCGTTTGGCCACCCTTCTTTAAGGAAGTTAAAAAATTTGAACTCATTTGTATCTTCTCTTTTTTTTTTACTCATTTGTATCTTCTCTTTCTTTTCTTTATGTGAAGCATGTCAATTAGGGAAACACCATCATGTGTCTTTACATGCTCGTACCATGGAACGATTCAAAAACCTTCATTTTAATTCATAGTAATGTTTGTCGTTTGTTTCGGACAACCAATTATAATGGCTATGTTTGTTCTGACATTTATTGATGACTTTGTGCTAAAGACTAGTCTTTATTTACTTAGAAAAATGTGAATTTGTTATGAGGTCAATCCTCTAATTCAGGCTTTCAATAAATGATATTTGTACAATTCCCCACTACTATTAAAATTCTTTGTATCGATAATGCCCTATAATGCATTAAAACAGTGTTCAAAAATTCGATGAAATTGTCGAAATTTCGGTCGAAATTTTTGTTTCTGTGGCAATCGGACATCGAAATTGACTGACGAAACTCTCGAAACAGGCAGATCATCGATTTTTCTTCTTCTACGTTTTCATATACTATGTACTACCTAGAGCATATTTATTTGCACAGTTTTGTGTTTTTAAGTCTATATATTGTGCTTGCAAACTATAATGACTTAATTCATTGATTTCACCATTGAAAATTAACATCAAAAATTCCCGTCGAAATGCCCATCGAAACAGTTCAGGGTCATTCACTAAAAAATGATGAGACCCCACCCCCACATATCCAATATGAAATATTATTACATATTTGAGTAGATCTACACTAGTAGATCATTCTGGTAAAATTTCATAAATGAATTCGTTTATTTTGCCGTCGAAACACCAGGAACACATTTATCGAAATTTCTGTCGAAATTTGTTGAAATTTCTGTTTTTGTGGCCATCGAAACGGCATCGAAATCGGACATTTTCTTCCTTGCATTAAAATCATGGTGTCCTAGTTTTGTCGTTACATGTGTATGATCATCACACGATCATGTGCTTATAACTCGTAGCAAACAAAAATGTTGAGTGCAAAAATCGCCTTCTTGATAAAACTCATTCCTCGGCTATCCATGCTAAATCACCGCAAAGATTATGGTCTAAGGTTGTGTTCAGACATGTTTTCTCATTAATTGTTGGTCGTTCTTTGCCCAGGAAGGGAATCTCCGTTTATATTTTCCTCTTTCTCCTAGTGTTTTTAGTTGCATCACCTTTGTGCATAATTTTGATCGAAAGGCTAACAAATTGTCCCCCTGAGTGATATGACTATTTTTCTAGGGCATTCTCGACTTAAAAAGGTTATAAGTGCCTCAATTTGTTTATTGGAAACCTATATATGTATGTTGATGTAACCTTCCACAAAGAACACCTAATTTTTTGTTAAATCCAACTTTGGAACCTCATCCTCTTTGACGATGTGTCTTCCTGATAATTTATCCCGCATCCCAAACATGTCACTTCACATGCCTCTACTCCAATGCCACCTCCAACACTACCACAATTTTTGTCCCAAGGTTTATCACTGGCCTAAGGAAGTTGATCTACAAACAGATTTTCATCTACTCCAATACAATCTGACAGACCAACGCAATTCGCAAAAGGTACTGATTAAGCATCTCATTTCTAACACTTGTTGTCTTGTTTGTCTGTCTTCCTCATCCCACGTCTTTGCCACAACCTTGGATTATACCTTTATTTCCAAACAACTTGTGGATGCCCTTCGGCGCCTTGGGTGAAAAGTTGCAACGACGGAGGAGATGCATGCGCTTCGAAAGAATCATGCTCAGGAGTTGGTCGATTCACCCCATGGAAAGAACATTGTCAGTTGTTGATGGGTCTTTTCCATCAAGCATCACTCCGACGGCACCATCGAGCATTTAAAGCCTTAAAGGCATGGTTGGTTGCCAAAGGATATGCCTAGACTTTTGGCATCAGCTTCTTTGAGACGTTCTCACCCGTCGCCTAGATTTAAATATGGAAAGATAAACCAAGTACCCGCCAGTTGAATCGGAAGACCATATCCATTCACTATATTTATATTTTGGTCCCAGAGGACATAAAACCCACTTATCTGGTAATGGGTGAAGGTTGGAATCCCAACAGACTTTCCATCATCTGCTAAATACCATTTTTGTCGTGTCCACCATGTAGTACCTTATTAGTGCCGCTCCACAGTTTTGTTCAATTTATTCATAGGTAGTGATGGAAATGACAGTGACGGTCTAATAGCACTAACTTCCACTTGTCCTCATGGTCGTTGATGTTTCTCAAACCCATCTGGAGAGCGAGACAATCTCATCAACAGGAACGAGTGCTTGTCACACAAAGTATGTCGAGGTCACATGTCTCCTATGCATGGAGGACGAGGGGCATGACATCATGCCAGGCCTTTTCTTTCAGGCATACAATGTACGGGTATGGGTCCCCATTTGTCATCCACTCGCAGCGGAGCAGCTGGTGGAGATAGGAGAGCAGGTGCTAAATGAAAGAAGAAGAAGAAGCTCGAGAAAATTTGGTCGATGAAGAAGAGGACAAGGTGTGGAGGAGGCACAATAAGAAAGTAAGAAGGAATAAATAAGAGAGTACATACCTGGAGCCGGAGGAGGAAAGGCCGCCGCTGCTTACTGGTGTGGTGGCCGCCGCCGCTGCTCCTTGCAGTGGCCTGCAACTCTGCTTCTTAGAGTGGCCGGAGTCGCTGCTTCTCTGGCCGCCAAGACGAATGAGGCCTGCTGCCGGCAGCCCAGCAGTGACCTCGCCGAGAAGCCGCAGTGGGGAGCAGGAAGCTAAAGCTATCGCGGCTTGGGGGTTTTTCGGCCGGGATCGCGTAAGCGTGAAAGAACCGGGTCCAACGTTAAGTCAGTGGGCCGTAAGAACTGAGAATAGGCCGGAGATCGATTATGAAGAATTTTCAAAACTTGAGGGGCATTTGGGAAAAAGCTCTCCTTTCACTCATTCCATTAACCCCTTGTTGTTAGCCTATAATTCTACTGTTAGCCTGACTTCAAATTTTAATTGACGGAAGGTTACATGACGGGATTTGCTACATGAATAAAAAATAGGATCAGAAATGGGACCATTTTTGTCCCCACATATGCATAACAACAAAATAGAGGAGGAAAACAAGTTACTTCACTCTTCTATTTTGTTGTTATACATATGTGGGGACAAAAAGAGTCTCATTTCTTGTTCATGTAGCATTATTCTTTCTGAAACCTCTTTCAATGCATGGTCATATAACACTTTAGTCATTTTAACAAATTTTAACAAAAAAATACTGAATAAGCACAACCAATAACACTGCAATGTGTAGATTTATTAATTTATTATTTTTGGGTTGTCAAATCTTTAAACCTTGACTCAGGTCAGAAATGTCTGATGGATTTTCTTACATTCAAACCACTTGAGGTGAATTTTGGTGACCCTATTCAAACTCAAAATCAACCAACATTGTCAAATTTAATGTTGAAACCGACATGGATTTAGATTTCAGTTGACCGATGCAACTCATAAGCGATCTAAATTTATCAAAAGTATAATTGAAGAGGTAGGTGTCTCAAAATTATAGTTCTGAATATTTGATATTTTACTATTCTTACCAGTAACTAACTCGAAATAGGAATTCTCTGAGAAACCATCCAGATTGTAAATGTTATATGTATAGAAAATATGGTGTCAGATATGTAGTTGAAATAAAAAAAAATTATCTATTTTTTTTCATTAACTGATGATTGCATCAACAACTATATAATAGGAAGGTTGGTTTACAAGGTCATACATGGTCCTGGAGTAAGTCCAGCGACTATTCCTTCATTTCTGTATGCAACTTTCTTCAGGTCGCACTCGGACGGCGTCAGCAGCAACTCCTGGTTGATCACCACAGACATTAGTTTGATGTTATTCTCCAAGCGGGAAAAGCTCTACACCTCTAGAGTAGTCCACGTAGACTACCAAGAACTCATGTTGTTCTAGAAGAACAAACAAGAAGGAGTTGTCCCCTCATGTTGGCATACTAATAACCAACTTGCTCTCCCTCAATTGTTCTCCCTTATTATCCCTCCCTTTATCGGGTATGACATATTTGGGTTCTCTCAGTTACCACAACTAGAGAAGATAAATAATTATCATAGGCAATTGAGTTGTGTCAAAGAAGCCCCCAGTACCTCTCTATTTATAGGAGGGTTAGAGTCAGGGTTCCTAGTCTGAGTGGGAGCGGAAGGGGCCACAATTTTATGAATTTTCACAACCTGCGAGAGGCGGGACGATCGATTCACAGGTTAACCAATCAGTTGACATGTGAGCCAATCGGTTCAACCCTTGAATCAGACATTTCATCATGTTTTCCAATCGTAATTATATTGGCAATTAATATCTAATTTAATACATAACATGACGCCAGCATAAATCCTTGAATCAATCGCATTGATCCACCAACCACTCGGTCATCCTGAGTTAGTCAGTTCATGAACTTGAGTTGTTTGATTCACTTCCTAAATCGGTGGGTTCATTGTCTAGAATTGCCAAAGTTGGTTCAATTAACTTGACACACTGAAATGATCAGTTCAACACTTGAACCATTCAGTTCACTTGTCCGATCATTGTGGTTTAAATTGAATACCTAACTCTTTAGTAGTCAAATTTAAACCATATTCATGAATGAACTCCAATTCCAAGTGTATCATATGTGTGTGATCCTATAGGACCAAGTTACGTTGGCAGTGAACGTTCATAACCTATTTATGACATCACAAGCAAAGAACGGTGCTTAGTAACACATCATTGGTACCTAAGTAATCAGAATGTTGGAGAACAACTTCACCCTACAATCTATGATAGGTGTTATAGTGATTGTATAATTCCTTTTTATCTGATATCTGTATTGAACCCCATGCATGGAATTGTCATCCTTTCAATGTTCAATCAATGTTCAGATCAAATTGTCTATATTGATTCACATGTACATGTGCATGCTTTTCTCAGTCTCTCTTATCAAGTGGCCAGGACATCAAACTCATGTAGGAGGGACAAATCCCATCTACATCACTCACGATCATCCCCATGTGTAACAATGCATCCAATTATCACCTTCATGACAACCTTTATTCAAAATCATGGTGGATGATGTCAAAGTACACCGAATGACATGTGATGAGTGTCATGATTTCAAGTCTAAGAACTACAATCACCACCTTCATTATGAGAGATGAGTATGACCACTAATTATGGTTTCCATGTGTCACTCTCAAGGTGGGTCTATCTGATACACTATTCTTTAACAAGTATGTGCTTGGTTTGATATCACATATCATGACTGAAGAGATTTTGTCATCAACCAACACACGCTCTAGTCTTATGTGTTATTGTTGTTTATCAACCTTCCACAATAACATTCAACTAGGGACATAACAAGAATGTATATACTCTTAAGAATGTATATACTCTTAACATCTGTATGAACTCATTGTTCAGGTCCTGCACCTCAAAACATATGTCATTGAGTAATATCATTCTTTACACATTCATTATGTTTCATCATTATTTCATAACTGAGTGAAACATAATAAATCAGAAGATTGCCTTTATTATTAATCAAATCATTCACATAATATCCATAAAATCATCATACAATTGCCTCTCTGGGCATACATACCAATAGACTCTCACTTGCACTTAGAGACAATCACCCACAAATCTCATTCTTAGTGATCTAAACATGTCCATCATGTTTTTAGTACACATGTGCTAATCTAGAGGGTTAGCAACACTTTTCTTTTAGTTGGTATATTGCATGTTTCACATCTTTTCATTGTACGACATTTCACATAAGATGGAATTGTCGTAGTATGCTATCTAATATTCCTTGCATAACCAATATCTCCATTGTTGTTATAGTATTTCTACTGTGTGATCAATTGTTGGAACATCTCTTAAGTTCATCTATATGAACTTATAGATCCATACAAAACTCACTCTTGTGTTCATAACACCAGGACATATGACTTCTATTGTAGAATTAAAATAATGGTTTGTAGTTCGAAACCCTTTCCAACTTACAACTCTTTTTTAAGATTAAATGCAGTTTTATATTGCGATCATTCTCTGTCATTTTGGAAGCTTGCATCGGTGTAACTCGTTATACCCAACTCCTCCTTATTACCATAGTGCAACCATTGATCATTAGTGATTCTCAAGTACTAATGGATGTTCTTTATGTTATTCCAATGACCTTCATTAGGATCTGACTAATAACATCTTGTCATGTCTGATACATACAAGATAATGGGATGAATACATTATATTGCATACATGATAGATCTAAATGTGAATGCATATGGAATATCTTTCATTCTTCACAAAAATTGGAACATTGGGTTCATGAGAGACTAATCCCATATGTATGGATAGATTCTCTCTCATTGAATACTTTATGTTGAACCTTTTCAACATCTTGCCAATATATGTGCTCATACTTAGGTTAAGAAATTTTCCAGAACTATCTCTATAGATCTCAATTCCTATCACATAGGATGTTTCACCTAATCCTTCTTAAGAAGGTTATTTCTATGTCAGGATTCAATACTTAGTATTGAGATGTTATTCCTCATCAATGTGTGAAATATTTATATGCTCCCACTAAATCTTTTGTAATCACATATTTAATCTTTTATCTTGACTCAAGTCAAACTCTTTGAGTATCATGTCAAATCAAAAGATTCCAGTTCTGAGATGCTTGTTTTTCAACCCCTAGATTGAACATTACAACTTATTGACTTTATTTGCATTAATGGAATTTTAAAACCTACAAGTTGTGTTGCGTACACATCCTCTCTATTATTCCTATTAAATAATGTGGTTTTAATCACCATACACCAAATCACATAATCTTATTAAGCTGTGATAGTAATCATGTCAATTGGTGAAGGGATTTCATCATGTTCAATATTTTGAACTAGTTTGAAAACTTACAATCAATTTGTCCTTTCATGTCATCAATGTTGGGCTTCCTCTTGAAAACCCAACTGCACCTTAAGGATTTATCCCTTTAGGTGGAACCATTAAGGTCATACCTTGTTGGTGTACATGGATTCCATTCTGGATACAATGGCCTGAAGTAATTTCTCAAACTCCAGCCCCTTAATAATTCTTAGTTGATTTCTTGGCTATCATCTTATGACCAACTCACAACTTATCTGAGTTATAGGATTCATAATTTTTTAATCTTATACGTGTTCTATCTGAATATGGGTTTTGTGTTATAAAAGGAACTTTGAGATTTCACAACAATTTGTGATTCTCCTTATTCCCATTGTACCTCCTTAGGTTCAATGTTTTCTTGTTGTTCTCGAACTTTTTGAGTTACTCCCACTAATTCATTTGGAATTCAAATATCCTAATAACAACCGCTTTTGTCATTAGATTGAGATAAGTAGTGTTTAACAAATTAACATCTATATGGCCTTAAGGACAAATCTTTTCCAAGAAACTATAATCTTGAATAAGTTCCAATCCTTATAAAAGACATATTGGGACATTCCCATACCATATCTCATGGGTTGTATATTAAACCATTTTTAAGGGTATATTGTTTTAGTGCTAAGCATGTGTCTAAAAAGAAAATTAAAAGATTGGATTAACAAATGAGCACATCATGACTCATCAGGATGTGATTCCTTCTTTTTTATACATCATCATGTTTCAGGTGGAGCTCATTGTGATTCATTATCACGGTCTCTCTAGAAGGTCCTCAAAATTCTCAGTGTAAAGTATTTCAACATTTGATCATATCAAAGTTTCGTAATACTTTTATCAAAGTTATTATGTACTTTACTCATGATCTTCTTAAACACTTCAAGATATTCATGTTAGTATTTCACCAAATGCAAACTCCATATCTACTGAGATCGTCAATAAATATAATGAGATACAAACAACTGTTTGTAGCATTTATTCTAAAGGTCTTTGTACATCATTATGTACATGTCATATTCTCCCACTACACCTAGTGAGAAGTGGTTTGTTATGTTGCTCATAAATAAGACTTGCATGTCTCTTATTTGTAACACCCGTTATCACATCGACAATGAGATTACACAAAATCACGTGGAAATAACCATTAACAGCTGATTACCAAAAATCACTAAAAATTAAAATCACTTTCCTTAAAAACATTAATAATTTACATTGAAATCGAAGACAAGTGGGAAACAAGTTGCACCACTAATCCTTTCTGGAATGCAAAACCAACTCTTTGAAACACTACATCCATACACTTAGGAGTCATAACATTACTATTCATTGCTTTCTGGACCCTCTTTAGGAGCTCCACAGCCTCTGGTGCTAATTTTCCTTAAGGATCCACTGCCAGAAAACTCTTTACAAAAAGGCTCAAAGCCTATCATACACACACAACATGGTGCATTACTGTTCCATCCAACACAAGTTTACTGTTACCCAAAACATGTACATGAGTAAACTATAAGCAACAACAACATATTAGTCAAAAGCTCAGATTGATCGTGAAATCATAGAAAGACTATCCCCTCAAGGACCTGAGAGTACAAAGACGGCACATAGGACTTCTATCTATAACAAAACACGACTGAAAACATGCCACCTCAGAATTTTAGGTCTTCTTCCTACTGATGTCTTGTCTCAGCTTACACGATCTCTGCTTCCTCGTACACATCCACCTAAAAAGTTGTGGAATCCATGGGGTGAGATAAAAGTCCCAGTGAAAGATATAACTCTCCGCCAATAATATTATTATCACAAATATATTGTTACTAGAACAAAAAGTAAAGTTGCACTATACTAAATAGATCTGACCATATACTATGAGCATGATAGAATATGATCATAACTGAGAAGTTTAGATAACTATGACTAAGCAACAAATCAGGTAATTACTTTAGAAGGAATATGAACAACATCTATGACAACTACCGATTATGTCATACAAATACAATTGCAGCCTCATTCAATATTTTTGTATTCCATTCTCAAGAGAAATATGCTACATAGATAACCTAATCTTTCAATAATCAATCTCATGATTATGCAGACACTTGTGCACACAATGCTCAAGCTTATGATGCACACACTCACATTCAAGCACATACAATAGATCATGTCTT
The DNA here is from genome assembly GCA_963693085.1 of Alisma plantago-aquatica. NCBI lineage: Eukaryota > Viridiplantae > Streptophyta > Magnoliopsida > Alismatales > Alismataceae > Alisma > Alisma plantago-aquatica. Next base: position 806,800,125 of record OY856414.1, on the reverse strand, counting down.
ATACCCTAACTAATGCCCTGAGGATTTAAGTCGTACCACCCAAATCTAACCGCCCCCTACAGAGGGCCATCAACGGTGTCAGACAGGGTCCAAGGAGATCCAGACTCCAAGACCTCACCCACAACTCCCGGTCAGTACGAGAGACAACGTAGAGACATATTAGTCAACTATTGATAATGACATGTAGTCAACTATTTAATCGAATAGCCCATGTTGATACATATCATGACGCTAGAGAATAGCTCACTCATGGCTATTCAGATAAATAGAATTGGCTCACTCATGGCCATGCTAATATGTAAAGAATTGTCTCACTCATGGGCATTTATTCAAGAAAAGGTTTGGCTCACTCATGGCTATCCATATTATAAAAGGATTGGCTCACGCATGGCCATTGAAAAGGATGGGTTTCACTCATGGACGTCCATATCACGTAATTATATTACAGATGCAGGAAGATGATTAACTATACACCCACACATATTTAACAATATGCGTTCCGAGTTAAACTTGTTTCCCATCCAGCAAGTTCTGACACTGAATGGATCTATAGCCAGGGAAACCTACAATCTTAGGTATATCACAATATCTTTTCACATTAATCAAGTTACAAATATACCACATAGGTAAATGTTACAAGAATAGTGTAATACTGTAAGGAGTGGGATCCCAGAGGGGAACCACTCCCTACTAAAAATTTGAAGAATAAAACCTCCAATCCAAACACACCCAAAAATGTATGAAGGAGTGGGCGTAAAATTTTCAAATCTTATTAATATTATTCAAAACATCCAAAGTGTAGCATCAAAAAAATAATAATGACTATATTCAACTTCTCAATAAGATTACAAAAGTATATCTTAATCTCCCACATAGGGTTTACATGTATGATACAACATAAGGATCTAAGATAGAGGGAAGTTTAAACCATAACAACTTTGTCTCTAAGCTTTAACTCCTTAGTCTATGTCCATATCTTCATGCCATATCATCTAAGTCCTTCAACCTAGGGTTGGAAGCATACCCCAACAAGAATAGAAAATAGATAAATCAGCAAAGGCAAGTATGTGCATACTAAATAGGAGATTGAGAAATTTAAAAGAATAAAGGACATCAAAATACAATGCTTCCCATGAAAGAGTAAATTACTACCCAAAGAGGGCATAAAATAAAAGAAGTCAAAAACATGATAAATAAGAGCAAAAGATAAGTTCAAAGCATCCATGTGTTTCACTTGTGACAATACTAGACAATATAAACATGTAGGTAGGAAATAACACATCTACCAAAAATAATGTGGGGTGAGTAGGGTCTTGTATACATCTACTCTAAGATATGGGGTGGCAGGGTCTGTCAACATCTGACTGAGCAAGAATTTAACATTTGCCCATGTATATAAATATGCAGGAATTTAAAATCTGCATTCATATATGGGAATTTAATATTCACATAAAAACACATGCAACATTATACTAGTAGTCACCACATGATGCATAAAAAAAGAATAAGAAATTATGAAAGAGAATAAGAAATATAAGAACATTCAAAAAAATAAAGTAGGATAAGAGGATCCATGCCATCACATAATGTACCATATAAACATCCACTACAAAAGTGGGCAAAGAAGCACAAATCTCAAAAGAATGTTCCACCATAAGTAAAGCATAATAAAGAGATCAAGAGAATGTCTAAATGTGATTACAAGATCAGTAACAAATAAGACACTTCACATGAAGCATATTTTCTAAAAGAACAAGATAAGGTGTAGGCTAATGTCCATAGGACCAAGAGAAAGATAATTTAGGTGAATTGCTCAAAAGAAATAATAGGGGATGCAAACATACAATAAGAGGGATGATTTAGAAATTTCTCAATATATAAATAATTTGGGATGCAATCATACCTCATTTCAGAGTCTATACAAGTCCAAGTCACTTCTAGATCCAATCCTAGGCCTCCAAAGAGCCTATTGAGCATATATGTAGATTTTAGGTCAATTTGACATTGATTATTCAAACCCTAAAAAACACATTTTTCTTTGCCTATGATTTAGGTTATCAAAACTATGCCATATTTTAATTTACAATTTATTGAGTCTGCAACATATTTTATTATATTTTTTGACTTATATATATTTAGTTATGAATTTTATAAGTTATTACTTATTTAGATTAATCTATTAAAATCACATATTTTCAATATTATATTTAGGTGAAAAAACCAATACTAAAAGATAGCTCTTATTTTTTTGAATCCAATGACTTTTTATTTGTAATTTTTAGATAAGTAGATAATTAGTTATGAATTTTCAAAGCTTGACCAATCAAAAAAATCCAAAAATCCACACAAGCAAGAAAACATGAGAGAGAGATAGGGCCACGCATGACCTAGCCCAATCTGGTGCACCCTAATCACCTGGTCAAAGGGTCATGCTGACTCACGACAAAGCAAGGAAAAAGGGGTGAAAAGACAAATTTGATCTTGGGCAAGAAAACAAAGAAAGAAGGAAAGGTAAGGGGTAAAAGAGAGAATATACATGAGCATTTCTTCCCTCACCCATGATGCCATGGCAATGAGCAGCTCAACAACTGTGGCCATGGTTTTGGGCAATTCTCAAAGAAGCAACAATTCGTCGATTTGATAACACAGAAGTGAAGAGGAAGCGGTGAGTAATCATACCCTGATCACAATTGATCGCCATTGGAGCCACCAACTCATGCGAGGCACCACGGCCAGGGAGGACAATGAATTCAATGACAATCAAGGATGAGACCTTGAATAAAATTATCATGAGAGGAAGATATCCTTGAGCAAACCAAAATCAAAATGGGGGTTTTAGGCGGCTGGTTTTATAGCTTCTGGAGGAAGTAGCTTCGAGAAGCCGTAGGGGAGAATTGGGAGATTCACTAAAAGAGGAAACTAGACCATATGTTGGGGCTCAGATTGTGCAGAATCCTCTCATGAACACATGGGAGGAAAAATCAAAGAAAACAATCAACTGGTGGCCGAAAAAATCGTAAAAAATCAGGTCCTTTGTACTATTTTCAGTGACCCACTCCTACTCGAGGTAGGAGAAGACCTTAGCATCGTAGGATCTGCATACATGATGGACCCCTCAAATATCAATTCATTGGCACAAAAATAGAAAATAAAATGGAAAAATTATGTGTGACAAATCAAATCCGATTCGAATAAAGTGGCGATGCATTATTTATTTCACTTTTTCTCTTTCTTCTTTTGAGGGTGCAAACAAACCCCAAATTAGGTGAAATTTTACACAGAGGCTAAATAAAGCATGTAGATCCTGATTATACAATTAAATTTGCCTTTTAGGAACTTTTGATGTGTTAAATAAACTAAATCTTATTTTCTCTTTCCTCATGCATTTATGACCTCAAGATTCTCCAAATTTTATGAAACTTCACCCACAAGTCATATTTAATGATTGGATATGAATTTGCCATCACTTTTACATGTGGAAGTTGTTTGTATATTTATTTAATATTTTGAAGGTTCTACACACTTTCTCTCTCCTGATTACATCTTTTAATCAAACATTTTCCAAATTGGATGAAAATTCACCCAAAGGCTATATTTATTATGTAGATTACGAATCCATGGTTATTTTCCTCTTTTAGAGTCATTTATTATTTTATTTAGTATTTGGGGGAACTCATATATTCTCTTTCCAAATTGAATTACATTAATTATTATTATGTGAATAATGTGAAACTTGACTCTCAAGGCAATTGGGACCCAATGAACACGATTTTTAACTTAGATTTCACTTTGGGGTTTCCTTTAATGAGTTATGATAAAATTAATACTTGTGGCAATTAATATCACATTATTACTTAGGTTATCATATTATTTCACTATTATCATTATTGCTCATCCATTTATGTTCCATAGAATAATATTATCACCAAAAGAGTTATGTGTGATTATTAGTATGAATTTTATATTACTTCATGTGACATATTTTATGTGTCCATTTTTGGCCTAAGACTAATGTGTAATTATTAGGTTACATTAGGGTGATTCATTCATGCACTAGCTCATTAGGTTTATACCAAACATCTTTTAGATCTAACCCAACCTTGTTTGGCTAAGCCCAAAAGGTCAACCTTCTAGGGTAGGGTTCAAGATCCGGTATGTTATAACACTCCACCCCTTAAAAGGATTTCATCCTCAAAATCTATTGATCCAAAAATCAACAGCCAACTACTCTCCACCTCTTAAAAGGATTTCATCCTAACAAGTCATGCTAAACAACATTTAGGGTTACCCACTTATCTTTTAGTTTTGAATGTTTTATAGACTTATGTTATTCATGTATCCAACTAAAGAGTCAGAACCAACTAGGGTTGAGTTTTAGGTCCTCGTGTCTCTAACCTAAAAACCCTGCATAAACATCCAAGTCATAGGGTAGGTCAACTACACCTTTATATCAATCCACATATTCTTAGTCATTTAACCAAGAACTAGGGTTACCACTAGTTTTAGGGTTTTACTTCCAAAACTTCTCATATCATTTCATTATGACTAAGTTTAAGAAAACTTCGATGGAATCCAAAATTTTTTGTACATATAATAGTATATTTAAAGAAAAAAAATTGGTGAAGAAATCTATTCGACATATAACAAATGATGGATCCAAAATCAATTGCAAAAACCAAGTCATAATTTTTTTTCCGTAATAACATCTCCTTATCCAACCATTTATCCATACTCATAACCTTATTTCATCCTCAAGTCAAACCCTACTGCATAAAAAGATTCATGTCACCCAAGGCCTATACGGTAGGGTAAGATCATCTCATGAAAAACTTAGGTAAGATCTAGAGAAAACTTCTCACCTAAAAGGGTGACTATGTAAGGCAAAGGTTCTAACTAGGAGATAAAATTGAAATAGTCAGATTCCAACTATCATGGGCTCTGATACCATGCTGTAAGGAGTGGGATCCCAGAGGGGAACCACTCCCTACTAAAAATTTAAAGAATAAAACCTCCAAAACAAACACACCCAAAAAGGTATGAAGGAGTGGGCGTAAAATTTTCAAATCTTATTAATAGTATTCAAAATAGGCATAGTGTAGCAGCGGAAGAAAATAATGACTATATGAAACTTCTCAACAAGATTACAAAAGTATATCTTAATCTCTCACATAGGGTTTACATGTATGATACAACATAAGGATCTAAGATAGAGGGAAGTCTAAGCCATAACAATTTTGTCTCCAAGCTTTAACTCCTTAAGCTATGTCCATATATGCATGCCATATCATCCAAGTCCTTCACCTAGGGGTGGAAGCATACCTCAATAAGAAGAGAAAAATATATAACATCAGCAAAGGCTGGTATGTGCATACTAAATAGGAGATTGAGCAATTTAAAAGAATAAAGGACATCAAAATACAAAGCTTCCCATGAAAGAGTAAAGTACTACCCAAATAGGACATAAAAGAAAAGAAGTCAAAAGCATGATAAATAAGAGCAAAAGATAATTTCAAAGTATCCAGGTGTTTCACATGTGACAATACTAGACAATATAAACATGTAGGTAGGAAATAACACATCTACAAAAAATAATGTGGGGTGAGTAGGGTCTTGTATACATCTGCTCTAAAATATGGGGTGGCAGGGTCTGTCAACATCTGCCTGAGCAGGAATTTAACATCTTCCCATGTATATAAATATGCAGGAATTTAACATCTGCATTCATATGTGGGAATTTAACATCCACATAAAAACACATGCAACATTATACTAGTAGTCACCACATGATGCATACCAAAAGAATAAGCAATTATGAAAGAAAATAAGAAATATAAGAACATTCAAAAAAATAAAGTAGGATCATAGGATCCATGCCATCATATAATGTGCCATATAAACACCCACTACAAAAGTGGGCAAAGAAGAACATATCTCAAAAGAATGTTCCACCATAAGCAAAGAATAAGAAAGAGAGCAAGAGAATGTCTAAATGTGATCACAAGATCAGTAACAAATAAGACACTTCAAATGAAGAAAATTTTCCAAAAGAACAAGATAAGGTGTAGGCTAATGTCCATAGGACTAAGAGAAAGATATTTTAGGTAAATTGCTCAAAATAAATAATAGGGGATGCAAACATATAATAAGAGGGACGAATTAGAAATTGCTCAATATAAAAATAATATGGGATGCAATCATACCTCACTTTAGAGTCTATACAAGTCCAAGTCACTTTTAGATCCAAGCCTAGGCCTCCAAAGAGCCTATTGAGCATATATGTAGATTTAGGTCAATTTCACATTGATTATTCAAACCCAAAAAATCACCTTTTTTATTACATGTGATTTAGGTTATCAAAACCATGCCATATTTTAGGTTACCATTTACTGAGTCCAAAACATATATTATTATATTTTTCTTACTTATATATATTTAGTTATGAATTTTGTAAGTTATTACTTATTTAGATTAATCCATTAAAATCACATATTTTCAATTTTGGATTTAGGAAACAAAACCAATGCCAAAAGATAGCTCTTATTTTTCTAAATCCAATGACTATTTATTTGTAACTTTAAGATAAGTAGATAATTAGTTATGAATTGGCAAAGCTCGACCAATCAGAAAAATCCAAAAAGCCACATAAGTAAGAAACCACGAGAGAGAGAGATAGGACCATATGTGACCTGGCCCAATCTAGTCTACTCAAATCAACTAGTCAAAGGGTCAGGCTAACTCGTGACAAAGTATGGAAAAAGGGGCTAAAAGATGAATTTACCCTTGGGCAAAAAAATAAAGAAAGAAGGAAAGGTGAGGGGTAAAAGTGAGAATATTCACGAGTGTTTCTTCCCTCACCCATTATGCCATGGCAACGATCAGCTCAAATGTTGTGTGGTCGTGGTTTTGGGCGATTCTCAAAGAGGCAACAATTCGTCGATTTGATAACACAGATGTGAAGAGGAAGCACTGAGTAATCATACCTTGGTCACAATTGATCGCCAGTGGAGCCACATGCTCATGTGAGGTGCTGCGGCCAGGGAGGATAGAAAGTTTGGTGACAATCAAGGATGAGAAATTGAACAAAGTTATCATGAGAGGAAGATATCCTTGAGCAAACTGAAATCAAAACAAGGGTTTTATATAGGTGCCAATTGATTTTATAGCTTCAGGAGGAAGTAGCTTCGAGAAGTCACAGGGGAGAATCGGGTGATTCACCAAAAGAGGAAACCAAACCATATGTTGGGGTTTAGATTGTGCTGGGAGGAAAAATCGAAGAAAACGATCAACTCGTGGCCGAGAAAATTGCAAAAAACCAAGGCCTTTGTACTGTTTTTGGTGACCAACTCCTACTCGAGATAGGAGAAGACCTTAGCACCGTCAGATCTGCATCCACGATGGACCCCTCAAATCTCAACCATTCGTTAGCACAAAAAATAGAAAACAAAATGGAAAAATAATGCGTGATAAATCAAATCCGATTCGAATAAAGTGGTGATGCATTTATTTCACTTTTTCTCTTTCTTCTTTTGAGGGTGCAAACAAACCCCAAATTAGGTGAAATTTTTGCACAGAGGCTAATTAAAGCATGCATATTCTAATTATGCAATTAGATTTGCCTTTTGGTAACTTTTGATGTGGTAAATTAACCAAATCTTATTTTATCTTTCCTCATGCATTTATGACTTTAAGATTCTCCAAATTTTATGAAACTCACCCACAAGTCATATTTTATGTGTTGGATACGAATTTGCCATCAATTTTACATGTGGGATTTGTTTGTACATTTATTTAATATTTTGAAGTTTCTAAACACTTTCTCTCTCCTGATTACATCTTTTAATCAAACATTTTCAAATTGGATGAAAATTCACCCAAAGGTTATATTTATTATGTAGATTATGAATCCATGATTATTTTCCTCTTTTGGAGTCATTTATTATTATTTTATTTGATATTTTGGGGAAACTCAGATCTTCTCTTTCCAAATTGAATTAAATTAATTATTATTATGTGAATAATGTGAAACTTGACTCCCAAAGCAATTGAGACCCAAGGAATACAATTTTTAAATTAAATTTCACTTTTGGGGTTTCCTTTAATGAGTTATGACAAAATTAATATTTGTGGCTATTAATATCACATTATTACTTAGGTTATCATATTATTTCACATTTATCATTTTGCTCATCCATTTATGTTCCATATCTTAATATTATCACCGAAAGAGTTATGTGTGATTATTAGCATGAATTTTATATTACTTCATGTGACATATTTTATGTGTCCATTATGGGCCTAAGACTAATGTGTAATCATTAGGTTATAATAGGGTGATTCATGCATGCATGCATTAGCTCATTAGGTTTATTGCAAATACCTTTTAGATCTAACCCCAACCTTGTTTGGCTAAGCCCAAAAGGTCAAACTTCTTGGGTAGGGTCCAAGATCTGGTATGTTACAAATATATCCTTCAAGAAATCACATAGAAATTGTAGCACATACTTGTTACATTATCACAACTATCATGGGATCTCAATCTTTCAAACACACTACTAAAAATATCATCTCATCATCATTATCACATGCTATGAGATTTCAATCCCCTTAGTTCAATATTGAACAATGTCACCTCTCATTAGGCAACAACCATCTCTAGGTCATAAGACCCATATAAACATCATACTTGCTGTACAAGTATTTCACATGGCTCACGCATGGCCCATGCAATCTATGTAATATCACATCACCATATCATGTATTTGGCTATGCTCATTATCTCAAAACACTTGCATGGTTAAGATCTCATGATAAAATAGATATCAATTTAAATATCAACACCATGCCATAAAAGAAAAATCCCTCAATCAAGTTACAACCCTCTCTTGATTAGCGTTAAGGTTTCTATTGTAGCCAATTAGGGTTTTTAGGGTTATATTCAATAGTCAAACTCTAATTCATAACTCCTCACATATAGTAGATTATTTGATTGCCATAAGTATTCAATCATACTTGATTACTCTCATTAATTGATTATCAACATGAGTGATATAAGTTTTTCTCTCATCCTCGTTAGGATACTAGATTCAACTTTAACTTGTTGTATTGACTTGACCCTCTTTAGGATGTATTGGCCTACACTTATTAAAGTATGTCCATATCATTACATCATAATGTATCAACTTGATTATACTCCTTGTCGGCCTACACTGATCTAGGTGTATCGACCTACACACTAACCCTTGTGTCGGCCTAGACACATTTACTTGTGTCAGCCTAGACACTATATATCACTTGTGTTGGCCTAGACACTCTTTACATGTGTCGACCATGACACTTGTGTTAGTCTAAGCACTTCCCTTTATGTCTCCCTAAGGCATCTCACTTGTATCACCCTATGTATATACACTTATGTCGCCTTATGAATACTTGTATCACCCTATGCATATCACCCTATGCATATCAACCTGTGTGTGTTGGCCATAGCACATTCTAGTGTATTATCCACACTAACATCTTGGGTGTGTGTCAGCTAAGACATCAAAGGATGTGTCACCCTAGACACCATCAACTGATATCAGGTTAGGGGGTGTATCAGGTTCTAGGGTTTTGATAGTGTCGGGTTGGCCACCATCAATACCCTTATATTCTTTCACCTATCAAGGTATCGACCTCATTACTACTTGGTGTGTTGGCCTTGACTTTAAAAAGTGTGTCACCCATCATCCTTGTGTCGGGCTAGAGGTGTGTCAGGTTGCTAGGGTTAAGGCATATCATGTTGTACTACATATCTTTACTCATCTTTAAGATATCGGCCTACCCTCATCTTTAGCCTTAGGTGATAGGCTAGACAACTACAAGAACAATAGTCCTTCACATGTAACAAACCAGTAATAGTTTAGGATTTCATATATATCGGTTTCCCCTCATATAACCTTGTATCGGGTTAGGATTTCTCAAACATATATCAGTTTGTGAATAGAGGATTCCATCATCTTCAAGATCCAACCCTTCATCCATTATTACTCTAGTTTATGGAAAACAACCCAACATATCCATTCAATCTCATAGAATCATCATTCAATCAAAGAAAGTCAACATGGAAAAGGAATCACCAAGTATTGCATGATAGAAGGAGAATAATAATAAAGTTGAGTTCAAGTTATATAACCCGCCTCAAGATCACCACTAGAGCTTCAAGCTCCAAAGCCTCATGTTCCCAAGGTAGAAGATGACTAATCCAAAGGTCCAAGATTCAGCTATAGCTTCACCTCCATCAATAAGAAGGTACCATAGTTAGAAACTTGGTGAAGGAGAAAAGAAAGAAAGGAAGAAACTGTGATCTGAGAAGCATAGTCCACCCAAGGTTGAAGATGACCATGGCTTCACCTTAAGCAAGATGCTCGACCTTCCTCCTTCTCCTTGAGCTCCTAGGGCCGTCCACCAAGAAAGGAATGATATGAGGGTCGAAATGTTTACTAGGAGGTGAAAAGAGAGGCTTATATAGTTGAGGCTCATGAGAGAGGGTGTATGTGAAGTGTCATCACCATATGTACTTGGGTGACACATGTCCATGCATGGTGGCACTAGGAATCCATGATTATCTCGACATGCAAAACTCTTGTGGATAATTCAAGAATGAAATATCAGCCATTGGGTAGCTTGCTTGACAAGATATCACAACCCAATATCACTTTATATGCAAACTGATACAACTTTTGCAAGGAACTTCTAAACCGATATGCTTCACTTACTTGAGGTGCTTAACCCGATATGAATACTTACAAAAAGTTGCTAAATTGACATGGGACCTCCTCTATGACTCCCAAGCTAATAGGAACTCCCATATACACTTCATAACTTGACACAACCTTATTTAGGGTTCAAGGTACTCAACATTCTTGAGTTCTTTCACCATCAAGAGTGCTATCACTCACTCAAGACTCAAACAAGGTGCTCTAAAGCTTTGAATGAGACTGAATATCTGAAACACATGAATGATATGACTCTTGATGATGCTAAGAGAGAATGCACACTCTAATGGTGGTAACTTGCATATTAACATATTACTTTGGGTAATTTGTAATTTACATCAAAACCAGCACACAAAGCACAAGCATCATCCATACAAGCTCAACTTGAAACTTAAGCTCTCCACAAGGCACCCCATAGAATCTTCCTCTCCTAATGATTCTAAAGAACTAAAGGCACACTCAACATGTGACATATTCCAAGATAACTCCTTATCTCAGGTAAATTGCATTCTGGTCAAAAATAAGCAAACATTATTCAAACGGGACCAAACTTGAAACATAGGTGTGTCACATGTTAGTAAAACACCTCAAAGGATTATATTAAAGTTTTAAACAACATACTTAAGCAAAACAAATAGGGTTATCCCAAAACCCAGGTCAGGGGTGTTACATTATTAGTTCAATAACCAAAAGAGTCTAGACAAACATCAATATGTTCTAGAAATGCATTTCTCATATACGTTATATAGATGACAATGCTATAGGTATTGAGTTATCAAGTTGTAATCCTCTAGGTATTTAAACTATAAACATTTAACTTTAGATCCTTCAAATAAAGATCAGAAAACATATGGGGCATCACCATACAAGATCACATCTTTGAAATAGAACCATCAACAACTATTTATTTATAATCATCCTTGTCCATACGATATGCATAAAGTGAAATGTTTCTATTATTGGCCTAAATGAAATAGTAGTTCATCTAACTCTATTACACGCCCTTTCAGCTAAGATAGATTCTAAATGTAGACTGGAGTTGAAGCAACTCTTGCTCCGCACAGTCCATCCTTGCCCTTTCATAAAGGATTACTTCTTATCAAATCATGCATATCAAATATATGTCATATCTGCATCCAATAACTCATACCAAAGATGAAGAAGTAATCAAATTTATCTTAAAATGTGTATACCTAAGGTAGAGGTTCTCCCAGTCTCGAAATGTTCTCCAGATACCCAAAGAGCTTGAGTACATATTGACCTACTTGATCTCCTTTTATACATTTGAACTACGCTTTAGAGACATCAAATCTCTCCTATCTTTCCTGATCTTGGAACATGTTCTTAAGACAAGTCGCCATCTCAATAACAACCATGTTCTCATTTTGTCTTTGCAACTCATAGTTCATGGAGCACAACATTAGGCATTTGACATCAATGACATTTTTAGTATGCTTCTTGTAAGCATCCCTGTCAGTCTTTGGTGCATTGGGAAGAGGTTCTTCTGGCTCTGGTGTCTCCAAGACATAGAGATTACACTCATGTGTGAGAACAATTTTCAGTGTCATGAAATCGTGGAAGTTATTCCCATTCAATTTTTCCTTTTCAAGGACTGATTGTAGAGAAAATCTATTGTTGTATGTTGCCATTTGATTCTACAAGAGAAATTTTAAATTTTGTCAAAAAACCCTTCTGATTTGATTTGTATAAAATTTAATGATGCTTAATTAGTCCTTTAATTAACTATAGATCTCATTACTTTATTCAAATTTATAACCCTCAATTATCAGTTTGGAAGATTGCGGCCCATAAACTTCTAATGAGCCAAGATCTAAAATAATTCAATTATTACTCGCCAATGCCAACATACATAATTAATCATTAAGGTAGGCAAAGTTTGCCAATTGCATCTTATGTGATTCTTAAATAGATGATATGCACAAATCCTTGCCATAATCATCTGCATGCCTCTATGTGCTTAATGTCATTAAGGACACTCAATTAAGCCCCACCCAAAAGACAACGCAATAGATATGCACCCTGCTTTGGAAGAACCTACATATCTACCATCACACTTCTACAAGATGGATGGTGCACCACACTTTGGCGTAACCTATGCTTGGTCAACCAATATTTTCATGTGTGTTTCTAATGGAAAGCATCTTAGACTTAATATCGAGGAATTTATATATTATAAATACATATACATTATCTAATCATCACATATATATAGTACATATCATATACATATTATTATTATCCACAATGTAAACATGCAACATAAAATGTTAGCAATGGTTATAGCCATACTAATGTAATTCCTTAGAGATACTAACAATTACTGCCACCTAGGTCTACATCTCATGCAAGAACCTATTGTTGGTGTAGATATGTTCTTGAACCAATCCAGTTTGACCAGTTCAATCCTTGAACTGGTCGGCTTGCCTCTTGGTCGGTCGTGTAAAACAATTGTCTAGACTCTAGTTCAACCGATGTCTGGACACCTCCAAATGATTGGTGAGGTTCACCAATCGGTTGGTTTGAGTCCTCCTGTAATCTTCCCTCCTCAGTCTTCTAGCCAGTTGGCTCGTCACATGAAATAGTCAGCTCGCCTGACGCTGATAGTCTTCTATATCATTATAAGAAAAGAAATTATTCTATTTCTATTAAACTTATTACATGGTAATAGAAACCTCAAGTTACATTCGAGGGGAGCATAGGTAGGAAAGAATAATACTTTTACATTAGGAAGAAGAAGGTAGAGGCTTGGTATGCAAACCGAGATAAATAGGAATAAACAAACCATTCAATCACACACATATATTAGGATTACTGGCCATTACTCATGTGTGCCCTCTCTTTAAAATATATGGGACATTAGGAACTAGAGAGAATTATTCCATGCGATATTTGTATATTTCCACTCTTAGAATCATGCATGTTGGACCATTTCAACACTTTGTCAATGTCGGTACTCTATCTTAGGCCAAGAAGACTTTTTGATCTATATCTATGGATCTTGATTTGTAGAATGTAGTATGTTTTACCCAATCCTTCTTTGAGAAAACATTTATCAACCAAGTCTTAACCAATTGTAGAGTAGGTATGTCATTTCTCATCAATAATATGAGAAGTACGTTATTGCTCTAATTAACCTTCTTGTAAACACAAGGTTCATCTTTATTTTTGAAAAACATCTAAGTGTCTCATCAGAATGAAGATTCCAGCTTCAAGATTCTTTCTTCAATTTATAAATTGGTCTTTGTAATTGAAAAATTTTATTAGCTTCATTTGGAGTGACAAAACCTTTGCATTATGTCATGTACACATCCTCAAGAAGATTCCCATTGAGGAAATCAATTTTAATGTCAATATTCCAAATCACATAGTCATGATAAGCTACAATGGAAGGCATGATCATGATGGATTTTCCATGGAAACTTATGAAAACGATTGATAATAGTCATAATCATAACCTTAAACTTATCTGAAACCTTTTACAACCAACATTCCTTTGTAGATTTTTACTTTACCATACACATTATTCTTCCTCTTGAAAACCATTTGCACCCTATGGGTTTACCCCTTCAAGCGACACAGTTCATACATTGTTGGTGTACATGGTGTCTATATCAAATCTCATGGGACCAAGCCATTTACTAGAATCGTGTCCCCCAGTTGCCTCCTTGTAGGTTGTTAGCTCATCATCATTCATGACCAACACATTGTCTGATTGAATCATGAGATATCCAAATATCTCTAACCCTAGATGTGTCCTACTAGTCCTTCAAGGTCCTTTTCTTACATGAGGATTTTGAGATTCAAAATGACATTATTCTCTTTGTTCTTCATCTACCTATACATGTTCAATGTTGAATTACTACCCTCAAACTTCTTCAAATTCTATTTTCCTCCCATCTTTTATAATGGAAATGAATTCCTTTTCAAGGAATATAACATTTTTTGCAATAAACACAATTTTTTCATATGGAATATAAAGGTAATAACCTTTAGTTTTCTTAGGATATCCAACAAAGAATTTTAATCTGATTTTACTCCACGTTTTTTTATAGAAATTTTTTTGACATAAGCTTTATATCCCTAAATATTCATAAAAGACATACTGGGACATTTCACATTCCATATCCTATATGGTTTCTTTTGAATTCATTTAGAAGGTAAGAGGTCAAGTGTAAACATAATGTTTAAGAGCATATCCCCATACAAAAGTCAGGATATTAGCTAAACTCTTCATTGATCATACCATGTTCAACAAGGTGCTATTCCTACCTTTTGACACTCAATTTTGTTGTGATGTTTTAGGTGGTCTCAACTATGAAATAATACCCCAATCTCTCA
Source organism: Alisma plantago-aquatica (assembly GCA_963693085.1). Classification (NCBI taxonomy): domain Eukaryota; kingdom Viridiplantae; phylum Streptophyta; class Magnoliopsida; order Alismatales; family Alismataceae; genus Alisma; species Alisma plantago-aquatica. The sequence goes on along the minus strand of OY856414.1, from coordinate 806,785,015 downwards.
CAAGGGCATTGTCTTGGTTATTTTCCACCATGACCAGATCATAGTTCTTTAATATTCTTGCAAATTTAGCTATGTACTTCATTCATGAATTATTTGAAATTTTCAAGTGACTTTAGTTTGTATTTCATAAGAAACACATATACGTATCTACTAAAGTCATTAATAAATGTGATGAACTATCGATACTCATCTATATAACTTGTGCTAAAAGGTACACATACATCAACATGTATGAGTCGTGAATGTCACTTTTCCCCTCACTATTACCAGTGAATGGTTCTTTTCTAATCATGACCAGTAAATACAATTCACATGTCTCTTTAGATTTGTAATCATATGAGTCCCCATAACCATCTTTGTGGAGTCTATAAATACAATTTTCATTTATGTGCTCAAGACAACAATTTCAACGTTAAGTTTTTTTTTTGATGCATCGAGTTTAACTTCTTAGCATTTACGTTATACGTACTGGCCTCAAGATCCAATAACTAAGGACCATAATACACTACGGGACTAACATAAAAGATCCTATCTCCTGAGATAGAACTTTACCATTATTCATTTGAAATTCAAACCATTCTTGTCCAAACTAGACATATAAATAATATTTTGATTTAAGGAGAGGTTCACAATAGCAATTTTCTAACTCCATTCCAATCCGATATGGTAGTGATAAAATATATGTTCCTACAACTCTACAAGTAACTCTTGCTTCATTAGTGAATCTTAGATCCACCTATCCTTTCATTAATGGTTTATTTCTTTTTAGATCTCTCATGCAAGAGCATATGTGAGATCCACATTTAGTATTGTATACCCAAGATGATAAAGTAGATAAGTTTATCTCTATAGCATATCTACATGAATTGGAAACTATCCCCTCCTTCTACTTTACTTTGTCAAGGTAAAGAGGGCAATTTCTTATCCAACATCCTACACTATAACAATGGTGACAATTGTCGTCCTTTCCAACTTTTCTTTAGGTGTAGAAGATCTTGGTTTTTGGCCGCTTGAAATATTTCTTAGCTTTTCCTTTTCTGTTCAACGTGCCCTTTCCTATGCTAGCCATCAACACGAGCATTGGATTGTCTTTATTCATATGAGTCTCAGATGTTCCCAAGAAACTCTGGTGGTGGTCATACAAAATTGTTCATGTTGTTGTTCATAATAAATTGGCTGTTGGATTCTAGAAACAATTCTAAGATCACACAATGTCCAACTCTTGGCATAAGTGGCATGTCATTATCTCTATGATTTCTACATACCAAATAAACTTGGGTACATGGGGCCCAATTGGATCCCCTGATAACGTTTCACTTAAAAAGGGCCTTGAATACATCATACCTCTATTTCCTTTCTTGTTCTTGGAACATATTCTTGAGATGTGTGTCCATCTCTAGAACTCTCACATTCTCATGTTGCTTCTAAAGATCTTGATTCATGGAGCATAGCATAAGGCACTTGATGTCAATAGAATAATGGATATGCTTATGATAAACTTTCCTTTCCTATATAGTCATATTTGGAGCTTATTCTTCTATATATGATTTTTCCAAGACATAAAACTTTCTCACTAACCTATAATAATCATGGAATTATTCCCATTCAAAATTTCTTTGTCAAGGACTATAACAATAGAAAGTGATTATTTGTGTTTCACATTTTACAAAAATGCATCTGCACTAGTCAAAATCTTGATTTGAATACTAATTTGATTTAACAATATTCATTTGTCCTTTAAATTAATAACACTTCCACCGTTTTAATCAAACTAATAAGCCCCACTGTAAGTTCAGAAGATTACAACGGGAAATCTTCTAGTGGGCCAAGATCCATAATACATTAAGTCATGAGTCAACTTTGGTTGACCTCTCACAACTTAAATATTTAGGTAGTAGAAGTTACTAATTACACAAGTTAATAGATATATGGTTGCACAACTCCTCTCTATAGATCTTATTATGAATTATATGACATATTTACACTTTTAGGTGCTTAATACTATTAATATCACCATAGTTAAGTCAATCCTAAAGGAAATACAATAACATGTGCACCCTTATTTGAAAGACACACATAAGTATTATCACAATTCTGCAATATAGATGATGCACCACGCTTTGGTGTACCCACACTTAGTTGATTGAGGTTTTCATGTGTATTTTACATTGGAAATCATCTTAAAACTAATATTATATTGAGTGATATGATATTATATCTATATGTATCCATATATCATTACATATACATTATTATAGATATCATATACTATGACAATCACCACAAGTGATGAAACATCATATGGCAACTAGTACAATATATTAATATAAAAAGAGTTGACAACTAACAACCAATATATCTACATATAATGTCACCATAAATTTGTAGTTACAACGGTTTCTCAATTGCTTGGTTGGACCAAACAGTTAGTTGGACAATCTATTCGGCAAGTCTTTAGTTCTTGATGGATTTGTCATTTTGTCTACATAATGAACCCTCCAAGGACCTTCCTTGTTGGTGTGGACTTCCAACCAAGTCCTTCTCTCTGCCATGGCCCATCAATGATGGCATGAAATCATCCTATGTTTATTATAAAAATTGAAGTTTACATGGAGAAGTAGGGAGATGCATAAAATACAAGCATGTACATGTTACATTGTTTGATAAAGCATTACAAACTACATACTTCATGTTTTAGATCTCAAGCATGCACCACACCAACCTACTTGCCATATCAACATCCATGAAAAAAAGTGATTTTAAAGGTGTGTCATTATTTTATGTAATATAAATATATCATTTCAGATATGATAGTTGCTGAGTAGTTTGGATATACATTAAACACAAGCAACAACACTTTGTAGCTCAAAACCAAATTAGCATAAAAGCATACGAAAACTACTCACCACTATGAGGTTTTATGTGAAGAGGGGAACAATAAACATGCACAATTTTCTGCAAATAAAATTAATCAACAAATCCATCGTAGCTACAAAACATTGTGTATTGAAGATATAGAAGGGATATCAAATATACCTTGTTGCACTCTAGTTTTCTAACAACTAGATACGTCTTATGTATGTGTAGAACTATCACTTTCAAATATTGATATAAAGTCATTTTTGTTTTTATTGTTTTGACCTCATCCTTGTAGAAACACCTTGTCTTATCCTTGGAGCAGTTTCCCATCCTCAGGAATACAAAGGGCATCATCCTCTTTGTTGTACATGCATATATGAGACCTTTCAGCACACCACCTTGGTTTCCAAGAGGAAGCATAACTAGGATTTTTTGACATGCTAGTGTTGCTCACTCTCCTTCATCTCCTATTTTTGGTTGTCATCTTTGGGATGGGATTTATCTCTTCAAGAGGAATCACTGTTAGACAACTTGTGTCTCAACGTGTATGTCTCCCTTCGGGCCTATTGATATAGGAGATTCATGGGCTTAAATTCCTAAGATTCCAATCAAATTCCCAGTTGCAACATAAACTAGACTCAAAATAAACAAACTCAGATAGACTTCCTAGTTGATCAATTGACTATCTATTATAACCTTATATACATTGAAACACAAAATTTTAAATAAAAGGGGTTTAAATGGAAATTTGTATTTTTTTTGATGACCGGGAACCCCCCCTCAGAAAGTGCCACTTTGTGACCCCCCTGGGAGCGTAAACCCGGGGGCCCGACCAGCCGCATAACCGGGTACCCAAATAGTAGCATCGTTGGCCGGCCGACGCTGCGACGAAATCACTTCTGGGGCGTAGCCAGGAGTCGAACCCGTGACCTCTCACAGAGGCCTTGCGAGCCGCACCGCCAGAGCTACGCCCCACCGGCAGAATTTCCCCTTGGATGCATGATTTCGTGGGTTATACTATTTTAATAATCCAATGATGGATAAAAGGGGAAAAGGATAAAAGAAAATCACATAAGTGAGAATGGTGTTGAATTATCTAGAAAGTGACATAATTGGCCACAATTGATTAGTTTTCATTTACACTTGGTTTCTAATAAGAAAAGAAATCAAAATAAAGAAAATAGAAAAAGAAAGAAAGAGGAAAAGATGAATTTTAATACATAATATATTCCTTATAAGTGGATGACTTGCATATAAAGAAAAGGCATATTCTCTTTCGAGTTTTGGTCTCAAACTTTCTTCACGGTTAGATAAAGTCATTAAAGACTTTCCCTTAAAATTGGGGGGGGGGAATTAAATACGTGAGAGATATGGATTTTAAATGATTCCTAAAGTGGAAAGGAAAAGGAGAAATGCATTAAATGTCATGTTTTATAATCAAATTTGCGATATAGTTCTCGACCCCTTTATTGACGTCATGCACGACCTCAGCCCCAAGATTGAGATCGAATGGTTAAGGGACCTTCTCCTACCTCCAAACTTTGAAGGGCAACTTGGCTACAGGAAACTGACGCCCCCTTCGATTTATCTTCCTCTTCGGTCCTTAATAACATCAACAAACTTTCCCGATATATTAGGGAGGTGAAGCTGAGATAACCTATCCCTACTTTACCCTATTTTCCTGTGGGAATGAAGCTTCCCCAAATTCTAGTTAGAGTGGGAACTCCATTAATGAACATTGACACCCCCTTTGATATCCATCACCTATATAAGGCTATCTTCTTTACGAATCAGAAAAAGGGAAACGAATCACAGAGTGCGAGAGACCACCGCAATACCCTGACTTCCCCACCCCTTGGTCCTTCGTGCGGGAGGGATGACGGTAGTGTCTCAGTGGCTGACGGTGGTGTATCCACACGGGTGTTGTAGCAACACCTCACGAGGGCCATGCCACAACCATCATGATGTAGGGGAGGCAGAATCGCCACATGTTCTACCCCCAAGAGTCACCATTGTAAGCGAGGTGGTCGCCGCCATACAAACTCCTCGATGCCCTATTTTTCTTGGAAAACAGGGGACGCACCACGAACTTTGCTATCGGGAGAGACGAGCAGGATGGAACGGCTAGATCTGGGTCACAGAGTTCATGGACCCTAGTTAGGATCCGCGAGCCAAAAAAAAAAAGAAAAAGGCAAGGAAATAAAATAAAAGGTGCAACATGGCCTCATGTGATTGGCCAGTTAATAGTTATCTTGATTTAAATCATAACTAATGATTAGAATCTCATATTGCAATAAGTTATATACAAAAATTTATTAAGAGAATACAAGGAATGCAATAAAAATATAATTAAAACCTAATTATGTCTCTATTATAAAAAGTTACATAAAGTTTCTATCTTTAAACTCCTCCAGGTAGGAACCCTAATGAGTGTGTTCCCATTAAGATACGAGTAGGAGATAGGCATGCACCTACGTGGAAGTCAGTGACATCAAGACTGGCAACAGAATTTAGTTCTAAGCCAGAGAGGTAATGCATGTTGGTTTATGAGATAGGCATATTGTAGGAAATGAATAAGGAGCTTCATGTTATGTAATGAGATAATATGGTATTTGATGATCTCCGTTGGACATAAGATTTGATAGTACACTTCATCATATAAGGTAAGCTAGGTGAGAATAAGATGTGATCTTAGGAACCTCAACCTCTCTACGAAGAGTGTATCTCTAGTGCTAAGACTGGTTATAGGGTTAACACAAGAGAGAGTGAGACCCAAAAGGAGAAGGTTGAGAAACTAGACTCCATTGCATGAGGAATTATGAGAAACATTTGTATGATGTGTCCTAGACTAGACTACCTTGAGTGGATGAGTAGAGTTTCTTCATGCATGATCCCTAGAGGGTTGTCTTACCCTAGATGTATTTGGAAGGACCAAACCCTAGAAAAGAGAAAGAGGCTTCTTATATAGATGTATAGAAGATATGAGCACCTACCATCTAGGTGAGAGAAAGAGAGTCCCAAGATCTTGGAAGTTAAGGAATGGTAATATGATGTGAAGCCTCAGTCTCATATTGGTAGCCCTTGTGTAGGACTCTAAGGATTGTTTATGTGGAAGAAAATATTGGGAAGTAAATGCCTAGCATGTTTTGGTTCGATACGTACTTGAGCGGCTCAACCATGTAGTTTAGATGACTAATGCTGAGGAAGTAGACCCAAGAGGGGAAGTGGTGGTATCTAGAGCATACAATTCTCACAAGGTTGGATGAGTTCATAGGGAATAAACATGGAACCCCCTAAAGTTTTGGATAAAAGGAAACCCCGACTGGACTGAGGAATATGTTTGATGAGCCACTCAGAAAAGTTGGTGTCATATGTATGAATGAAACTGGTCCAACCTTGAGAAATGATGAACAAGTATGACATAACGAAAAACTTAGAAATGGTTTCATAAGTTGTCTACTTGCTAGCCACATGCATGGGTGGAATAACAGGAAATATGCGTACATGTGATGATATAAACTTTGGATTCAAGTATGTTTGGTGAACCTTGGTTCTACCAAGCATTAGTTTTATCTTGTTTTGGGAAAGGACCCTCCTTAAAAGAGTGACTTCCAAAATTAGTTTAAGAACTGAGGTAACATTAAAGGTCACTTAAAATAACTTGAAAGATTAAGTGCATGAAGCATAAAAGCACATATATTGAAATGATTCTTTAGACCCAAGTATGAACATCTCTAAGGGACATGAAGAGAATTCACTATGGAAGTGACTGGTAGAATGGGGCCAGGCCCAGATGGGTAGGTCGCCATGTTTCACATAAAGGGACATAAGGAAAACTATGAGAAATTTGGGTGAGGATTTGAATATCATCAAAGGAACCACAAGCAAATGTGTGATGAAATAAATAAATTTATGATAGAACCCTAAGTCATTCCTAAGGTCAAGAAGGGATGAGACTGATGGGAGTAGGAGTTATTTGTTCCCTGAATGGACAAGAAAATAGGGTCAGGAGGTAATGACTATGTTTGCCTGAGCCCCATGGGTTAGGAGGTTTGCCACCTTCATATGTTCATGTGGCCCGAGGGGTAAATGTGGGAGGCACTCCCTAGATGCATAAGGGTAAGATCACCCCAAAAGTATCGGCACCCAAGAGACCTTAAGGAAATGACTAAGGCTCATAAATATGAGTTATGATAAGACTCAAAGGTTATGAGAAAAGTTTTTCCTATATGTATACATTGAATTAAGGGAATGGTTGTGTTCATGGTTTGGAGGCATGTGAAGATTGATTCAACCTATATTTGAAAATATAATGATAATGTGTAAATGCATCATCTCCACTCTTGGAATGGGATGAACTCTATATTTTGACTGCAACCCAATGCTTATTTCATATTGTTATGAGTGTGTGAGATGAGAAAGATGCATGTCATACTAGGAATAAAAGTGATATGAGAAATAAATACTTAAGTGGAAATCTTTTTATAATAATTGAGAATTTGAGATATTACCACACCCCATGTGAGGATATTGAATGAATGGTTTGGAAACCTAGACGAGCAAGGTCATTGCTAAAGAAAAAATATTCAAGTGGAATTTGAATACTATAGTTATACAATTGAATCTAGTAATTAAAATGATGAATGCAAGAGTTTAATTTCCAAACAAAGGTAAATCAATCTTGACTTGCTGAATGAGCTTATAACAACCCAGATAGATGAACCAGAGTTAGTTGAGATGAAGGGTTTGATGGAGAAGCCTTAGACACATTTGGTAAATATGAATGGTGGAATGTGTTAAGAAAAATCATATTGAGTTCTTGAGGATTCATCCTTAAGGACTTCGAAACTCATGGTTCTAAGTATACCGTGCACTCTGACATCATAAAGATGTTAAAAAAATACAACAATATTTCTGGTAACTTGGAATGAATAGAGACATAGCGGCATATGTGGCCAGTTGTCTCACATGGCAGATGGTGAAGGTTGAACACCAGCTACCCGGTGGATTACTACCATCAATTGAGATTTCTAAGTGGAAAGGGGAACATATCACCATGGACTTTATGGTGGGTCTTCACAAGACAAAGAAAGGTCACAATGCAGTATGGGTTGTGATAGATCACCTTAACAGGTCAACACATTTCCTCACCTTAAAGATCACTACCAAGGTGACAAACCTAATTGAACTATAAATTAGAGAGATAGTTTGAATAAACGGTGTTCTGAGTTCAATTATTTCTGATTGTGATCCTAAGTTCACTTCCAAGTTATAGAAGCAAGTGCATGAAGAACTCGGTGCTAGATTGAAATTTAGCATAACTTATCACCCCCAGACTGATGGATAGTCAGAAAGGACAATCTAGACTTTTAGAGGATCTATTGAGAGCATCTGTGATCGATTGGGGTGGATCATGGGAGCAGTACATGCCCTTACCTAACTTTTCTTACAATAACAACTACCTGGACAATATCGGGATACCTCTGTATGAATCTCTCTATGGGAGGTTGTTCCAGTCACCACTTCATTGGGATGATGTCGGTGATAGGACCTTGTTGAGGTTAGAGGAAATACAATTGTATGCTAAAAAAGTCGCTTTGATCAAGAAAGTCTGAAGAGAGCCTAAGACCGACATAAGTTGTATGTCGATGCAAAGTAGACTGACTAGCACTTATCTATGGGTGAGCATGTATTTATGAAAATCTGACCCCTCTGAGCTACAACTAAGAATAAAGGAAATGTGAGTCCCTGATATGTGGGTCCGTTTGAGATTTTAGAATGAATTGGTGAAGCTGCTTATCGTTTAGCCTTACCTCGTCAGTGGAGTATGGTGCATGATGCGTTCCATGTGTCCAATCTCAAGTTCTATGTGAAGGAACTAAGCCATGTACTGAGAATTGAACCTATTAAACTCTAAGGGAGACTTGACATACACTGAGTCACCTATGAGGGTACTGGATACCAAGGTGAAAGAGCTCATGAGTAAAAGGATAGAGATGATAAAGGTTCTTTGGAAGCACCATGGAGAGGATGAAGCCACATTGGAGCTCAAGACAGACATGGAAAAGTCTTACCCTGGGTTGTTTGCTTGATTAGTCAAATTTTGAGGGAAAAATTCCTATAAGATGGGAAGGATGTTATAACCTCAATTTTTCTTATATTGATTGGAATACAATTTTGCAAATAAAAGGGGTTTGAATGGAAATTTGTATGCTTTGTTTTTAAAGAATGGATTCTTTTGCAAGATTTCCCCTTGGATGCATGATTTCGTGGGTTATACTATTTTAATAAATCCAATGATGGATAAAAGGAAAAAAGGATAAAAGAAAATCCCATAATAAGTAAAAGGAAAAAGAAATAGAAGATAATTGTGTGCATATGTGAGAATTGTGTAGAATTCTCTAAAAAGTGGCATAATTGGCCACAATTGATTATTTTTCCTTTACACTTGGTTTCCAATAAGAAATGAAATCAAAATAAAGAAAATAGTAAAGAAAGAAAGAGGAAAATATGAATTTTAATGCATAATATATGCCTTATAATTGAATGACTTGCATATGAAGAAAAGACATCTTTCTTTTTGAGTTTTGGTCTCAAACATTGCCCATGATTAGATAAATCATTAAAGACTTTCCCTTAAAATTTGGGAGAAAAAGAATTAAAGATGTGAGAGATATGTATTTTACAAAATTCCTAAGGTGGAAAGGAAAAGGATAAATACATTAAATGTCACGTTTCATAGTCAAATTTGGGATATAGTTCTTGGCCCCTTTATTGTTGTCACACGTGATCTCAACCCCATGATCAAGATCGGATGGTCAGGGGACCTTCTACTACCTCCAGCCTTTTAGGGGCAACTTGACTATAGGAAATCAATGCCCCCCTTTGATCTATCTTCCTCTTCGGTCCTTAATAACACCAAGAAACTTTCCCAATAGATCAGGGAGGTGAAGCCGATCCAACCTATCCCTACTTTCCCTATTTTCGTGTGGGAATGAAGTTTCCCCGAATTCTATTCAGAGTGGGAACTCCATTAATGACCGTGGGCACCCCTTTGATATCCATCGCCTATATAAGGCTATATTCTTCATGAACTGAAAAAAGGGAAATGAATCCCAGAGTGTGAGAGACCATCGTAATACTCTGACTTCCCCACCCCTTGGTCCTTCATGTAGGAGGGACGATGATATTGTATCGGTGGATGACAGTGGTGTATCCACGCGGGTGTTATAGCAACACCTCACGAGGGCCATGCCACGACCATCAAGATGTAGGGGAGGTAGAATTGCCACATGTTCTTCCCCCAGGAGTTGCCATTGTGGGTGAGGTGGTCACCACCATACAAACTCCTCAATGCACTATTTTCCCTGGGAAATAGGGGACGCATCACAGACTTTGTTATTGGGAGAGATGAGCAGGTGGAGTGACCAAATCCAGGTCACAGAGTTCATGGACCCTATCCGGGATCCGCAAGCCCAGAAAAAAGAAAAAGGTAAGGAAAGAAAATAGAAGGTAAAACATGACCTCCTATGATTGGTCAATTAATAGTTATCTTGATTTAAAGCACAACTAATGATTGGAAACTTAGATTGCAATGAGTTATATACAAAAATTGATCAACAAAATACAAGGAATGCAATGAAAATATAATCAATACTTGTTTCTATCTCTAGTATAAAAAGTACATAAAGTTGCTATCTTTAATGTGGTTAATGTATAAGAACCCAAAGTTTTAGGTTTTGATGATCTTAATGTGTTAAATTGATATTGATGATAAAAGACTGATCTTTTATGAATAAAAAGAGTAATTTGAAACTTATGTGAACTTAGCAACCCATGTTTTGAATAATTAGGGTTTCCTAAAGATTAAAGCTATAAGTAGTGAAAGGATTAGGGTTTGTAACCAAATAAAGCATGAAAAGTGGAAACTAGGGTTAGGGAAGACAGAACCCTAATAAAACCCTAATGTTGACCTAGAAACCCTAACTTGAGGACCAAGTCAGTCTTAAGGATGATTTGGATAAAATAATAATACTTGGGTTTTTTTGTATTAACTTTTAGGGTTAACTTGCTTGGTTCAGTCGATTAGACTTATTGATTAGATTATCTAACTTGCTTGGTTTTGAGACTGCCAAATTAGGTATGTGGTTATGTTTATGTCTAATCACTCTAGTTTTACATTAATTTTTGAGGTTTTACCAGTTTCTTAAAATTAACTGCTTGGATGAACTTTAATTCTTGCAACTATAAAGTGACTATGGCTATCACCATAAATATGTGCATGACTAGCTCGAATCCTAATCCTCCTATGCAGCTTAGTGTATATGTGAGAAATTGATGATCTAGGTATTGGTCTACCTTGGGGTAGGATTAAGAGATTATCATGAGTTGAGGTTTGGTCTACCTTTGGGTAGGATCATATGACTATACAGCTCTAGGTCTTGGTCTACCTTTGGGGTAGGACAAAATAGGGCTAATGAGGATTTTTCATATGGGAGAGGTAGTATCCATGTCCACTGTAGGGACAACACAAAGGCTTGGATAGATCAGAATTGAGTATTTATGATTAAGACATAAAGTTTGATCTGTTAAACAATAATTTGGTTGTAATATATTTTTAAAATTAGATGCAAACTTTTAGGTTCCCCCACATACCAATATAGTTCATTATACTGACTGAAGTTTTTTTTTGTCGGCATTTTAGGGCAACATGCAGTTACATCTATGGAAAGTGGATGTTCAATAAAAGGTGCCATTGAAAAAGAACAAGGATAAATAATGTTCATAGGATTATAGTTAGCTAGTTCTTTCCCTGGATAAAGTTTTGAAATCCTATTTTTGGAAGGTATGTGAAAAGATTTTTTTTTATCATTCTTTAAGATTAGTTGTGCTTGAATTTATTATTTATTCTTGATTGTTTTTTTATAACGAGGAACCCCTCCTGGGATCGGCCACTATTGGACCCCACCCAGCCAAGGGTAAACCCCGGAACCAGCCGCGTACTTGGGGGCATCGCGGCGTGCTCAGTAACGTGGGGCCTTTATTGCACCTCGAGGGTTTTTGCCTAGAATCGAACCCGGGTCCCTTCATTGGGGATTGCCGAGCCGCACCAATTGGGCTACTCCCTCGCCCCCCTTTATTCTTAATTGTTTACTACACCATATAATCTTATTTGAGATAACGACTCTATCTTCTTGGCCTTCCTTAATTGGGGGTTGTCGAGGGGTGGGGTTGTTACACTATCCATTTAACTAATTGGGTCACCCAATCAATTGTTTGGTATATCCAATTGATGGTTGGCCAAATCAAGAAAGTCATGGTATGATTTGAGTGGCCAATTTGATTCCAAACCAAACAAGTCTACTTTTTCCTTGTTGTTTTCAAACTTGTGTATAATTAATCATTTGGATAACCTATTTGACTGGTTGGCTAGTTTCCTAAATGTTAACCAATCATCAATTGATGATTATTTGACCAATTGATATTTGTTTATCCAATCAACCGATTAGATTAACAGTCAATTGATTGGGTAGAAAATCAATCTTAACATAATTTTGTTATGATTTCAAACACCAATTCTATTAGACATCCTTATGCCTATAATCCCATATCTTCCACCTTAAGTTGGCAATGATGTCAAAGGCCTCCCAACAATAATGTGTTACACATCATATCTACCCAAGTAGTTGGAATAAGTTGAGAACAACTATTACCTATAAGTGACAAATGCTTTCATGATTGTATAATCCCATTTTCATGAATATCCACATTTAACTGGAGGAATGGAATAGTCATCCTCTTAACATTCAATCTATGTTTCTTGAACTCAAAAAAATTGTCAAGACTGAGATCAACATTATATAATGACTCACTCATTTACAATAATAGAATTTTCCATTCATTTCAATAATTTTTTAATTGAAACAAATGATTGATATTGGCCCATTACGTCTTATGAATGCAATCCTATTTGTCTTTGAAATATTATTGATCTTATTGCTTAATGAAAAGCAACAATTTGATCTTGTGTCAATTTTATGAACATAGTTTATACTAATTTTTATGCCCTAATTTAGGGCATTTAATGATTCCAATTTCATGTGTTGTCTACATTCGATCTTGTAATTTCATCATTAGATTAGTTGTTCTTGCTTTCATTTGCACTAATCAGAGGTATTTTATCATAGATCCACTATATATACATGGCATGCCCATTCCTAGAGCATCTAACAAACTTGAATTCCACATGCACAATGCATACATTCGAGAATGTCATGCACAACATTAGTGGAAGTAGCTTTGAAGATCATCATCAAGCATGACATGCCCAATAAATGAGGTGTCATGCAAACCCATTAATAATTACTCCTCATAAGCTACAACAAAACATACACCTTTACATAAATAATGTCCCTAATGGATTTGAGATCGACCTTTGATAACTATCTAGGTGCATGACGTGCATCATCTTTTGCATGACCTGCACCCATAAGTGAAATAAAAAAAAATCAAGAAGTTGGTTGTGAGGGGATATCTTTCATTTGGTTCGTTGCAACTTAGGTAAAAGGAGGAGAGGTGATCTAACTCCATAAGAGAGTAAAAAGAAGAATAAGAAGACTTGTGTGATAGTTTTCTCTTTCTATAAGGTTAGAAAGTTTCATTGTAGAGAATAAATTCTCTACACATGTTGTATCCCATAATTTTCTAAATCCCTTAATCTATATCCTAAGAGAGGCAAGCATTTAGAGAAGGGAAAGTAGAATAATCATTTTTAGTATATGCATGTAACACCCCACTTTTCACAACATATAAATGTCACTAAGCATAAGCTTATGAACAAAGAATTCTTACTCAAGGGGGGTGTCACAATATGTTGATCTTAGCAATTTAAACAAATGAAAGACTTTGCAACTGGTTCATCTTATGAAAGCTAGTCTACTTGGCACCATGACTAAACATATAGAAAAGATATCTTAAAGTCTGAATTGTCTTGGTAAATGGCGCCCCACATGCTAAGCTTGAAGTTCCTCCTTGTCCTTGATACTCCTCACTTGCTCCAAGTCCTGCAGACATCACATCCCCAACCATGCAAAATAAACATCATGTCAGTAAGCAGTATTTGGCACTTTATAAGACTGAAAGTAATAATAACTTGACATGAAGTAACTTGACTTGAAATAATTTGACATAAACTTGAACATGGATTTTCTTAAGCATTCATGAGACATTAAAAACATGAAGAATTGAGCATTAAATATATGCATCTCTCTATGACGCCCACTTGAGAGCACATAATTGGCACTAATGCCCATGATTTGGGTAAAAAGCCCATAACGACCTCTTGAGGTCCATGATTGGATTTAAAAGCCCATAATTGGCATTAAAGACCATAAATACCCCTTGAGGTCCATTATTCGAGAAGCATATAGAAACTGATTCAATTCCAATTATCTTAACATTAACATTAACATTAACATTGATATTACATGATCGTTGAACTTAAACATGATGGGATTTCTCCCTCTTATACCATGATGAGATTTCTCCCTCTTAAATCATAACAGGGTTTCCCCTTCTTGAGCATGATTCATTAATCTTAATCATATTCATAATCAGTGTTCTACCATATACTATAAGTAAACAACCAAGCAAATAACGATAGATATATATGATGACTTATTGAGGACGCATTCATTATTCATGAAATCAACTAAGGTGCATAATCATAAATAAAAATCAATAAACCAAAATTACTTGTGCCAAAAATGCATGGCCCGCTTACCTAGAGTAGGTCACCTTAAGGTCAAGTCCTCTCACTTGATTGAGCCTCTAATCACATGTAATTTGATTAAAATCATAATATGTATTGGGTTCATAATCGTCAAAACCCTAATCTTGGTATTTGAATTAATGAGGAGATTGAATGTGTACATCAACATTTGAAAACATGTTAGATCGATAGATAATCAAAAGATATTTCTAATACATATTTTTGCTCATTTTTTTGAGGTCATATGTAATTTCTATGAATATTATCATATTGATCAATCAGGGAGCAGAAAACCTTATGTGTGACATCATTTAAATTAATGATTAGTTTGAAGTAAATAAAACGTGGAAATACCAGAAAACCTTAGGTGTGTGTTACATGCGATTAAAACAAAGGGGGCATACTCATCATTGCACCCTAATTAGTAATTGTGCATAGGAAAAAAAAATCCAAAACCCAATCTCAAAAATGTCCTTTGAAAATTAGTTATCCAATTGAACACACAGAGGTACCAAGGTCAATTCGTGACCTGGTTTCTTCCTTCTTGATCCATGGCCAGTGCAACATGGTTGGAGCCTAAAGCTTGACTGGCACCAAGATTCATGGTGGATCCAAGTCAATGAAGGCAACCATTAGCTTCCTCACATCAAACCACAACCAAGGACCTACATCTAAGGTCAGGAGCTGTACAACTACACAGACCCAACACCCATGAGGTTGAGGGCATATCAAGAGCAGAAATCAAGGGAAAACATGAGAAAAGATAATGAAAACTAGTGCAATGTCTTCCCGAGAATAAGGCAAAACTGATGGATTAAAAATGAGAAGAAAAAGGCCAGAGGTCCATCAAACTTGTCGAGAGGACGACAAGAATAGGGAAAAAATTCCAAGAGGTGAATCCATAAGGACAGGCCATAAAAGAGAACCTTGTATATTGAGGAAGGGTTCTTGAGGTATAGAGAACCCATGGTCATGGTTTCTATGGACCGAGAGGCACACGATCTCCATGGTGATCAGTGTCGACATGGTCTCGAAGTTGGCTTAGAGGATACAATGATTGGTGAAGAACCAGGGAAAACGAGTGATGAGCAAACAATTGATTAGGTCCGCAGATGCTTCTAGAGCACTTAAATGCTATAAGGAGGGTTTTATAAATAGGTCTAGTAGATGGTGGTCGGAGAAGAAGGCTGTAAAGGTGGAGGTGACACATGGAACCACAAATGAAATTGAAGTTGGAGGAGGGTTTCCTTGGTCTGATGTTGCTATGAGATTCCTTAAAATGAAGTGCGATGGAGTTTTGTGGTATGTTGGTATGGTGATGGTGAGGGAAGTGAGAGCCCTTTTTGGATGCTAACTCTATTGACCACATGAGAGGGTGAATAAACCATCGTTCGATTTGGGAAAGCAATGCAGAGATAAAGGCAGGGAAATTTTGTCAAGAGATGCATTGACGGAGGAGAAAAGAATTGGGATATAAATCACTGCCAAATGGCTTGAGTTTGCAAAATAGACGGAGGAAGAAGAAGTAACATGAGCCGGTGGATCAAAAAATAATGGTCAGATTGCATAAGCCAAAAAGGAAATAAGAAAAGGAGCACATGATAGGTGGAATTCTTGCAACTTTAGGTTTAATTAGAAATTAAATGCATTTCTTATTAAATTGCATAAAAAACATATGTTTAAACTTGCCTAATTGATTTGGAAGGTCAAACAAGATCAAAGCTTGACCAAATTTGGATCACATGCTCAATAATAAGTCTAGAATATTGATGTACATGAAGATTTCTATTTTTCACACGTTTTGACCATATTTCTATATAGGCTATTTAACTTGAATTTATTGTAGTACTATATTAGACAATTGTGGAAATACTCTCCTTTGTGATCCCTTGAGCCAAAATTTGAGATAATAACTTATTCACCACTCAAACTATTTCATATACCTATTAGGCCTTTTTTAGAAACTTCTTTGGAGGAGAGATAAAAAGACAATAAATGGTACTTTCTTCTTATATCGAAATCCATAAAAGCAAAAAGGAAAGCTTCTCACATAAGGGATTGGAAGCCATAAAAGGAAAAAGTAAAGCTTCTTGCCCAAGGTATTTACTATATATTTATATTTTCAAATTCCACTTCTTTTGTCTTTCTTTTCATTTCTTTATAAACATTTTCAAGAACATGAGAGAGAAAAAGGAAAGGAAAACTAATGGTACTTCAATTTGAATTTATTGAAATTCATAATGCACATGTAGAAGGGGAAATATATTTTCAGTCACATTTTAGTTTGTTTGCCTCATTATCCTTTAAGAAATTTCATTTCATGGTATTTTTGCATTAAGACCCTCAACTATTTTTATTTAAATAATACCACATTCTAAGGCTTAAATTATTCTTGAAAATTTGGGTTGTTATAATTCTACCCACCTTGAAATAAATTTCTTACTCAAAATTTTCTCAGCTACTACCACCATAGGGTTCTGCTTACCTTTTCAGTTACTGAAAGTTAACATTTCAAGTTTATTTAGGTTCAAAATTTTGCAAATTGCAAGATATATATGACATCTAGATTTCATGAAATATTTATGTGAACATAGATTAATTATTAGTTTGATCTTCTTCTCAACTTATACTTAAGGTTTATCAAACCAACTCATAACTATATTTAGGGCATCTAACTCAACTTTTTCATGGATTTCTAACATTAGGTGTAGGTGACTATCTACCCCTAGGTATTTAGGTACCTCATAAATTTCTAGATATGTGGTGATTAGGCACATACCTAGAGATGTGGGATCTTTCCATGCTACCTCTAGCTAATCTACTAGTACACATGATCCATATCACATGCACTAGTAAGAAAGGAGAAATACATCAAAAGTCTAACGCTTATGATACCCCTCCTCAATTCTCAATTGGCTGTGAAAGATCTAGTGGTGGGTGGGGTGAATAGAGCTTTTTGATAATTAAAAGATATTTAAAAAACTCAACAAAGAAGGAGGAGGAAACAAGGAAGACACTTGTGTTTAGAGTGGTTCCAACCTTTAAATTCAAAGGTTGTCAGTCCACTACCCAATTGTCTCCAATTGGAATTTTGAAAGTGATTAATTTTATTTACCTCACAAGGATGTTACAATAAAATACAATCACCTTCCTTGAAGTATCCTTCACTTAGAAGTAGCCTCAACCTCCGTGGAGCAGCCTTCTTTGAAGTAACTCCAAGCCCTTGGAGCAGCCTTCTCCTTCTAGAAGCAACTCCACCACCTTGAGATAGCCTTCCTTTATAAGTAGCCTCAACCTCCCTTGAGGAAGCCTTCCTTGAAGTAATATCAAGTACCTCTTTAAGAATATTTATCCACCAAGAAGTAGCTTTGATCAAACTCCCTCAGGCAGCCTTCACAATCTTATAGTAGCCAAGGAGCAAAAGTAGCTTGTACCTATGAAAGCAGATCAGAAGAAGGAAGTATAACAATTGAGTATTGTGCTTTGATCCTATATCAAGCCTTTGGATCTCCTATCCACTTAAGATGGATGTGGCGATATGTGGTGGCTAGGAGATTGTAGCTATAGGATAGCTCTAGAGCATAAGGAAGAAGATAGCAAGTGAATTCTAGCTTTGTTGCTCTCAATAGTGTATGCTCAAGTGTAGCTTAGGTGCTTTAGTTGTCCTAAGACCTCTCCTATTTATATGAATGGTTTTCAAGTAATTAGGGACATTCTAGGGAGTCTCTAGAGTGTTCTTAGTGCTTAACTAGGCATTAGGTGTATATTAGTAGGCTAGAAATTACTAATTTGTTCGTGCTTGAAAAGAACAATCCAGATACCTAGTTGGTCGACAAGTTTGTCGACCAAACTGTGTCTCGGTCGAGAATTTATTCGACCGAGCCTGGTTTAAGGAAAAAGTGTTGTAACATTTATTTTCAACTCCTAACTACCAACCACCCAGTCTAACGGTCACAAGATTTAGACGGAAGTTTACTCCATCAAGAATATTTTTGTCCGAAGACTATTTTAGAGCATAATTGTGTCAGTTGTTGAACAGTGCTCACAATTTCAACTGAGGTAGTTATTGGTCGACAAAAACTTTGACCGAGTGTGTCTCAGTCGACAAGTTTTTCGACCAAGGGTGTTCCTATTTTAGACTTTTGAATCACCTACTAAGTGTGTGTTTCAATGAGTGATGATGACTCTAACTTTGGGGGGAAACCTATCTAAGGGATATAAGTGAATATGGAAGATCTAACACTTGATTTACATGATGTCTAAGTACTTGTACATTATATTTTTGTACAAGTGTTTACATTTGAGTACAATCATGAACATATATACAATTAAGCACATCTGATCTTTAATTTGCATTGATATTCATCTTTCCACTTAGTAGAATTTCTTTATTCCTTTGAACCCCGATATACTCAAATAACATGTTAGATCCACAAGTGTGAAATGTTTGTCATCATCAAAACAAAGGATATATTAATGTCCAATTTAGCCAACAATCTCCCCCTTTTTGAAGATGACAAAAATTTCTAAAATATAATCAAAATAATTTAAATGAGATGAGTTTCATACCTGAGATTTACCTGAGATGAGAATATTCACTTGTTTTCATAAAGTGTGTGATAATTATTCCTAAAGAGATATGGAATATAATATCCATCTCTTAGGGAATGTAGAATCAGTTAATGTAAAGCCAAGAGAACATACAACTAATTTATTTTGTTTTATACTATTTCTCCCCCTTTGTCATTTCAAAAAGATAGCCATATAGTCATTTTACTCCCCTTGAATGGGATACTTCCCCTTAATATGATACACAAGTTGTAAAACAAAATGATAGAAAACGTCCAATGAAAGCCACAAGATAGATTTTTATTAACACGATCAAGTGAACACAAACAAGCTCATTTTCATTGATAACAATATAAGATAACAACATAAGCTTCACTAGAGTGATTACACAAGCTTTAACTACTCATTAGATAGGACATCATCACTTGAAAGATTGCAACATTACATCAACCTTAGGATCTTTCCCAAGAAATGGAGCTTCACCATAGTACTTGACAAGTGTTTACCAATCAAGTGCACTTGTCTTGGTAAGAGCATATGCCTCCAAAAATATAGGTGCCCGATCAAATATGAAGTGGGAAGCTATGTCCTGGGGTTGCATTGGTGAGTATTGGGTATGGGAAAGATCATGTGATGGTGGTTGTGGGACTTGGGTGTATTGGATTGAAGGGTTAAGAGGATAGATACTCCCAGGATAGATTGTACATGGATATGTGTCAGGAACATTGGAAGATAAAGCTTGCATTCTTTGATTGAGGTAGGTCATGGCATGATGATAGTAATCTAATTGTCTCCCAAGATGATAAGTATCCCCTTTGAGATAACAAACATCATTTTCTAGATTTTCTATGGAGTACCTAGGAGGAGTAGGAGGTGGAGGATTTGCTTCGGTGGATGTCTCTCCTTCGGTCCTAGCTCTCTTGTGCCCAAATTCAATTCCCATTTTATCTACAATGTTTTTGGTAGGTTTTTTAGGACGCCTATCACACTTGTAGTTTAAATCCTCTAGGTTTTTGTTAAGGAGAAATTGAATAATTTGGTATACAAATTCAGCATAGGGAGGATTTCTAAAGAAGTCAAACATATTGGATAGGATAATGTAGATGAAGTTGACAAGAATGCTTTCTAGGATTTCATAAATTAACACATCCTGAATTGTAGGATTTTGATTTTTTTTGATCTAAGGTAGATGTTATGGGAGATAATAAGGTTTAGTACCTTAGCTTCAGGGGTTAGAGATGTAGCATAGTAAGTTCCCCTATTCTCATGAGATGAAGTATTATGAATGAAAATGGCCTTTTTGATGTATCCTAGGCTAATGGTATTTTCATCGGTGGAGAATTTGGATATAGGGTTTTTGATGGTTAGGTCTATGAAATCTCCATTGTAACACCCCTCCCTAGGGTTTCATACGTAACCAGCAGAAGCACAGCCTAACCCCCAACATTATCCATAATGTGGGGTACTTGGCATATCAGGGAGGGATTGTCACATGCATGATCTCATAACAAGAAATAAAAAACACTTGGCATTCATAGAAACATATATTCATACATGAGTTCTTGGAAAGAAATCTACATCATGCTTCTAAAGGTATACTGAACATAAACTAGATAATCATGAAAAAGATAGGATCTCCATAGATGGATGTCCCACCAGGCAACAACTTCTAAGGTCTTGGATCCTTGGAATCTCCTCGAGATGTCTCCCTCACTTTAGCTCCAACGTCTGCGGACATCTCATCCTCAACCATGCAAAGGAAAAACAAACATGGTAAGTAAGCATCATTGGCATGTTATAAAACATAAAAATAACATATAAAGGTGACTTGACATAAACATGAACATGCATTACCATTAATCATTTCTTGGCATCTTTTACATAAAGAACTTGACTAGAAGTATATGCTCCTCTCTTAATGCCCCATAAGGAGCCCATAATGATCGGAAAGCCCATAATTGCTCGGAAATCCCATATTGCTCGGAAAGCCCATAACAAGGTGCATATAAATCTAAATCAAATTCCCTTAACCATGATCTTTCTTAGACTTTACTTATCTTCTTAATAACCTAAACTTGATCTTAATTGGGATTTCTCCCTCTTGAACATAATTGGGATTTCTCCCTATGACCATAATGGGATTTCTCCCTCTTAAACATGAATGGGAAATTTCTTCCCTCTTAACCTTGATTTCATGTATCTTAATCATAATTCATAACATAAATTAGGTTTCTAAACTTAGACTTCAATTATAGAAATCAACATCCAATAATCATGTACATTGAAGAAAAACATGCATTTATCATGAATTTAGTATAAAGTGCATAAACATATCATAATCATTCAATAAATAAAGTTTACTATGCCAAGGGCATGGCCCACTTACCTTGAGCTAAAACACCTAAGTCAAACCTGGTTTGACTGGTTAGATCCTTTTAATCACCTGAAATTAACATAATTATCCTTTATCATATATCATTAAACCCTAATTTCTCCATATAAATATTGAGATGTGAAAACAGCAAAATCAGTCGATAAAAACCACAAAATCGGATTCCTCATCGAAAATCCTTTCCAAAACATATTTATTTATATTTTTCTGAGGTCGTATGCAAAAGTTATGAATTTTGCACTCTGGACCAATCAGAAATCAAGAAACCTTATCATGACAGCAATATAAATCAACGATTAATCAAATGGAAATAAAATATGGAATTACTAAAGTACCTTAGGCGCGTGTTACATACAATCAAACATGCAGGGGGTAAAATTGTCATTTAAGACATAAAATAACTCTCGCAGTCGATGGACAAATCGAACGTCAAAATACCTATAATACCCTTGGGCGATCAGTTAACTGATTGCACTCGTGGGGGCACCATGGTCATTTCAGGACCTGGATTGCTCCCCACCTAAACAGCACGAGCCATGGCTTGAGCAAGCCATCTGTTGGCAAGATCCCAAAGTGGAACGTGGTGTTGTGATCAACTGTCGGCAAAGAAGAAGGAACACCGGCCTTCCTTGCACCCTGCCGAACCCAAAGGGCTAAGGTTTAGGTGCCGGAGCACGTTGGAGCGCAGAGCTCCCATCTATGACTGGAGTGAGGTTTCAAGGGGACTGGAACCTGAGAACAGAGTCGGAAGATCCAATAGGGAGCACGGGTTTGCTCGAGGAAGTCCAGCGGAGGCATGGGTACTGTCGCCTGAGGCAAAGAAAGCTGGACAGACCATCGCGATGAGAAACAGAGAAATACTGGGGAAAATAGGGGCGGCACGCGGCGGTTCAAAATCGGTGAAGGCATGCCTAAATCGGTGAGATGAGGGTCGGAAGAGGTTCATGGAGTGAAGGCAAAGCTACAGCCAACACTTCTGTGGTCGGAGGACCACTGGTGTGGTCTGGAGCTTGAGCGCCGGCGAGCCATGGAAAACATGGCTATAGGACCCGTCGATTGGGGTGACCATAGAGTAAATCGAGAACATGAAAATGAAGGGAAGGATCCGAGGATGCTTACCGTGTTCGCAATTGCACTGAGGTGATAGGAGGAGATGGGGCGAAGTCAAGGTCACTGGAAAGGGAAGCTCGAGTAGGTGTGTTACAACCCCAATTTTGGGTTCCTTTGGTGAGAAATGTAATTTCTCATATTAAAGATATTTGAACGAATAATGATATAATCTATTTTGAATAAATGGATTTCATTTACAATAGCCTTGTTGATTTATTTGTGGGCTTTATTGGCTATTGGGCCCAATAACAAGGAAATTCGATTAATAAATGAATAATTGAGTTTTTGGAGAAAAGAGAGATGTGGAAACCTCTAGAAGGTAAATAGCTTAATTCAAAGAGGAATTTCGTGCCTCTTGGATTCCTTGGGTTCCAAGGAGTCCAAAGTTGCATAAAGAATGCAATAATAAAAGAAAAGATCAATTAAATATTTCCTTGTTGAGAAATAATTTGAAAATAATGGTAATATGTGGAAAACAAGCGAAAAGAGGTGCAATCGAGTTATCCTTAGTGAGATTTCATATTCCAATGATTCCTAATGATGAAAGGAATACTTATGAGGAAAAATAAAAGAGAAATAAAGAGAAATCCTCAAAAAGGGATATTTTGATGAGAAAGCAACATGATAATGTGAAATAATGCATATTGATGCATTTAAGGATAATGAGTATTTCTTAAAAAGGAAATTTCGAATTCTTTGAATTCCTTGGGATCCAAGGAAACCCAATGAAGAGGAAAGAAAGATAAAATACCAAAATTGTTAAATAAAGAGATATTGTGCATACACAATTAATGGATTATGAAGTATTTTCTACTAAATGAAAATAGAATTTCTTGCCTTTAGAAAAAGGGGCAAGTACTAAGAGGATAAAAGAAGTTATTTTCGAAATCTTGAGATCTGGAGCATAAAGAAATATCAAGGAGATAAAAATTCGGATTTTCCTAATGACTAAGGGATATGAATAGTTAGAAAAAAAGAGGATTTCTTGGTAATCAAGGAAAGGAGTTTCCTATTGGCTATGGGACTTGCTCTCCTCGTGGGTAGACATGCTAGGATGCTGCTACCCATCCCTATAAAAGGGACGGATCCACAGACTCGACCTTTTCCTTGTCCCCCACTCTTCTCCTCCTCCTTCTTCTTCAACTCGTGCAAACCCTAACGACAGTGTAGTTCTAAACCCCGGAGCATGGGGATCTGCGGTGTCATTAGGATGGAAGCCTGGCGTTTTACCAACAACCTAAGGACGATCGACTCCCTCCCCGAGTGCTTGACCTCGCACAGCCGCTGCGGTAGGGCTGCAAACGTGCAGCTGGCCACAGGTTTGGCACGCCTAGGGGCAGCCACCTCGGCCGCGACCTGGGGGTACCCCGCGTGCACAGAGGCACGGCGGAGCCAGGGCGGCCATGGATGGTGACCTTGGGGCCCTAGGGAAGAGAGGAGGACGGCCGCACGCAAGCTGCAGGTCGACGAAGGCCGCTGCCCAAGGTTGAAGAAGAAGCCCATACGTGTTGGACAAGTCTGCCCTCCGCGGGCTGAAGGAACCCTGACTTTAACCGAGGGCAAATCGGTCACTTCAAAATGTTTTAAAGCAAGCCGCCCCCACGTTGCATGGGATGGGCTACGTGGCAACTCCTGATTCGCCAAAGTAAGTGAAATTTGTTTAATTCATAGTAAATAAATGGTAGGTCAAATAAGGACATGTTATACATGAAAGTTGATTAGAAAATTGAGAGGAATCTAAATAAAATATATTTGAGGCCTAATTCTGACTGCAATTCAAAAATTAATGGAAGATATCAACTTTAATGTTTTAATGTTTTAAAGAACCCTATTTTGATATGATTAAAGTGATTAGTAGGGTTCAATAGATGATTAGAGTTGATATTAGCCTGTTAATGATAAAAAGGAACATTAGGAAGAAAAAATATGAACTTTGCATATAATTAGTTAATTTAGAGTTTCATATGCATGAATATACTTTAATGGGCCTTGAAACCCTAATGTTGACTAAATCGACTATTAATGGATTTAATTGATTAATTTCATGGTTAAAGTTGGAATATGCTGAATCTAAGCTAATTCGAGCATTAAGTTCTTAATTTGTGGATAAATGCCCTAAATGTAGTAATTAGGGTTTTCTGATGAATAAAAGATGGAATTAATAACAAATCGAGTTCATATGGGAATTAGACCATCATGAATTATGAGTTGTTAATCCGAAAGAAACTAAAGGTGATAATTGAGTCTAATGACCTTGAAATAACTTAAAGGGATAAAGAAGGTAGTTTTGGTATAAAAGAGAAATAATCGACTTTAATTGGGCTTATGATGTTGAAATTAGGGTTTATGAAATAAGAGAGCATTTAATATGATAAAAGCGTTATGGAGGCAAAAACCCTAATAAAACCATAATGTGGTCTAGAAAGCCTAAGGTGGAATCCAAGTCTAGCTTTAGAATGTTCTGGATAAACTATAACACTTAGATCCCATGCATTAATTTCAGGATATTGTTGATTGCTTGTTGCTTGTTCTTTATCCTTATTGCTTGGACAATCAAGTTGCTCTGGATCAGGTATGTGGTTAATTATGAGTAACCACCTTAGTTTCTCAAGGATTTTATGGATGAATAATCACATTGAATGCAAAATATCTGTTTGGATGTTCATACTTGCAAATCATAAAGTCACTATGATTATCACATTAATAATAGAAGTATGGATTCTCGCACCTACATGCCACCCTGATGGATGATGCCAAAGGTCAGGCCCAGATGGGTAGACCAATGGACACTTTGAGTGGTGACCCCAGACACCAAGAAGGTGGCCTATGATGTTGCATGACTAGTGGGCACCATGAGTGGTGACCCCCAGGCACCAAGCTCGGGATTGAGAAGGTGGCCATAAGTCATTGGCAAAGGGCACCCTAAGGTGGGTATGCCAGGGTTAGGGCAAAAATGGTGGAGAATGTCATATTGAAAAGTGTAAATTGGCTTGTTAATTAATTTGATTGTGATTATTAAATTGTTAGCCATATTTGCAAGTTTTTGGTTGTTCCCACATACCAATATATTTCGATATACTGACCGACGTTTTGTTTGTCGGCGTTTTAGGAACAACAATTGAAAGAACAAAAAGTAAAGTGACACATTGCAGAAAAAGAAATAAAGTGCAAGGAGGATTAGATAGATTAATTCAAGACCAGGATAGATATATTTCCAAGGTTTTCAAAGGTAAGTAAAGTTTTAATTTTATACCAAATTCCAGTTAGTTAGTAGAATTTCATAATTGTTATTGATTATTTGTCGAACCGCTGATCCTGTTAATTGGATAACGGCACCGACCTTTCAGTCTCCCTTAATTGGGGGTTACCGGGAGGCGGGGTCGTTACAAGGTGGGGGAGAGTCGGGGCTCTCGAGGCCAAATTGGCAGTGGAGGAGGGAGTACTTGGGGCTTGGCGATGCTTTCTGAGCGTTTAGGTGGCGGCGGAGGATGCTGGATGGCCATATGTGTAAGGGGGTTTGCGAGCCCTATATTGGGCATTTGCCCGACAGTGAGCGAAAGGGGGTGAGCTGGGGCTCGTTCAGATCGGGGAGATGAGCCGGATTCGTTGGCGAAGGAATGAGAGGAAACCGCTGAGAAATGATCGAGATTGAAGGCTTAGATTGAAGCTGCTGGTAACGGCTGTAGAATGGTGTAACGTCGTGAGGTGGAAGAAGACAGCAACACCGTTGGATCCTGATCCCACAGTGAGGGAAGCGCGCACGATAAGTATAACATGTGACAGAACATTAAAGGCAACTATAGTTTAAATCGGCCATATGGATGCATTTCCATTTAAATAAAAGGTCACACCATATTAAAACCCACTTTAATTGATTAGAGGGTCCAAACATGGGTCAAATGAATTCAAATTTTGACCATAAGTGCATTAGAGTGTCTAGAATATTTCCATTAAATTGGATTTGATGCTTGTACACATTTTAGGCCTAATGTAGCAAAACCATCATGTATACTTAAATGGCTATGTTTAGTGTATATAAAGCTATTAATTTATCAAATAAGAATTACAAAACATGAAAATGTGCACTTGACATTATTTCTTTTCAATTAACGAGATGGAGGCCATTAAGCAAGAGATTAAACATGTAAATCACTAATTACAATATGAGAGAGGAAATTTGTCATGAAAACATTTTCTTTAAATGAAATAAGGATAATAGAGAAATTGGACATAAATTGAATTTGCAAAACTAACATGGGCAATTTGCATTTAAGTCCTCAACAATTATCTTATTAGAAAAGAGCATATAGAGAATAAAATAATTTAGAAATTTTGCATAATAAGATTGGGGTGTTACAATACTACCCACCTTAAATAAATTTCATCCTCAAAATTTCCTAGAGTTTCTACCCACCTTAAAGTTTTCACATAAACTTGCAATTTTCCATATAAATTTTTATTATAAAAGAAGCATAATAAACAAAGCATTATGATTCAACATAAATTACTGAACTGCCCTTACCTTGACCATTTCCCTCTTCTCCATCTGAATTTGCATGGTGAAGAGCCTTGGTTTAACCTTGGGTGGAGGATTAGGGTTCTTAGCTTGGTTATGGTTGGGATCCTTCTTTGCAAGCTTAGGGCAATTAGGCTTGATATGCCATTCGTCACCATAATAGTAGCAAACAGAAGTCCCAAACCTACAAGGACCACCATGATTTCTCTTGCATGTGGGGCATGGGGTTCTCCCATTCTCTAAAGAAGGCTCAAGGGCTTTTCTCTTGTGGTTGGAGGGTGGAGGGGGTTGATGGTGACGATTGTTTTGGGATACCTCCTTCTTATGGTTCCTCCCAGGGTGCTCCTCCAATTCTAGGGCTGCATCTAAGGCTGATTGCATGGTCCTATGTCCTCTACCAGACAAGGCATAACTTAGGTCAGGTTTAAGCCCTCTAATGAACTTCTTAGCTCTCTTTTGCTCAGTGTACTCAAGACCATACTTTTGGATCTTACGAAACTTCATGGCATACTCAGTGACAGTCATGTCACCCACTTGCTTAAGGTTAACAAACTCATCCTCCTTCCTTTCTAACATGGCTTCAGATACATAATGGTCGTTAAAGACTTCTACAAACTCACCCCAAGTGAAAGGAGGGTCATATTCTTCCCTAGAGGCTAATAGGTTTTCCCACCAAGTACGGGTTGCACCCTTGAGCATATGGGTGGAAAATCTAACCCTACTACGTGGGGGACACTCTAAGTCTCTAAAGCAATGCTCCATGTTGCTAAGCCATTCCTCAGCCTTAGTCACCACATCAACTTCATCTTCACCATGGAAAGCATTGGGTCTAATCTTTAAGAAATCTATGAGGGATATCTCATGTACCCTAAGTGGAGCTCTAGGTTGGAGGGCATTGGTCAAGGCTGCTACTAGAGCATCTAGGGTGACTGGTGGAGGGATGTGGTTCATGTCTTCAGTCTTATCACCACTAGAGGATCCTTGTGAGGGCCTTGACTCACCAACCTTCTCCTTCTTCTTAGGGGCCATCTGAAAGGGTAAACATAACATGATATTAGAACATAATATGAATCTCTAGTGTTGCCTTAGTGGCCATCTATTCCTTGCTCTGATACCAATAATGTAACACCCCTCCCTAGGGTTTCATACGTAACCAGCGGAAGCACAGCCTAATCCCCAACATTATCCATAATGTGGGGTACTTGGCATATCAGGGAGGGATTGTCACATGCATGATCTCATAACAAGAAATAAACAACACTTGGCATTCATAGAAACATAGATTCATACATGAGTTCTCAGAAAGAAAGCTACATCATGCTTCTAAAGGTATACTAAACATAAACTAGATAATCATGAAAAAGATAGGATCTCCATAGATGGATGTCCCACCAGGCAACAACTTCTAAGGTCTTGGATCCTTGGAATCTCCTCGAGATGTCTCCCTCACTTTAGCTCCAACGTCTGCAGACATCTCGTCCCCAGCCATGCAAAGGAAAAACAAACATGGTAAGTAAGCGGCATTGGCATGTTATAAAACATAAAAATAACATATAAATGTGACTTGACATAAACATGAACATGCATTACCATTAATCATTTCTTAGCATATTTTACATAAAGAACTTGACTAGAAGTATATGCTCCTCTCTTAATGCCCCATAAGGAGCCCATAATGCTTGGAAAGCCCATAATTGCTCGAAAAGCCCATAATGCTCAGAAAGCCCATAACAAGGTGCATATAAATCTAAATCAAATTCCCTTAACCATGATCTTTCTTAGACTTTACTTATCTTCTTAATAACCTAAACTTGATCTTAATTGGGATTTCTCCCTCTTGAACATAATTGGGATTTCTCCCTATGACCATCATGGGATTTCTCCCTCTTAAGCATGAATGGGAAATTTCTTCCCTCTTAACCTTGATTTCATGTATCTTAATCATAATTCATAACATAAATCACGTTTCTAAACTTAGACTTAAATTATAGAAATCAACATCCAATATTCATGTACATTGAAGAAAAACATGCATTTATCATGACTTTAGTATAAAGTGCAAAAACATATCATAATCATTCAATAAATCAAGTTTACTATGCCAAGGGCATGGCCCGCTTAACTTGAGCTAAAACACCTAAGTCAAACCTGGTTTGACTGGTTAGATCCTTTTCATCACCTGAAATTAACATAATTATCCTTCATCATATATTATTAAACCCTAATTTGTCCATATAGATATTTAGATGTGAAAACAGACAAATTAGTCGTTAAAACCACAAAATCGGATTCCTCATCGAAAATCCTTTCCAAAACATATTTATTTATATTTTTCTGAGGTCGTATGCAAAAGTTATGAATTTTGCACTCTGGACCAATCAGAAATCAAGAAACCTTATTGTGACAACAATATAAATCAACGATTAATCAAATGGAAGTAAAATGTGGAATTACTAAAGTACCTTAGGCGCGCGTTACATACAATCAAACATGCGGGGGGTAAAATTGTCATTTAAGACATAAAATAACTCTCGCGGTCGATGGACAAATCAAACATCAAAATACCTATAATACCCTTGGGCGATCAGTTAACTGATTGCACTCGTGGGGGTACCATGGTCATTTCAGGACCTGGATTGCTCCCCACCTACACAGTGCGAGCCATGGCTTGAGCAAGCCATCTGCTGGCAAGATCCCAAAGTAGAACGTGGTGTTGTGATCAACTATCGACAAATAAGAAGGAACACCGACCTTCCTTGCACCCTGCCGAACCCAAAGGGCTAAGGTTTAGGTGCCGGAGCACGTTGGAGCGCAGAGCTCCCATCTATGGCTGGAGCAAGGTTGCAAGGGGGTTGGGACCTGAGAACAGAGTCGGAAGACCCAATAGGGAGCACGGGTTTGCTCGAGGAAGTCCAACGGAGGCATGGGTACTGTCGCCTGAGGCAAAGAAAGCTGGACAGACCATCGCGATGAGAAACAGAGAAATACCAGGGAAAATAGGGGCGGCAGGCGGCGGTTCAAAACCGGTGAAGGCATGTCTGAATCGGTAAAATGAGGGTCGGAAGAGGTTCACGGAGTGAAGGCGAAGCTACAACCAGCACTTCTGTGGTCGGAGGACCACTGGTGTGGTATGGAGCTTGAGCATCGGCGAGCCTGAAAAACATGGCTATAGGACCCGTCGATTGGGGCGACCATAGGGTAAACCGAGAACATGAAAATGAAGGGAAGGATCCGAGGATGCTTACAGCGTTTGCAATTGTGCTGAGGTGACAGGAGGAGATGGGGCGAAGTCAAGGTCACCGGAAAGGGAAGCTCTAGTAGGTGGGGGAGAGTCGGGGCTCTCGGGACCAAATTGGCAGTGGAGGAGGGAGTCTTGGGGTTGGCGATGCTTTCTGAGTGTTTAGGTGGCGGCGGAGGATGCTGGATGGCCATCTGTGCAAGGGGGTTTGCGAGCCCTATATTGGGCGTTTGCCCGACAGTAAGTGAGAGGGGGCGAGCTGGGGCTCGTTTAGATCGGGGAGATGAGCCAGATTCGTTGGCGAAGGAATGAGAGGAAACCTTTGAGAAACGATCGAGATTGAAGGCTCGCATTGAAGCTGCTGGTAACGGCTGTAGACTGGCGTAACGTCATGAGGTGGAAGAAGACGGCAACACCGTTGGATCCTGATCCCACAGTGAGGGAAGCGCACACGATAAGTATAACGCGTGACAGAACATTAAAGGCAACTATAGCTTAAATCGGCCATATGAATGCATTTCCATTTAAATAAAAGGTTACACCATATTAAAACCTACTTTAATTCCTTAGAGGGTCCAAACATGGGTCAAATGATTTCAAAATTTGACCATAAGTGCATTAGAGTGTCTAGAACATTCCCATTAAATTGGATTTGATGCTTGTACACATTTTAGGCCTAATGTAGCAAAACCATCATGTATACTTAAATGGCTATGTTTAGTGTATATAAAGCTATTAATTTATCAAATAAGAATTACAAAACATGAAAACGTGCACTTGACATTATTTCTTTTCAATTAACGAGATGGAGGTCATTAAGCAAGAGATTAAACATGTAAATCACTAATTACAATATGAGAGATGAAATTTGTCATGAAAACATTTTCTTTAAATGAAACAAGGATAATAGAGAAATTGGACATAAATTGAATTTGCAAAACTAACATGGACAATTTGCATTTAAGTCCTCAACAATTATCTTATTAGAAAAAGAGCATACAGAGAATAAAATAATTTGGAAAATTTGCATAATAAGATTGGGGTGTTACAATACTACCCACCTTAAATAAATTTCGTCCTCGAAATTTCCTAGAGTTTCTACCCACCTTAAAGGTTTCACATAAACTTGCAAATTTTCCATATAATTTTTATTATAAAAGAAGCATAATAAACAAAGCATTATGATTCAACATAAATTACTTAACTGCCCTTACCTTGATCATTTTCCTCTTCTCCATCCGACATTTGCATGGTGAAGAGCCTTGGTTTAACCTTGGGTGGAGGATTAGGGTTCTTAGCTTGGTTATGGTTGGGATCCTTCTTTGCAAGCTTAGGGAAATTAGGCTTGATATGCCCTTCCTCACCATAATAGTAGCAAACAGAAGTCCCAAACCTACAAGGACCACCATGATTTCTCTTGCATGTGGGGCATGGGGTTCTCCCATTCTCTGAAGAAGGCTCAGG
This sequence comes from Alisma plantago-aquatica, assembly GCA_963693085.1. NCBI lineage: Eukaryota > Viridiplantae > Streptophyta > Magnoliopsida > Alismatales > Alismataceae > Alisma > Alisma plantago-aquatica. Next base: position 806,753,097 of record OY856414.1, on the reverse strand, counting down.
GGCTTTTCTCTTGTGGTTGGAGGGGGTTGATGGTGAAAATTATTTTGGGGTACCTCCTTCTTATGGTTCCTCCTAGGGTGCTCCTCCAATTCTAGGGTTGCATCCAAGGCTGATTGCATGGTCCTATGTCCTCTACCAGGCAAGGCATAACTTAGGTCAGGTTTAAGCCCTCTAATGAACTTCTTAGCTCTCTTTTACTCAGTGTACTCAAGACCATACTTTTGGAGCTTACGAAACTTCATGGCATACTCAGTGACAGTCATGTCACCCACTTGCTTAAGGTTAACAAACTCATCCTCCTTCCTTTCTAACATGGTTTTGGATACATAATGGTCATTAAAGACTTCTAAAAACTCACCCCAAGTGAAAGGAGGGTCATCTTCTTCCCTAGAGGCTAATAGGTTTTCCCACCAAGTACAGGCTGCACCCTTGAGCATATGGGTGGCAAATCTAACCCTACTACGTGGGGGACACTCTAAGTCTCTAAAGCAATGCTCCATGTTGTTAAGCCATTCCTCAGCCTTGGTCACCACATCAACTTCATCTTCACCATGGAAAGCATCAGGTCTAATCTTCAATAAATCTATGAGGGAGATCTCATGTACCCTAGGTGGAGCTCTAGGTTGGAGGGAATTGGTCAAGGCTACTACTAGGGCATCTCGGGTGACTGGTGGAGGGACGTGGTTCATGTCTTCAGTCTTATCACCACTAGAGGATCCTTGTGAGGGCCTTGACTCACCAACCTTCTCCTTCTTCTTAGGGGCCATCTGAAAGGGTAAACATAACATGATATTAGAACACAATATGAATCTCTAGTGTTGCCTTAGTGGCCATCTATTCCTTGCTCTGATACCATTAATGTAACACCCCTCCCTAGGGTTTCATACGTAACCAGTGGAAGCACAACCTAATCCCCAACATTATCCATAATGTGGGGTATTTGGCATATCAGGGAGGGATTGTCACATGCCTGATCTCATAACAAGAAATAAATAACACTTGGCATTCATAGAAACATAGATTCATACATGAGTTCTTGGAAAGAAAGCTACATCATGCTTCTAAAGGTATACTAAACATAAACTAGATAATCATGAAAAAGATAGGATCTCCATAGATGGACATATCACCAGGCAACAACTTCTAAGGTCTTGGATCCTTGGAATCTCCTCAAGATGTCTCCCTCACTTTAGCTCCAACGTCTGTAGAAATCTCGTCCCCAGCCATGCAAAGGAAAAACAAACATGGTAAGTAAGCGGCATTGGCATGTTATAAAACATAAAAATAACATATAAAGGTGACTTGACATAAACATGAACATGCATTACCATTAATCATTTCTTGGCATCTTTTACATAAAGAACTTGAATAAAAGTATATGCTCCTCTCTTAATGCCCCATAAGGAGCCCATAATGCTCGGAAAGCCCATAATTGCTCAGAAAGCCCATAATGCTCGGAAAGCCCATAACAAGGTGCATATAAATCTAAATCAAATTCCCTTAACCACGATCTTTCTTAGGCTTTACTTATCTTTTTAATAACCTAAACTTGATCTTAATTGGGATTTCTCCCTCTTGAACATAATTGGGATTTCTCCCTATGACCATAATGGGATTTCTCCCTCTTAAGCATGAATGGGAAATTTCTTCCCTCTTAACCTTGATTTCATGTATCTTAATCATAATTCATAACATAAATCACGTTTCTAAACTTAGACTTAAATTATAGAAATCAACATCCAATAATCATGTACATTGAAGAAAAACATGCATTTATCATGACTTTAGTATAAAGTGCATTAACATATCATAATCATTCAATAAATCAAGTTTACTATGCCAAGGGCATGACCCGCTTACCTTGAGCTAAAACACCTAAGTCAAACCTGGTTTGACTGGTTAGATCCTTTTAATCACCTGAAATTAACATAATTATCCTTCATCATATATCATTAAACCCTAATTTGTCCATATAAATATTGAGACGTGAAAACAGAAAAATCAGTCAATAAAAACCACAAAATCGGATTCCTCATCGAAAATCCTTTCCAAAACATATTTATTTATATTTTTCTGAGGTCGTATGCAAAAGTTATGAATTTTGCACTCTGGACCAATCAGAAATCAAGAAACCTTATTGTGACAACAATATAAATCAACGATTAATCAAATGGAAATAAAATGTGGAATTACTAAAGTACCTTAGGTGCGCGTTACATACAAGCAAACATACGGGGGGTAAAATTGTCATTTAAGACATAAAATAACTCTCGCGGTCGATGGACAAATCGAATGTCAAAATACCTATAATACCCTTGGGCGATCAGTTAACTGATTGCACTCGTGGGGGCACCATGGTCATTTCAGGACCTGGATTGCTCCCCACCTACACAGCGCGAGCCATGGCTTGAGCAAGCCATCTGCTGGCAAGATCCCAAAGCGAAACGCAGTGTTGTGATCAACTGTCGGCAAAGAAGAAGGAACACCAGCCTTCCTTGCACCCTGCGGAACCCAAAGGGCTAAGGTTTAGGTGCCAGAGCACGTTGGAGCGCAGAGCTCCCATCTATGGCTGGAGTGAGGTTGCAAGGGGGCTGGGACCTAAGAATAGAGTCGGAAGACCCAATAGGGAGCATGGGTTTTCTCGAGGAAGCCCAACGGAGGCATGGGTACAGTCGCCTGAGGCAAAGAAAGCTGGGTAGACCATCGCGATGAGAAACAGAGAAATACCAGGGAAAATAGGGGCGGCACGCGGCGGTTCAAAACTGGTGAAGGCATGCCTGAATCGGCGAGATGTGGGTCATAAGAGGTTCACAGAGTGAAGGCGAAGCTACAACCAGCACTTCTATGGTCAGAGGACCACTGGTGTGTTCTGGAGCTTGAGCGCCGGCGAGCCATGGAAAACATGGCTATAGGACCCGTCGATTGGGGTGACCATAGGGTAAACCGAGAACATGAAAATGAAGGGAAGGATCCGAGGATGCTTACAACGTTCACAATTGCGCTGAGGTGACAGGAGGAGACCGGGTGAAGTCAAGGTCACCAGAAAGGGAAGCTCGAGTAGGTGGGGGAGAGTCGGGGCTCTCGGAGCCAAATTGGCAGTGGAGGAGGGAGTCTTGGGGCTTGGCGATGCTTTTTGAGTGTTTAGGTGGCGGCAGAGGATGCTGGATGGCCATCTGTGCAAGGGGGTTTGCGAGCTCTATATTGGGAATTTGCCTGACAGTGAGCGAGAGGGGGCGAGCTGGGGCTCGTTCAGATCGGGGAGATGAGCCAGATTCATTGACGAAGGAATGAGAGGAAACCGCCAAGAAACGATCGAGATTGAATGCTCGCATTGAAGCTTCTGGTAACGGCTGTAGACTGGTGTAACGTCATGGGGTTGAAGAAGACGACAACATCATTGGATCCTGATCCCACAATGAGGGAAGCGTGCACGATAAGTATAACGCGTGACAGAACATTAAAGGCAACTATAGCTTAAATCAGCCATATGAATGCATTTCCATTTAAATAAAAGGTCACACCATATTAAAACCTACTTTAATTGCTTAGAGGGTCCAAACATGGGTCAAATGAATTCAAATTTTGACCATAAGTGCATTAGAGTGTCTAGAAAATTCCCATTAAATTGGATTTGATGCTTGTACAAATTTTAGGCCTAATGTAGCAAAAACATCATGTATACTTAAATGGCTATGTTTAGTGTATATAAATCTATTAATTTATCAAATAAGAATTACAAAACATGAAAACGTGCACTTGACATTATTTCTTTTCAAATAACGAGATGGCTTCCTACAACCTCTTCTTTTTGAATTCCAGGGCGATCGGGTGAGGCGATCAGGAGGCGATCGGATATACCTGCACGTGACCCCGGCGGCGCTGCCGCCCACACGCCCTGGCCAGGCATCCCGCCTACCGGGGGCCACCCTTTAGATTTTGCTGGTTAGCCCGGGAGAGAAGGATGTTGTCTTCGCCACTTCTACGTAGGGTTACGAGACAGAGTTTGAGGGGTGTGACTGCGCAACAGGCTGTTGGGGAAAGGAGGAACTTTATGTTGGCGACTGCCGTCCCAACGGAGGAGGTGCTTCCGGATGTGAGGATGGTGCTGGGCAATCTCGAAGAAGAAGGACATATCAACCCGACGCCACCTAGGGTTGCTACGGAGGAAGGCCAGAGTCAGGGACGACCGAACGATACCCCTAGGGGGTCTGCAGAGGATCCTAGGGTTTCGATTGAAGAAGTACAGGAAGGAGGGGGAGTCGACTTGTCTGAAGCTACACGGGGGGAGATTCCTGTGCCGAACAAAGAGGGTGGCACGACGCAGCAGCAGTCGGGACCATCAGTGCCGTCACAGGGGTCTCCGCCGCTGGGCACTTCGACGCCGCAGCCAGGACAGGGGGAGCAAAACGGCGTGAGGCCGACGCAGCAGCCAAGAAAGACGCCGCTCTATGGAGTCCCACACGACTCCTGCTTTCGATGTTTAGGAAGAGGTCACTGGCAAGCGCAGTGTAAGAATAGCAAGGTGTGTTATGTGTGCAGAAGACCGGGTCACGTTGCAGCTAGATGCATGCATAAGCTTACGCAGAACGTCCAGCAGGTTCGACCGCCCAACCTGCAGTCGTCGGTGGCTTTCCCTCCGCTGCCATCAGGTATACCGGCTAGGGGTGCTCCGCAGCACGTCCCCAAGAGGTTATCCGTGGACATCGAACTAGAAGATTATAGAAGAAAGCAGAAGATGGAAGCGTTGCAGAGGGCTATAGAGATTTCGTGGGCGAGCGACTCATCTTGGGTGGAGGTTCTTCCGGTTCTGAGAAGGACATGGCCTAGCGCAGCTGATCTATACAGATTTGAGATAAGGAAAGCTATTGCTTTTTTCTCCTGTAGTGATGAAGCTAAGGAGATGATCGAGAAGGGTTTACCGACAGATAGCATATGCAATATTACGATCAGACACATGGTGGATGGAGAACAGCACCAGCGTAAAGAAGCTTTCTGGTTCTGGATGTCTGGGCTACCTATCGTTTGCAGGGATGATGAATCAATTACTAGACTTATTCGACCCTTTGGGAATCTTGTTCATATTTCTGACTGGCAGAGAGAAGATGACGACGTTTCGGGCATCCTCATCTTAGTTGAAGCTTTCAATGAAGATGTCCCACAATTCATTTCAGTTACTTTTGGTGATAGAAGAACGGTGGTACAGCTCAATATGCTAGCTAGAGGAAGGATTGGCAGTAACTCTTTCACGATGACAGAGGTGGGGGTGGATTATGGGGTTCCAAAGGATGTGATGGTCATGAAAGAGAAGGCACCAGTGTCACAGGCTTTAGTGGTGGCTCCGGTGAGGGAAACACACCGTTCTCGAGAGGATTCACCTTCCAGGAAGCAACATGCGAGTTTTGATAGGTCACCAAGGAGAATGATTATAGATGGGGACGGATATAGGAGACATCTTCCGCAGATGAGATTGGAGGAATTCTTTGTGGGTCATTCTGATAGATACAGAGCACGCAGTAGGCATAACAGATCAAGAAGAAGGTCGGTTTCTAGAAGACCCGAGCATCGCCCTTTCAGGTACAGGTCTGGGGTTACGAGAGAGCAATCTAGAAGGGAATTTTTCCAGGGTGACAGCGAATTTTTTGTGGACGTCTATGATGAGGATGGATGGAGGTATAGCAGCTAGGCAAAGCTCCCCTCCAGGTGCTTTGTTTTTTTTGAGATAGCGATACTCTTGTTTTTTTGAATTGTACGTCCTTATTCTGGAATATTAGAGGGGCTGCCAATAACCCTACGCGAAGAGTTTTGGGAAGGATTTGTAGAAGATTCAAACCTGGGGTTGTATGTCTTTTCGAGCCTTTCCTTCATGCTGAGGTTGCTGAGGAGCTGTTGGATATTGTCTGGTTGGACTGGGCTACTGACAATTCTGATGAGGGGGGCAAGGTCTGGTTCTATGTGGAAGGGAATATGAACCCGGTTGTCTTTAGGAGCCACAAACAGCATATCACAATGAAGATTGACAATGGAGATGATACCTTTTGTTTCGTTACTGCTATTTATGCGAGATGCGATGGGGCTGAACGCAGAGTGCTTTGGGATGAGCTTCTTGGTATGTCAGGCATTATTGGTGATAGCAGTTGGTTGATCGCCGGTGATTTCAATATCATTAGAGGGCCACAGGAGAAAAGAGGAGGTGATCCCCCGAGATTTCAAGACATTTTTGAATTCAACTCCTTGATTGCTGATGGTTTTCTTAAAGAGATTCCTTTTGAGGGCAGCATGTTTACGTGGGTTAACAAGCAGATTTTGACTCCTACTATTTGGGAACGTCTGGATAGAGCTTTTATGAATGAAGCCTGGATGGGGTCTAGACCGGCAACCAGATCTATACACCTCACGAGGTCGAGGGTTTCTGATCATTGTCCGATTATTACGATCCCGGGTGTTAGGATTGGTGATGGTAGGAGGAAAAGCTTTTTCTCCTTCCAGTCCAGATGGCTATGTAATGAGGATTGCTTGAGAATCATTGAGCAGGTTTGGAGTGAGCCAGTGGTGGGACATCCGTCCTATGTGTTCTATTGCAAGCTGAAAAAGGTTAGAGTTTCTCTAAGATCTTGGAGTAGAGAGGTCTTTGGGGACACAAGTCAGAAGATTAAAGACTTGGAGGACGTCGTGTTTACTACCCAGAAGGCCTTTGACGAGAACCCCATCATGATGAATGAAAGGAATCTGCGTACAGCGGAGATGGAGCTTCAACAACTCCTTGATTTGGAGGAAGCTACGTGGAGAGAGAAAGCTAGAATTGACTGGCTGTAGGAGGGGGAGAGGAACACACCGTTTTATCATGCTGTGGTGAAATCCAGGCGGAGACATAGAAGAATCAGCTCTCTTGTTCTTAATGATGGTTCGGTGGTGTTGGACCCCGAGATGATGGCGATGGAGGCGGCGGCGCATATGGAGAAGATGTTTACGGAGGAGGTGCATACTGATGACTCAAAGCTTGATAGGTTGCTGGAGCATATTCCAGAGGTTTGCTCCATTGATGATAATTGCGGTCTTTCTGCTGTTCCCCAGGAAGAGGAAGTAGTTAAGACGATTCAGGAGATGGACCATTCATCGGCCCCGGGTCCTGATGGGTTCACCCTTCACTTCTATAGAGCAGCTTGGTCTACTATCAGTGAGGATTTTCTCGAGATGGCGAGTGGTTTTTTTAGAGGACAGGCGTGTCATAAAGCGCTCTTCTGCTGTCGCATCCTTTTGATTCCAAAGAAGGAGAATCCAAAGCATCTCTCGTATGATTTTAGACCTATTTCGATTGAGAATTTGGCTTTACATATTCTGGCTAGAATTCTGAATAACAGGTTGACGCCCTTAATGCCGACTTTCATATCCAAATCTCAAGGTGCTTTCCTGAAAGGCAGTGACATTACACACCATATTCGTCTTGCGAAGGAGATCATGCATGATATTAACCATGGACAACAAGCCCCCAATGTGATGATCAAGATTGACATGTCGAAAGATTATGATAGAGTGGAGTGGAAGGTGCTGCAGAAGGTTCTCAAGGCCTTCGGTTTCATTCAGGAGGTGATTGATCTTTGTCTGAGTTTCTTTGTGCATTCCTGGGCAACAGTCACTGTTGGAGAACACACGGCAGGTTTCTTTCCTTTTGCTAGAGCCTTAAGCAAGGAAATGCCCTATCACCTTTTCTGTTTATAATCTTTGAAGAAATTATTGTAGGCGCTTCTACCATTTGGCGGATGAGCGTGCTATTTCTAGGTTCAAAACGAGAGGAAATGCGATGGCACCGCTTATGCTCTTGTATGCGGATGATATGGTTGTTCTGTTTGAGGCTGATCAAACTTCCCTGCAAATGGTCTTGGGCACCCTTAGCTCTTATGAGACAGCTACTGGTCAAAGAGTTAACCACAACAAATCTGTGTGTGTAGTAGGTGGGTCTGACTTTGACAAGGCGTCTGAGATTGCTGCGATTTTTGGAGTTGAAAATGCTTCTGATTCTTTTCTGTATCTGGGCGTTCCGATATCCAAAGGGAGATATAAGCTTGCTGATTACGAGTTCCTCATCAAGAAGATCAACTCCAAAGTGGCGGGTTGGAAGGCTAAGCTTCTTTCATTTGCAGGGAGGCGGCTTCTGATTGCGCATGTGCTCTCCTCTATCACGGTTCATGCGGCGGCGGCGATTGGGTTACCTACTGGTATTGTTCAAAGGATTGAGAAGAAACTCTCGGATTTTTTATGGGCTGGCATAGATGATCGACATAGGAAGGCATGGCTTGGATGGCATCAGGTGGCTACACCATAGGACAAAGGTGGTTTGGGGCTGCAACGACTGCAGGTTATTAATGAGGCTTTCTTATCCAAAGCGTGCTGGGAAGTCCTCACCAAGGATTCTCTTTGGGCGAGGTTCGTTAAGGAGAAATACTCAAACCATGCTACTGGGAGATCAGATTCCTATCCTGGACATTTGAAGCTGAGTTGTACTCCGTCCCCGTTCTGGAAGAAGGTTTGGGACACCTTCCCAAAGATGTATCGGCGTTGCAAATGGGATATAGGCCAAGGGAATATTCTTTTTTGGGATGATTGGTGGTGTGATGATAGAATGGCAGATCATACAAGATATGCGAGTGACAGAAGACACCCGCTCTACGTGAAGGATTTCTGGAACTCCGGTTATGGTTGGGACTGGAACACACTTAGCCAAGTGGTAGATGATAGGGGCCTGGACCTGATTAAGAAAGCTGATGTCTGGATTTCTGACTTGGACGACAAGAGGATTTGGGATGATGATGAATGCGGTAGATTCACCATTAGATCGGTCAAGAAGATGCTGATGAATGTGCAACATGAAGGTCCTATTAACTTGGGTAAGATCTGGAAGCTTGACTCCCCTAGAGCTTGTGCTATTGTTTGGAAGAAGGACAGAGGGGCCATTTCCACCGATGATGTGGTTCGTAGGAGGTGCTGCATTCAGTTTGCCTCTCGGTGTGACTGCTGCCGTGATGAACCGAAAGAGGAAAACATTCAACACTTGTTTTTTCTTGGACAGACGGCGATGTTTTTTTGGGAGAAGTTCAGAGATATTACTGACCAGGTGATTCCTAATGACGTCCAATCTCTCATTGACGTGTGTGTAGGAGGCCTGGTGGATGACATTTCCTCATGGTTAGCTGGTTATATTGCTCTTAATATCCCTTTATGCATTTGGAGAGTGAGATGCTCCAATCATTTTGATGGGGCTAGTAGACTTTTGGAGCATGAGTGGGGCAACTTGGTTGGCGGCATCAACATGATGATTAAGAAGAAGGTGTTCCCGGTTACTCACGACCCTATCCTTTTCTCCAGGATGCATGATGCTTGTATTCTGGAACTGAGATTGAAGATGAAGAAGGTGCTCCTGATTAGGTGGACAACCCTGGACCTGTTTAACCTGAAGCTTAACGTGACTATAGGGAGGGATTTGGATGAGCATGGAGAGAAGCGCAGATGGGCGGCAGGCATTATTCGCAATCACAATGCTGACACTTGCTTGATTTTCCGTGCTTGGCTCAAGAATGATGATTTCAAACTGGCATATATATAGGCTTGCATCATCGGTTTGAAATTGGCGGGTGATCAAATGATTCATGTTTCTTCTATAGAGGTGGATGATAGAGCTGTTTATAACATCCTTTGGAAGGATGCCCCTGTGCCTTGGAGATCGAGAAATTACGTCAAGGAGCTTAGAGATGAGCTGCAGATGGCTAATATTAATGGTAGTTGTGTGCACAAGATGGTTAATGCCACTCCGAGGGAGATAGGAAGGATGGGAAGAAGGTCTTCTAGCATCTTTGTGGCCACGAACTCTAGTAGATTCCCTAACAAGATTCGTGGGATGATCAGATTAGAGAAGAGTAGGACCCCATACGTCATTGTCGAGCATTCTCTGGTTGATGATTGATCCTCTGCTGTCTTTGTCTTGTGGTGTTCTTTTTTCTTTTTCTTTCTTGTGGGATCTGGGGAAGATACCTGAGATTTAGATCGGGAGATGTAATTTTTTGGTGATTTAGACCACAAGAGGGGTGTGGGATGAATAAGAGCGACCCCTGGCTTAAATAAAAAAAAGCAAGAGATTAAACATGTAAATCACTAATTACAAAATGAGAGAGGAAATTTGTCATGAAAACATTTTCTTTAAATGAAACAAGGATAATAGAGAAATTGGACATAAATTGAATTTGCAAAACTAATATGGGCAATTTGCATTTAAGTCCTCAACAATTATCTTATTAGAAAAAGAGCATATAGAGAATAAAATAATTTGGAAATTTAGCATAATAAGATTGGGGTGTTACATCCATACTCCTCATATATACCTAGAATTTTAAGGATGTCTTTTTCAGAGAAGTGAAAATCTAGCCCATCAACCATGGAGGTGAAGGGGAATGGTTCATTGGAATCCGTAGTGAGGTTAGCATAAAACTCATTGACAATTTGGGTGGACCAGAAATGGAAGGATGTGATCGTTAAATGTTGTACCTTAAAGAGATCAGAGAGATCAAGGAGAGTGATGAAGTCGTTGGTGTCCACCGGTCGTCGAGGAACAGGGGTCCTCGAGGTAAGCCTGAGGTAGCGTTCTCCAACAACAATATCGTTGAAGGGAATGTTGTTGATGACACTCAAGGCTGGAGTGACCATTCTTCCATTCCTAGTAGCTACTTGCTTCTTCCCACCACGAGCTGAGGATGAAGCCATCTTGAACAAATGGAGGTGGAAGAGGAGCTAGAGATGGTATTCAAAGAGTATTTCTAAAAAATAGCTCTAAAGATCACTAGAGAAGAGATGGAGAACAAAGCAATTGAGGTGCAAATAAAATGGGCAGATTGGGGTCCCTTTATAGCAAATCAGGGACCTACTCGATCGACGATCCCAACAGATCTCTTCTAACACTCCTCATAACGGCTAGTTCGGTAGACCATTGGAATTCAAAAATTGACCATTGCGACGAGGATTCAGTCAAAATTATATTTGTTTGAGGGGCCTTTTTGAAAAAAAAACCAATTTGCAAAATTTCTAGAGGTAACTCGGTTCAAAATCGCCTTGTCGACTGAGGGTTCCACCGAGTGGAACTCGGTCGAGAATTTTGTCGGCCGAGTGTCTTCTCGGTCCAAAATATTTTCGACCGAACAAGAGACTATGAGTAATTTTTTTTGAATTGATTTGAGCTTGTTTATGTGCTTGTTCATGCTAATAAATTATTGTGACTAACCAAAGAAATAGTTCTAGAATGTTATGCAATAACATGAAATTCAAGTAAGAAAATTATTAAGAATTTTGAGCACATATATATCAAAGAATACTTCTTCTAGGGGAGTAATGAGTAAGTCAATATAACTACCCCTTAATTGATTACTTCAAAAAGAATGTGAAATTTAGCCGCAATTGAAACACTAAGAATAATTTGTCAACCATTTGCAAGGAATGTTAAGACCTAATTAGTGTAGAGAGTCCAATTAAGAGCAAAAATATATGCACATTATATCCAAGAATTTTTGTAAGCTTAAAAATAATAAGGTGTTTCAAATCATAATTAGTTTTAGAATCAATTAATTATGAGATAATTTTTTTTTATAAATAAGTTTCTTGTATCAACAATCTTTTTATTGATATTTTTCTATCATGTCCGTTGTCATACTATTTATGTAGCACGTTTGAGAATTTTGCAACATTACCTATGCCAATAGTTTTACCTTTGAAACTTTCTCCAAATGTGACCTTTTTCCCATATGTATTGAAATCTTCTCATTTCCGGTCATATGCTTGTTGGGGAAATCTTTATAGATATTTGGTTTGGATCATTTATTAAGACATTTTATATTTTAGAATAACTAATTGGAAATAGTTTTTGAAGGTTTTTGGGCAATAAGGTTGAACATAGTCACACATTTATTGATTCAATAACAATCTTTATCCAGAACAATACTCGGTCGACGATTTCTTCGATCAAATGGTTTTTCGGTCGAGCTATTTGTTACCCAGAATGATTTTCCAGAAGATACGTTTTTGACAGAACATCTCTTGGTTGACTATTTCCTTGACCGAAGAGAGTATCAGTCGAAAACTTTGTTGACCATGAAGGGTTCTGTGTGTTCTCACTAAATTTATCAATTTTAAGCAAAGCATTTTGTTATTTCCATTCAAATCATACAAGAATATGCAAGTTAAAGTTCAGTTCAGTTGAGATAAGACAATAGATTTTCAAATTAAGTTTTAGGTCAAATCTCAACTAAGTATTCCACATTTCTAAGTTTGTGGTTTTGGAACCCAAACTAGATCCTTATCCTTATTTTTCTTGTAAGGGCATGAAATGAATAATGTCCATGATGTAAAAAATAATGACAACAAATGAAATCAATTTCATTTTTCTTTTTAATATTATGGTCATGAATTGGATTGTTTTTAGGTACATACTTGGCTTTGGTCTTGTGTACTTGTGTCTTTCTAGCTCTAGGTTTCTGATAGGATTTATCTTTGGGCACATAACCTAGGCCTCTCCTCCCAATTTGACCAGAAGAGTCCTTTAGGATTTTACCAAGAATGTAATTGTTTTTCAAGCTACTAATATTTTTTTACAACTTGGAAATTTAATCTATTTTCTTTTTAATGTCTAACTTTGCTTGATCTAGATTAGATAACAAACAACCTCTTTCTTTTACAATAACATCATAATCCAAATGAGTACATAGAATAGGTTGAATTTTAAAATCTTTTATCTTAGTAAGCAATTAAACCTTTTCTTGGAAAAGAAAATTATTGTTGGTTTCTAGAGTAAGAAACTTAATATTGAAATCATTAATAGATGATTTCAAAGTAGCTTTTTCAGACACAAGACTTTCTTTTTCAAAAGTAAGATTTAGCATATAGATCTTCATTAGTTTTTGTAATCCTTTTAATTTCCTTTTATAATCAACATACTTATCATGTAATTCTTCAATACTACTGACTAACTCTTATTTAGATAAATTAAGAAGCTTACCTCATTTTCTTCTTCATTGCTAGTTGCAGTGAAACAACTTGCCTTGTCTTCTTTAGTCATGAGACATTCTGCTTCCTCCTCACTTTTGCTATCATCACTTGAGTCATCCCAAGCTGCTTTGTAGGCTTTTTCTTTCTTCTTCAGAGAAGATTTCTTTCCCTTCTTGACTTTGGGACACTCATTTTTAAAATGCCCCTTCTTACCACATTCAAAGCATCTAAGGGAAGAAGAGGAAGAAATAGAAGAATTTTTGTTAGTTTTAAATCTTCTATAGTGCTTAGTGTTTACAACGAGTGCCTCCTCTTCACTATCTTCTTCACTTGTTTCATTACTTTCTTTGGTTTCTACCTCAAAAGAAATATCCTTCCTTTTCTCCTTCTTGTGTTTGGCTGCTAATCTTTCTTCTTCTTCAATAGTCACCTCATGAGTCTCTAGATTTCCAATGAGCTGCTCCATGCTCATTGTGGTGAGATCATTAGCTTCTTCAATGGATGTCTCCTTTGGCTTGTATTTTGGAGGCAAGGATCTAAGGATTTTGGATACCTGATCTTCTTCACTTATATACTTTCCTAACACACTCAAGCTATTAACAATGGAAGAAAATCTTACATACATTTCACCAATAGGTTCATTAGATTGCATCTAAAATTGTTCAAACTTTTATTTAAATATATTAATTTTGGCAATTTTTAACTTGGGTAGTACCTTCATGTGTTATGGAGAGTTTATGCCATATATCATAAGCCATATCACATGATTATATTCTATTAAACTCACTTACCAAAATAGAACATATAGTATGCTTACCGCTTTTACATTTAATTGAACTTGCTTTACTGTGTTTGGATCCCATGTTGCATATTCGGTTGTTGGAAGCACATAAAGTGTAGAGGCCATCCTCCACAGCTCCAAGATGATTCCTTATAAGTAGAATTTCATTATTTTTTTCTTGTAGGCATAGTTTCTTCCATTAAAAGGTGGTGACCGGCTCACATAAGTTCCTTCAAGGTTGAGGTTGTAAAGTACACCATCCCCCATTCTTCAAGACCTATTAGGGCTCCTTGAAGACCTGCTCTGATACCAATAGAAAGATATAGAGGGGGGGTGAATAGAGATTTTTGATAATTTAAAGATAATTAAAAAACTCAACCAAAAAGGGAGGAGAAAAACAAGGAAGACACATGTTTAGAGTGGTTGCAACCTTTGAATTCAAATGTTGTTAGTCCACTACCCAATTATCTCCAATTGGGATTTTAAAAGAAATTAATTTTATTTGCCTCACAAGGATGTTACAATAAAATACAATCACCATCCTTGAAGTATCCTTTACCTAGAAGTAGCCTCAACCTCCTTGAAGCAACCTTCTTTGAAGTAACTCAAATCCCTTGGAGCAACCTTCTCCTCCTAGAAGTAGATTTACCACCTTGAGATAGCCTTCCTTTAGAAGTAGCCTCAACCTCCCTTGTAGCAGCCTTCCTTGAAGTAATCTCAAGTACCACTTGAAGAAACCTTCTCCTCTAAGAGTTAGCTTCAACCAAACTCCCTCAGACAGCCTCCACAATCTTGGAGTAGCCAAGGAGAAAAAGTAGCTTGTACCTATGAAAGGGGATTGGAAGAAGGAAGTAAAACAATTGAGAATTACGATTTGAGACTATATCAAGCATTTGAATCTGCTATACACTTAAGATGGACATGTCTATATGTGGTGGCTAGGATATTGTAGCTATAGGACAACTCTAGAGCACAAGGAAGAAGATAGCAAGTGAATTCTAGCTTTGTTGCTCTCAATAGTGAATGCTCAAGTGTAGCTTAGGTGCTTTAGGTATCCTAAGACCTTTCCTATTTATAGGAATGGTTTGCAAGTACTTAGGGACGTTCTAGGGAGTCTCTAGAGTGTTCATAGTGCTTAACTAGTTGTTAGGTGTACATTAGTTGGCTAGCAATTTCTAATTTGTTCATGCTTGAACAGAACAATCCAGAACCGTAGTCGTTCTACAAGTTTGTTGACCGAACTGTGTCTCGGTCAAGAATTTATTCGAACAAGCCTGGGTTTAAGGAAAAAGTGTTACAATGTCTATTTTCAACTCCCAACTACCAACTACTTAGTCTAATAGTCGCAAGCTTTAAATTGAAGTTTACTCAGTCGAGAATATTTTTGACCGAAGACTGTTTTAGAGCACAATTGTGTAAGTTGTTGAACAATGTTCACAATTTCGACCGAGGTGGTTCTTGGACGACAAAAACTTTGACCGAGTGTGTCTCGATCGACAAGTTTGTCGACTGTGGGTGTCCCTGTTTTAGACTTTTGAATCACCTACTAAGTGTGTTTTTCAACGAGTGATGATGACTCTAACTTTGGGGGGAAACCTATCTGAGGGTTATAAGTGGATAGAGAAGATCTAACGCTTTATTTACATGATGTCTAAGTAATTGTACATTATATTTTTATATAAGTGTTTACATTTGAGTACAATCATGAACATATATACAATTAAGCAAATTTGATCTTTAATTTGCATTGATCTTCATCTTTCTACTTAGTAGAATTTCCTTATTCCTTTGAGCCTTGAAATACTCAAATAACACGTTACATCCACAAGTGTGAAATGTTTGTCATCATCAAAACAAAGGGTATATTAATGTCCAGTTTAGCCAACAGGCTAGACATAACCATTGAGACTGGAGAGGCTATCTCATTAGCTTGGGTTAGGTAGATACTTTAGATCTAAACTTGATAATCATCTATTTCTAACATCTCTATCTCTTCTTATGTGAAAAATCTAGTTATTTTAGGTCATGGTATCTTTTCTTTGCGAATCTATTCCTAAACCTTAATCTCATATCTTCATTCTAGGGTGATCATGAGAATCATGTATGCTTAGTGGCCATTTACCAAAATTGCTCTGATACCATAGTATAACACCCCACTTTTCACAACATGTAAATGTCACTGAGCAGAAGCATTCTTAGTCAAGGGGGTGTCACAATATGTTGATCTTAGTAATTTAAATAAACAAATCACTTTGCATTGAATGAAATCAGATTCATACATAGTTCTTGGGTAAAAGAAAACTACAATTGGTTCATTTATGAAAGCTAGTCTACTTGGAAACATGACTAAACATATAGAAAATGTATCTTAAAATATGGATCGTCTTGGTAAGTGGCACCCCACCAGGCTAAGCTTGAAGTTCTTCCTAGTCCTTGATTGTCCTTAATACTCTTCACTTGCTCCAAGTCCTACACACATCATGTACCCAACCATGCGAAACAAACATTACGTTAGTAAGTTGTATTTGGCACTTTATAAGACTGAAAGTAATAATAACTTGACATGAAGTAACTTGACTTGAAATAATTTGACATGAACATGGATTTTCTTAAGCATTCATGAGTCATTGATGACATCAGAATTGAACAATAAATATATGCATCTCTCTATGATGCCCTCTTAAGAGAACATGATTGGCACAAATGCCCATGATTTGGGTAGAAAACCATAACAACCCCTTGAGGTCCATGATTGCCTATAAAAGCCCATAATTGGCATGAAATACCATGACTACCCCTTGAGGTTCATGATTCGAGAAGCATATAAAAATTGATTAACATTAATATTAACATTAACATTAACATTAACATTAACATTAACATTAGCATTAACATTAACATTAACATTAACATTAACATTAACATTAACATTAACATTAACATTAACATTAACATTAACATCAACATTAACATTAACATTAACATTAACATTAACATTAACATTAACATTAACATTAACATTAACATTAACATTAACATTAACATTAACATTAACATTAACATTAACATTAACATTAACATTAACATTAACATTAAAATTAACATTAACATTAACATTAACATTAACATTAACATTAACATTAACATTAACATTAACATTAACATTAACATTAACAATAACATTGACATTACATGATCTTTGACCTTTAACATGATGGGATTTTCCCCTGTTAATACTATGATGGAATTTCTCCCTCTCAAATCATAATAGGGTTTCCCTTTCTTGAGCGTGATTCATTGATCTTAATGATATCATAATTAGGTTTCTACCAAAGAATATAAGTAAACAACCAAGCAAACAGTGATAGATATACGTGATGTCTTCTTGATGACACATTCATAATTCATGAAATCAACTAAGGTGCATAATCATAAATAACAATCAATAAATCAAAATTACTTGTGCCAAAAATGCATGACATGCTTACCTAGAGTAGGTCACCTTAAGGTCAATACCTGTCACTTGATTGAGCCTCTAATCACCTATTATCTGATTAAAATCATAATATGATCATGGGTTCATAATCGTCAAATCCTAATCTTGGTATTTGAATTATTGAGGGGATTTAATGTGTAAATCAAGATTTGAAAACTTGTTAGATCGACAGAGAATCAAAACAGATTTATAACGTATATTTTTTCTCATTTTTTTGAGGTTGTATGCAATTTCTATGAATATTATCATACTCACCAATCAGAGACAAGAAATCTTATGCATGACATCATTTAAATTAGTGATTAGTCTGATGTAAATAAAACATGGAAATACCAGCAACGGTGAGGCCGTGGGAAAATCAAGAGAAGAAATCAGGGGAAGTCATGAGAAAAGATAATGAAAGCCAGTGCAATGTCTTTGCGAGAATAAGTCAAAACTAATGGAGTAAAAATGAGAAGAAAAAGGCCAAAGGTCCATCAACCTTGTCTAAAGGATGACGAGAACATGAAAAAAGTTCAAGAGGTGAATCCATTAGGAGAGGCCATAAAAGAGCACCTTATATATTGGGGAAGGGTTCTTGAGGTCCAGAGAACCCAAGTTCAAGTTTTCTATGGCTCGAGAGGCACATGATCTCCATGGCGATTACGGCCAGCAAGGTCTCGAAGTCGGCCTACATGATACAACAATTAGGGAAAAACTAGGGCAAACCAACAATGTGAAAACTAAGGATAGGGTCCATAGATTCTTCTAGAGTGCTTAATTACTATGAGGATGGCTATAGAAATAGGTCTAGAAGATGGTGGATGGAGAAGAAGTTCGTACAGGTGAAGGTGATATAAGGGAAATTGAAGTTGGAGGAAGGTTTCCCTCGATCTGGCATTGCTATGAAATTCCTTAAAATGAAGTGTGATGAGGTTATTGGTATGTTGGTATGGAGGCGGCGACAGAAGTGAGATCCCTATTTCAACATTTTCTCTATTGACCACAAGAGAGGGTGAATAAACCACCATTCAGTCTAGGAAAGAAATGCAGAGATAAATGTGAGGAAATTTCATCAAGAGATGCATTGATGGAGGAGAAAAGAATCAAGAAATAAATCACTACCAAATGGCTTGTGTCTATAAAATAGATGGAGGAAGAAGATGTAGCATGATCCGTTGGATCAGAAAAGAATGGTCAGATCACATGAGCCAAAAAGGAAATAAGCAAAGGAGCACATGATAGAAGAAATTATTGCAACTTTAGGTTTAATCAGAGACTAAATGCATTTCTTATTAAATTTCATACAAAACCTATGTGGAAACTTGCCTAATTGATTTGTAGGGTCAAACAAGGCCAAAACTTGACCAAATATGGACCACACACTCAATAAGAAGTCTATATTCTTCATGTATTTAGATTTCCTTTTTTGCATGCTTTGACCATAATTTATATATAGGCCATTTATCTTGAGTTTAATATATTAATACTTTAGACAATTGAGGAAATACTCTCCTTTGTGATCCCTTGAGTTAAAATTAGATATAATAACTTATTCCCCACTCAAAAACTATTTCATCTACCTATTATGCCTTTTTGAGTAACTTTTTTTGGGGGAGAGAGAAAAAGACAATAAATGGTACTTTCTTCTTATACTGAAAGCCATAAAAGGGAAAAGGAAAGCTTATTTCCTAGGCATCTAATACATATTTATGTTTTCAAATGCCACTTCTTTTCTCTTTCTTTTCATTTCTTTTTAAACATTTCTAAGAACATGAGATGGAAAAAGGAAAGGGAAACTGATGGAACATCAATTTGAATTGATTAAAATTCTTAATGCACATGTAAAAGGGGAAATGCATTTTGAGTCACATTTTAATTTATTTGCTTCATTATCCTTTAAGAAATTTCACTTCATGGTATTTTTTTCATTAAGACCCTCACCTATTTTTATTTAAATAAAACCACATTCTAAGGCTTAAATCATTCTTGAAAATGTGGTATGTTACATTGCAAGTGAATAGAGATTCATGCATGATTATAGTCTACTTGTTTGTGAAACAAATTTGGATTTATCATTATCTCTTGAGTGGTCTAAGAGATCTTAAGACTTGTTCTGGAATAATGATTTAAGATATGAGTAATCTAGACATCTAAGAGGTAAATAATTTAAAATCATTAATTGTAACATACTGTGAGATGTGGATGCGAGGATATCATATCTCTTTTCATAATTGTTCATCACATGATTGGATGCGAGGATATCATATCTCTTTTCATAATTGTTCATCACATGATTGACGTCTGTTTAGGCACCAAATGCATTTATCTAAATTGATCATTTAAAAAAAACTCAGAGACCTTCTTATTCATTCCATTCTTCAGAATGGAAAAACCAGAAAACATCGTATGCTCGTAAATCAACTACCTCCAGGAGGATAACAACTTCAAAGGAAGATGGCTATACAAGTGATCTATACTACACATGTATTTGTCCATCCAATTTCTATATGAGGAATGCCCCTCCTCTCTAGGATCATTCTACCTCTAGTTCTTGCCGGGAGGTCCTGTTGCTCAGTCCACACCTTGCCTTCTTCAAGATGTGCGTCCCAATCACCAAGATGTTTTGGAGTGGATTTGAGAACCTTTGGGACTAGTCTTCCCAAAATTGCATCTTCTTTAATGTCAGGTCTGATCTCCTTGATGTACGTACGCATCCTCCAGGGACCTACTTCCTGACCCCATATGCATTTGTAAGTTCCTTCATCATCAACCTCAACGGAAGAGATGGTGAGGTTCTGGTCCCTAGATACCTTCAGGCCAACCAAGCGTGCTTGGATATATGCTGTAGTGTAATCCTCTTCTCTCAACTAAAATATGAAAGCAACCAACATGTAACCATGCAAGTTTCTAACGATTCCCGCAACCCATCTTCTTATACAACCTACCATGTCGACACGTCTACCAATTGTCAAGTTCAGCTTAAGGCTGGCCATGTCTGGAGGCATCCATCTAATCTATTTTAGAGCCTTGATCTTGATTCTGGGGGCTTCAAGACCTTCATTGATCATGTCACGACTAAAAGTTATATCATTACTTCTCTAAAATGTTGGTCTAGCTAGACTCTTGTTGAGGATGAAACAAATCTCATCCCACAATCTCATGGGGTTAATCATTGTGCCTTGGTACCTATGGCTACACGAAGCCTTCCAAATGGTCCATAGAATTAGGATAATCAATTCATTTCTCACCCATTCTTTCATAGATTTGGATTGCTTGAGCTCGCGCAGGTTAGATACTCCAGAAGGAATCACATCCTCCTACCCAAAGATCTTCCTAAGGTGCGACCACAATGATCTGGCTATTGGACCCAAGAACAACAAGTGTTCAACCGTCTCCTCCTCCGATTGATCACAACATGAGCATTGGGATGCTAAAGGTATTCTGTAGGCCCTAATCCTATCATTTGTGGGTAGCGCTCCGTTGATAGTCTTCCACATGACTACCCCAGCCCGAGGGACTGAGGTCTTCCAGACCCAGTCAAGCGTCCGATGATTCATTGGGGCCGTATTGGATTTTACGATGATCTCCTTAGCTGTCTTGAGACTGAAGCATCCATCTCTCGGTGGTGTCCATGCTAATTCATCTCTGTCTCCCAATATTGCTGCTAGAGAGTCTTAAATCAAACACAATCCATCATCTATCAAGGTGAGTTACAACACCTACCAATCCCATCTTATATCTACGATCCAGAAGTCCTTCACTAAGAGCTCAAATTGGACGTCTGATTGCCTGACATTAAAGGCAATTCATGTAAAATTTAGTTTTTGATATAGAAGTTAATAAACCAATCAAAATCTTCTTCAGTTGCATGATTAATTTAGAACATATTTATCATTTAATTGCATATTTTTTTTAATGAAAATGGCCTTAAGATATACTACATGTTGATCCATCCTATTGTGGTCTGCTTGAGTATTGTTTAGATTTTTACTATTAATAACATGCACATTATCATGAGGTGACACTGATGATAAATAATGACTTCAACTAATCTTTTAACTTCCTTATTGGGATATGATTTAGAAATCATAGCATTTACACTGAACCCTACATACCTTCTAAAGTGGTAAAAAAGACACCATATATGAGTTTTAGAGTGGAAAACATTCCAATATGTCTCTTATGAATATTTGACTATGCAAATCTTAGGTCAGGAAATAGTTATCTAAAAAGCTTTTCCAAATCAAACAAATGCTAGTTTTTTTGGATATCTTAACGAAACTAAAGGACTATTTCTATATTGCATTTGGGGACAAAGTTTTTGTTGCAAGAACTATGATATTCCTTGAAAAAAATGTTTCATAAGGGATTAGTGGTAGGAAGATAAAACTCAAAGAATTTAAAACCAAAAAAACAACATTGAGGCTATGGGGTTATATGAGGAATAAAGAAAACTACAAACTAATGTGAGATCTCCAATTCCTCAAGTAGAATAAGAACCTTGAAGGTCTAATAGGACACATATGGAGCTGAAGAGATTAAGATTTATTATGACTTAATAAGGCAATTTGTTGTTACTAGATGGGATGAGATATCAACCTATAATGAGGTTGTTAAGGGATAAAGACTAAGAAATGACATGAGTGATGAGATTTGAGATGGACTACTTGTATAACAATAAACTATGGACTTTGTTAATTACACTTATGGGGGTAAAACACATAGGATGTAAATGTGTCTTTGAGAAGAAGACTAACATGAATGGTTATATACAAACTTCTCAAGGGTGACTAGTTGTAAATGGCCTTAGACAAGTTCAAGGTGTTGACTATGATTTTTTTCATATGTTTCCATGGTAAAATCCATCAAGATCATGTTTGCGATTTCAACTTATTATGACTAAAAGATTTGAAAAATGAACATTAAAACCCCGTTCCATAGTAGGAATCTTCTTTAGGATGTGTATGTGACACAAACAGAGGTTTTAACATTGTAAATGAAGTCAGTAAAATTTGTAAGATAAAAAAGACCAATATATGCATTAAAGCAAGCATCTAGAAGCTAGAATTTTGTTTGATTAGATATTCAACAAGTTTCACTTTATAAAAAATGAAGATGAAGCTTGTGTTAACAACAATATTAGTGTTATCATAATTTTTTTTCTCATATTTTATGTGAATGACATACTATTGGTGGGGAATGACATACCTACTCAACAATTGTTTAAGACTTGGTTGGGAAATCTGTTCTCCATTGTCAACTATGCGAATAATCCTATATTCTAGAAATAAATATCTATAAAGATATATCTCAAAGTATTCTTGGTCAAAGTCAAAGTATTTGCATTTAAAAATGTTGAATCGGTTCATCATGCAAGACTCTAAGAGAGTAAAATTATTCATGTCTTATGGAATAAGTCTCTATAGAGTACATTTTCTTAATTATTTGGAAGAGCAGTTACACATGAGTAAGATTCCATTTAACTTTGATTTGACATGATGAGTATTCTGAGGTACTTGAGAAGAACTAAAGATCATTTCTTGATATACTAAGGTAAGGAAAAGTCAGTTGTAAAGGTTACATTAAAGCAATATTCAAGCATGAAAGTGTCCGATCACAATCAAGTTTTGTATTTACTAAATAATAGAATTGTAAATTATAAAAGTTCCAAGCAAGAGACAATATCTTATTATACAATATAAACCAAGTATACTAATGCATCCAATGCATCTGTAACATCCCATGATTTGAGGCCTTGTACATAATGATCTTAAAAGCAATGATTGGAATACCCATATCACTAAGGTGCACCTCCTTTTCATGGAGCCCATCACTAAAGAACTCCATGGTTAAGCATGCTCAACCCAGAGTAGTACTAGGATGGGTGACCAGTCAGGAAGTTTATCCTGACTTGCACATGAGTGAGGACAAAACTTATAGTTAAGGCTACTGGTGGTCTGTGCGTCCAGTCGTCATTCTTGAAACTCTACTAGAGCCTTAGATATCAGGCTCAAGCATTGTAAATAGAATCAGAGCTGACCCCTCCGGTAGGTGGGGCCCACATGGGCATGTGGCATGCCTGTCTTGAGCCGTCCTATAACATACCCGATCTTGGACCCTATCCTAGAACTTTGACCTTTTGGGTTTGACCAAACAAGGTTGAGGTTAGAGTGATCCCAATAATCAAAAGCATGAATATGTCACCCTATTGTAATCTAACATGTTAAATAACTCATTTGGATAATAATAAGAATATAAAAGACTTAATTGGCTAAGTAATGTGGATAATGGGCCACTAATGGGCCATATGACATATCTCATAAAAAGAAGTCCTAAAAGTAAAATCTAAGTTTAAAATTGTGTTCCTTGGGTCCCAATTGCCTTGGGAGTCAAGTTTCTCATTATTCACATAAAAATAATTAATTTAATTCATTTTGGAAAAAGAAGATGTGTGCTTTCCCCAAAATATCAAATAAAATAATAAATGACTCCAAAAGAGGAAAATAACATTGGATTCATAATATACATAATAAATATAGACTTTGGGTGAATTTTCATCCAATTTGGAAGATGTTTGATTAAAAGGTGTAATTAGGAGAGAGAAAGTGTGTAGAACCTTCAAAATATTATATAAATGCTCAAACAACTCCAACAAGTAAAATTGATGGCAAATTTGTATCCAACGCATTAAATATGACTTGTATGTGAAGTTTCATAAAATTTGGAGAATCTTGAAGTCATTAATGCATGTAGAAAGAGAAATTAGGATTAGAATTATTTAACACATTAAAGTCCTCAAAAGGCAAATCTAATTGCATAATCAGAATCTACATGCCTTAATTGATATCAATGCAAAATTTCATCTAATTTAGGTAATGTTTGGACCCTCTTTTGAAGAGAGAGAAAAAGGAAATAAAATTTGAAATCACTTTATTCAAAGTCAGATTTGATTTTTGGTTATTTTTTCACATTGTCACTCTATGGTTTCCAATTCCCAAATTTCACTTATGTGCGCTTTGATATCCATCGTTGGTTTAAGATCGGACGGCCAACGAGTCATATCCTACCCTGAGTAGGAGGCCGACACCCGCATGAACAATGCTTGCTATTTTCCCTCTATGATTTCTCTCTCTCTGCTCGATGATTTTTTGTGATTTCTTCACCAGGTTGTTCATCTCGAGTTTCCATTTTCAAGGAACCCTAATACAACGACTAACATCCCCGTTCTGAGAAACGCCAAAAAATGACGACGAGCTCCAATTTTGATGTTGCCTGCTAACCTATATAAACCCATGGAAGTCAACTCAGAAACATTCGTTGGACTTTTTCCTTCTCTTCTCCTCACTCAATTGTGGCTGATTTTCCTCACACAACCTTCCCCAACCTGCTTTCTTCTCTAAAGCTATGGCGGCTACTGCAACTTATGGGGAGCATTGGAGTTCGATTGCTTGCACCTACACATTCCTGGTAACACCTACTTCCGTTTCTCATCTTCACTTGATGGTACCATGGACTGGTTTAGCAAGTCATGTAGAGCAGCTGCTGTTTCTATAGTATTGGGGTTTTTTCAAATTCTACTATCGCATTTTGGCACCTACAATCACATATTCGATTTGTTTGGATTCACAGACTTCATTCAAGCATAGTGATTATATGTTTCGTAATATGTGTGTGTCAGTGCCTTGTTTTAGTTGTGGTGCTACTGGCTTTCTGGGGCGTTCATCGACCCGGTGATTCAGTGTGTCATGAACCTTGATCCTTGGGTTGCCGAGTTTGGTTTAAAGCCGCTGAGCTTAGGAAATCTTCAGTCGAGGACGAGCATGCTTGAGGGGCAGGTTGTGGCCTCTTTAGAGTGGCCGTGCTTCGACAATGGCAGGGAACAAGTGAGGGTCACAATCCTCATGGGTAATTCCCATGTATACCCTCCTAGCCCTTCTGTATTTGATTTTTCTTTCCAGGGGTGGTATTGTCTTTTCACATTGAATTTGGATCCTTTCTTCATTGAGGCAAATTGCCCAGTTGTCTGTGGGGTCGACTGAGTTGGTTGTCTCTAATTGGACCAACTCAGACCAAGCCCTTCTCTCTTTTTTTTTCTCTCGATGCTTTTGCTTACGTGGATTTATTTTATTGGTTGGATTTCTAAAATGCATAACTAATTATCTTTTGGGCCAAAAATTACAAATAAATAGTCATTGGATTCAAAAAAATAAGAGCTATTATTTAGTATTGGTTTTGTCACCTAAACACAATGTTAAAAGTATGTGATTTTAATGGATTAATCTAAATAAGTAATAACTTGTAAAATTTATAACTAAATATCTATAAGTCAGAAAAATATAATAAAATATTTTTTAAACTAAAAAAATATAACTTGAAACATGGCATGGATGATAACCTAATTCACTACTAATAAAAAGGAAATTTTTAGGTTTTGAATAATAAATGGAAACCTAACCCTAATTCCACATATATGCATTATAGGTTCTTTGGAGGCCTAGACTTGGATCTAGGATTGACTTAGACTGTTTAGACTCTAAATTTGAGGTATGTTTGCATCTCTAATTATGCTTATTGAGTAATTAACCTATGTTTCTTCTTTCTATTGATCCTATGAAAATTAGCCTATACACAAAGTCTTTTCTTTTGAAAATCATGGTTCATGTGGACTACCTTATTTGTTATTGATCTTGTGATCATGTTTGGACATTCTATTGCTTCTTATTAATGTTTTTTTTCATGTTAGAACTCTATATGATGACATGTAATGTATTTTCCCCACTTATGAGGTGGATGTATATGTTGGTCACTTATGTAGTGACTAGTTTTTATAATCTGACTATACTTTTCTACTTGCCTCTACATTTAACATGCTATGTGATTCAGTAGCACTAGAGTAGTGTAATTGAATTGGTTTTGGGTTATGTGCCCTTTATGATTTTGGGATGAAGGTTATGTGCTACATACCCGGGTTTCAAATTTATGAGGTTTGGCCCCACATTATATATATCGGGAGTTTGGTTATGTGCCATTCTCTATCAGGTTTCATGTTTATGAGGATTGGTCACCATTATTATTTATATTGTTCTAGGGCTATGCTCATCTCACATGCATGCATGTTGATGATGTTCATGATGGGATATGTGCCCAAATTGATGATGGGTTATGTGCCCAAAAATCTTAATGGCTTATGTGCCCAAATCTTGATATGTGCTTATGTGGCACTACTTAATTATTTTGATTATGGCAAGTATCTTCTTTTATGATGATGATGATTCTTATCTTTTGTGCCCTCTTTGGGTAGTCCTTATCTCTTTCATTTATGCTTGATGTCCTTATTGCTTATATTGCTCAAGTTTTTCTATTTAGTATGCACATACCATCCTTTGCTGATGTCATATATATTTCTCTTCTTGCTGGGGTATGCTTCCAACCCCAGGTGGAGGACTTGGATGACAAGGGATGTTGACATAGACATAGATTGAGAAGTTAAAGCTTGGAGACAATCTTGAGGTGGTTTAGATTTCCTCTACATGGATCCTTATGTTGTACCCTACATGTAAGTTTAAGATGTTACCATGTTTTATAAATTGAATATAGTCATGTTTTTATTCCACTGCTACACTTTGGTTATTTTATATACCATTAATAAAGATTTGAAAAATTTACACCCACTCCAAGCATACCTTTGAAGTGTGTTTGGAATGGAGGTTCTATTGTTCAAAATTTTAGTAGAGAGGTGGTTTCACTTCTTTGCACGTGTGGTCTAGGCATGTTGGAAAGGGATGTCCATGGTGATGTAGACACCCTCATGTTGGTATTATGTGATCGGGAGCTAAGTGCCCATGGGCTATTCTGGGTCTGAACTAAATTGGGGAAATATTATCAGGCCATATAGTTGAACCTTGACAAGGATGCCAAGAGTCTAAGTGGGGGAGATTGTAACGTCCCATAATTTGAGGCCTTGGATACAATGATCTTAACAAGAATGATTGGACTACCCATATCACTAAGGTGTACCTCCTTCTTAGGGAACTCATCATTAAAGAACTCTTTGGTTAAGCACACTCAACCCATAGTCGTACTAGGATTGGTGACCAGTCGGGAAGTTTATCCTGACTTACACGTGAGTGAGGACAAAGAGAACAATTAAGGCTAGTGATGGTCTGTGGGACCAATTGTCATTCCTAAAACTCTACTAGAGCCTTGGGTAGTGGGCCCAAGCATTACAACATCAAAGAAAGAACTATGAAGTAAAAAGTTGTTATTGAACTTGTTGGGGTTCCAACCATTGAAGATGAAGAAGGGTTTTATTGTGACAACAACAAATCTAGTACACATGCTAAGGACCGATGTTGCATTAGTGTTCCAAGAAAATACTATGTCTTTATGATCTCATACGAGAGACCATACAACAAGAAGATGTAAAGATTTATAGAGTACCAACTGAAAGCAATGTTCCTGATGCCTAGATGAAAGAACTTCCACAAAAGCAACATAATAGTCAAGTTAGATCACATAAACTTAGATTTATGATTGTCTAGATCTAGTCCAAGTGGGATATTGTTGGATTTTTTCCCTGAGAACAATAATGTGATGATTGTAATGTAGTTTATGATGAATGCATATTAATCCTAGCTTTAGTTGTATTTAGCCTAGTCTTGCATTCATATTCCTTATATTATTTTAGAATTAGACTCCATACAATTTAAAAAAAAATTCATATTAATTTATAAGATCTGAATCCAACTTTTTTTAGTTTTCATGGTAGGATTGATCTTAATTATCCACATATAAGTGTAGGATTGGTGGTCCCTCTAATGCCTAGAGGGCCCCAAGAATTTTTTTTGATAATTGGATCAAATTTTCATTGTTTTGTCCCTTCGTTAGTGGTGATTTCATCGGTGTAGTTCCTTCTCCACATGTCAATAGAGCCCCCCATGGTGGCTGTGCATCCTTCAAAAGTCTCTTTAGTTCACTCAACCTTTCTATTAGTTGATCACTGAGGGAAACCCACACACATCAACCAATTAGAGGTCCGAGAATTCGGCCTACCTAAGAAAATCTCATGTTTCATCCACCAATTAAGCTTCACCTCTACCAACTGATAGAACTCATGCAATATCAACCAATGAAGTTCATGCGTACCTTCATCTATGACCAATGACTAATTGACCATCTATGTCAGTCTATGGGTGGAAACATGACACTATCTATTGAAAAAACCTCTGCACCATCAACCGATGACATTAAGGACTTATTAATGATGCAATTGTGCAACTAGACATATAATCAGATCGAATATAGAGAGGATACTACTATATCCAATATCTGATTCTGAAAAACATGTTTTTTCTAATATTTGATCCAAAACTTGACGAATATCATATGTTAACATCCAGATCTGACAATCTGAACAAACAATTTCTAATTTCAGATAAATATTTGATCCAAACCTTAAATCATACTTTTAATGTTAATAAGTAGATTATATATAGAAAATATTGATATTACATTAATGTATATGATAAAATGTCTATATTTTTATATTTCAATATATAATTGATGTATATTTAATAACACATGTACATATTTGTCAAATTTGGATTTTTACAGAGTGGATACATCAATATCTGATATCAGATCCAAAAATTTTGGGTCTGAAATTCGATATCCAAAATCCGATCCAAATTTTGTGGATGTCGAGTTTTTAAAAAAAAATTCAATTTCAAATCTAGGCTAAATATGCCAGTTTCAGATATCCATTTACAGGTCTACCAGCAACAGATGGAAAATCTCCAACCTATTCACTGAGGATAAGTGTGCACATCTCAACCAATGACGTCTTTGTGCATGACTACCCATGGGTTTTCTACCCTTCCCTCTATAGATTAGAATGATGACATCCTCAACTAATGACACTAACCATAGGAATATTTGCATGTTCCTTAACCAACAAGTTTTGCACACTAATGGGAATTCTGGAGTCGTGAAACCACTCATCTTCCTTGCACATCTACCTCTTCACATACATGGTGGCTGAGGACACAACAATAGACTACTAGGAGGGTTCCATACCCTAGCAGTCAACTATAAATACATACCATGGTCTCCAAGAAAAAGATCTATTTTTGACACTGCCAAGATGGCTAAATCCATTGCAAGAATCCACATCCAATTTTCATAGTTCCTTTTCATTTATGGATGACACCTCTGCCTCTAACAATGCTTGAAGTTTGTGACCTTACAGAGCATGATAAACAACACCCTCACTTCCATTGGTTGACGACTCCATCCACTGTCATCAACCCTGTCACTCATTCATCACTACAATATATTCAGATCTTGAAGAAGATTGGAAACTCCAAGTCCACCTGTGATGAACTTCAAGGGAAGGACTTGATTCTATGTTGAATATTGTAACATATTAGATCTCAAACCCTACCCTAGAATTTTGAAATTTTGGACTTAGTCAAACAAGGCTAAGGTTTAGGCCTAAAAGATGTTTGGTATAACCCTAATGAGCTAATGCGTGTATAAATCACCCTAATGCAATCTAATGTTCTCACATTAGTCTTAAGCCAATAATAGACACATAAAATATGTCACATGAGATAATAATGAATTATATAAAATTCTGTGCAAATAATCACATATAATTCTTTTGGTGATAATATTAAGCTATGGAACATAAATGGAGGAGCAATAATGAATAGTGAAATAATATGATAACTTAAGTAATAATGTGATATTAATGGAAACAAACATTAATTATGACATAACTCATGATAAAAAAATCTCAAAAGTGGAATCTAAGTTAAGAAACATGTTCCTTGGGTCCCAATTGCCTTGAGAGTCAAGTTTCACATTATTCGCATAATAATAATTTATTTAATTCAATTTGAAAGAGAAGATCTTAGATTTCCCCAAAATTTTAAATAAAATAGTAAATGACTCTAAAAGAGGAAAATAATCTTATATTTGTAATCTACATAATAAATATATCCTTTGGGTGAATTTTCATCCAATTTGGAAGATGTTTGATTAAAAGATGAAACCATGAGAGAGAAAGTGTGTAGAACCTTCAAAAAAATTAAATAATTGTACAAACAACTCAAACATGTAAAGTTGATGTGAAATTCGTATCCAACACATTAAATATGACTTGTGGGTGAAGTTTCATAAAATTTGGAGAATCTTAAAGTCATTAATACATGAGGTAAGAGAAAATGCATTTTGATTTATTTAACACATTAAAAGTTCTCAAAAGCCAAATTAAATTGCATATTTGGATTACTCATATAAAAAATAGGCTATATGCCAATTTTCATTAATTTTGGGGTTCTTTTGCACCCTCAAATATGGAGAGAGAAAAAGAGAAATAAATTTAATGTGCACTTTAGTTAATCAGATTGAAATTTAATTTTATGTGTCACACAGATGCATGCAATATGGACCACCTAATTTAAAGACGAATGACAGAGATTTTGTCTCCTACATTGCATAGGAGTCCTATTCATAGTGAACAGTGACCGTGGTTTTCTAATCTGATTTCTTGCAATTTTCTCGCTCAGTTCAAGACCCTTTTTTGCGATTTCTTTTGCATTGAATTCGTGAGGGGATTATGAACAAGTTGATTCCTTATATGAGCCCTAGCTTCTAATATTCTTGATTTGCCTATTTTTCCACTCCTAGCTTCTTGAAGCTACCCACCTATATGGCCGAAGCCCTGTCTATATAAATAGGCAAGTACACCTTTTATTTCGCCACACCTCGCATAATAGTTCCCCATGCCCAATTGTCCTGGAGACCTTGTGATCTGCCACCAAGAACTCAGTTTGTGGAGGGATATGTGGAGCTTCGTGGTGCTCTATTTCACGGTCTCGACAAAATTGGTTTAGCGGTAAGGTTCCTTGGACCAATGACGATGTTTCCGATGTGTTGATTTGGCTTTTGATTATGCGTTCGAGTTTTCCCCAAAAATGAATAGTAGCTTCTTCCCTACCTTGTGGACATTGTGTTTGTGCATGCAAAGGGAATTATTCCCCTCTAACAGTTTTCATTTTTACCCTTCTTATTTTCCCTTTTCTTTGATTTCTCGGGGAAGGGCATTTTGGTCATTCACCCTCTCTTTCTTTGTTTTAGATGAGTCAAGCATGAGCTTTGACCCAGTGACATGGCTGCTTCTGGTTGGGCCATGTCAGCGGGTCTGGCTTCTCTCTTTCCCACTTTCATGAGGTGTTTGATGATGTGGCTGCTCCTGATTGGCCAGTTTTGTAAAAAACATGACTAATTACTTGATTGTCCAAAAACTACAAATAAATACCCATTGGATTCAGAAAAATAAGCTATCTTATGGTGTTGGTTTTGTCACCTAAATCCAATGTTGAAAATATGTGATTTTAATAGATCAATCTAAATAAGTAATAACTTGAAAAATATATAACTAATATATATAAGTCAAAAAAACATAATAAAATATGTTTTAAACTAAAAAAAAGATAATATAAAACATGACATGGTTTTGATAACCTAATTCAATAATAGTAAAAAGGTGATTTTAGGGTTTTGAATAATCAATGAAGGGCTAACCCTAATTCTACATATATGTATAATATGTGCTTTGGAAACCTAGGCTTGGATGTAAGATTGACTCTAGACTGTTTAGATTCTTGAGAAAGGTATGTTTGCAAATCACATTATTCCATTGAGCAATTAGCCTAATTTTGTCTTACTCTTGGTCCTTTGGACATTAACCTACACATTACTATTTTCTTTTGATATCATGGTTCATGTGAACTACCTTATTTGTTATTGATCATGTGATCATGGATATTCTTTTGGACTCTCTCTTATGCTTTGTGCATGTTGGACTTATTTGATGATATGTGCTTCTTTTCCCACCATGGTAGTGGATGTTTATATGGCACATTATTTGATGGCATGGATCCTCTGATACAACTTTATACTTGAAGGGTGTTCTCATCCTCCTTATTTGTTTATACTTGCTTATTCTTTTTATTATGCATCATGTGGTGACTTGTAGTATAATTTTACATGTTATTTTATGTGGATATGAACATTCCCACATATGAGTGCAGAGGTGATAATTCTTGTTCATGAAAATATATTTGAGCAGATGTGTATCCTATCCAGCTCATGTGGATGTATATAGTTCCTACCCACTCCATATTTAGAGTGGATGTATACAATTCCCGCTCACCTCATATTTTTGGTTGATGTGTTATTTCCTACCTACATGTTTATATTGTCTAGTATTGTCACATGTGAAACACATGTATGCTTTGAACTTATCTTTTACTCTTATTTATCAGGTTTTTGACTTCATTTCTTTTATTCCCTTTAGGGTAGTCCTTGCCTTTTCTATGGGAAGCCTTTTATATTTGTTGTCCTTAATTCCGTATATTGCTCAATCTTCCTATTTAGTATGCACATACCAACTTTGCTGATGTTACCTTTTCTTCTCCTTTTTGTGGGGTATGCTTCCATCCCCAGGTTTAGATCAAGGAGAGGATAACAAGGTGGACTTGGACAACAACCTTTATAGCTGAGCTTTTGGGAGACTTGAAAGAAGTGGTTAGATGACCCTCATCTGGATCCTTGTTTATTTAATATAGTTTTCCTTTGACTCACCCTTTGTGGTGTATTGATATATAAAGATATCAAGCTTCGTAATAGTTAGATAATCTCTCTTCCGCTGATACTTATTGTGTTATGATACATACATGTTGAATGAATTGGTTATCATCCCTTTGGAAAAAAAATGTGTGGTGTTTGGTTCAAGGGATGTTGCCTTTTTATTTCTAGTAGGGAGTGGTTCCCCTCTGGGATCCCACTCCTTACAAATACCATCATCCCCAACCCCAAAGATAGACACTAAACACCAAGGCTTCTTGTTTATTGTCTAATGTGATGATGTCATTCTTCCGTATTTCCATTGTTAATCTTATTATTGCCATTAGGAGAGAGTAGTTCCATCACTAGGGTGGAAGGAGTATCCCCTCTACATGTTTTTATTCTTCTTACTGCATTTACACTTGTGTGAACCAAGACATGTTTTAGATTAACAATTTTATACTTACAAATCTAGTTTTCCTTATTGTTCTACATATTTATCAGACCTTTGATGTAGAGAACTTTGAACCTATGACTATAGTTTCATGTTAAACCCTCTATGAGAACTATGAATAAGAGTTTTGAGGCAATCAATAAGTGATATCTCGATAACACGACAACTAGCTTAGAGTAATATATGTTTGGTGTTAGTCCTAATGCTGAAAGGGGGATTTATCTGACATCAACATACATATGTTCATGCTATTTAAAATGTAGTGAGAGATTGAATGAAAGGTAGTAGTGGTGAAACCCATCCACCATAGTGTTTCCATCATTTGAAGTTAAACCATTAATCTAGCCCTTTTAATTTGCAATTTTCATGTAATAAAAAATAATGCTTTATGTGAAAGAATAGTTTTCCATTAGTTTTGATTGATCATATAATTCTAGGTATGTTGTCCTTTGGGTTTGATCCTAAACTATACTATGATATTATCCATCCACTTGCAGGTGGGATTTTTGTATGTTTGGCTAAGGTAAAACCTAGGATTTTCATCCATAGGGAATTTGTTAGTGCAGTAATCACCACATCAATGTGTTGTTAATAATTTGAATATTGATATAAGTCAAATCTTCTGATAATGTTTGTTGCACTATTGAGATAGTGATAAAATGCTACAATATACTAACTTCTTACTGTAAGACCTATAGTTTGGATTGAGGTACATGAGATCATTTGCATAATTAGATTATCCATTCTTATGTTATGTCCCTAGTTAGATATTCTTATGGATACTACAATAATAAATAAGACTAGTATGTGTTTTGTTTGATGACTATGTCTCTTTAGTTATGACATTGGATATGAATACATAGAGGTACTTGTTAGAGAAGACATTTTACTAGGTAGTCCCACCTTGAGGATGACTCATGAAAACCTTAGCATGACAGTCAAAGTCATATCTCAATGCGATAATGATTAATGTGATTCTCATATCAAAAGTTCATGTATTGATCACATTGTCATTTTGTGTACTTTGATACTACTCAAGCTGACTTAAATCAAAATTTGACACACATGTAGTGATTGGGTGTGCTGTGACAATTTTTAATTAACGTAAGTAGCACAGATGGAATTTGTCCCTCCTATTGAAGTGATATCATGGCAACCTAATAAGTGAGACTAAGAAATACATGGAGATACTCATGTGAGTCAATATATGATATTGAGCTCACTAAACTGCAATACTCTACTCTAGATCAAGAAATAATGTTTAATTAGGATGGTTGTTCCTTGCCTTGTGTTTAATATGGTCATAACATTAGCCAACTATAGATTGAATGACGCGACCCAAACCCACTAAGAAGGGTTAGGGATAATAAAGGAGGGGTTTCAACTGACCAACCATTTTATTATATGACATAAACCACCTTCACTTTTTCCTTTCTTTAGTCATAAAGAAACTTGCAGAAGCATGGAGTTATTTTAACTAACAACATCAAATAACAACAAGCATTGACTAATAAAATAGAGTTTGACTTTTACATAAATGAATAGTTTCACATTAAATACATCAAATAAAACTAAGTAGAAACTTCTCTCATCTCACTTTCTCCTCATCCTAATTAACTAACTACTCTTCTCAAAAACGCTGCTTTATTCTTGATAAAAACCAACTTCTACCTCTTCTGGTGGTGCTGGCCCTTTTCCTAAAAAGAATTTCAGTAGGTTAATGAGATACTAGCTCAGTACATAGAACCAAGATGTTTGAGATAATATAGTTGTTACAATTAAACACATAAGGATAAAACTTGGTAGTATAAGACTTTAATCATCCAACATAATAGTAGTTCAATACAAGCTTGGCAACTTAACATAGTAAATTATCAAACAAGGCAATTGATATGATAATAACCATAATAGATAAATTAAATCCATTCAATGATATTTTAATCTATTTATTATGCCCTGGACCCACATAAGTTGTACCTCAACATGCTAAAATATTGCAACAAGCTACAATCTCACTATGCAAGACTTAGAAGCATGCTCGGGTTCCAAAGCCTTTAGTCTCAATAGCATGTGTAGAGCTGGCATCACCATCTCTGGCTCTTGGCGACTAATGGGAGTGACTAAATATCTAGACTCCTCCTTTAAACCTAGGTACTCAGGCGCAAATTCAAGCACTCTAGCATATTGTGCATTAGTGGACTAATAAATGTGTATTTATCCCTTTTATTTACATATTTTAGATATTCTTTAGGATTATTTTGTTATTTATTTTCTTAGTTTTATAACTAATTGTATTAGTTTAGGTTTTTATCTTTAATTTGAGTTTTAATTATATTTTGTTGGGTTTTTGTAGGATAATGGCATAAATACTCTTGGAACATAATTGCACAAATTGCAACAGTCCTGAATTTCATGTATACATGGCACTAAAAGTTTCATAACTTTTGTGTCCCAACTTAAAATTGAGTGTACAAGTATTTGTTGGAAAGAAAAAATTATTTTATGAAATAATATCCTATTATTTCAACCGCTTTTATACCCTGCAGAAATCTGCATTAAAGAGAGTTACTTGGTCAAGATAATTAAAGACAATCAACAACTTCTATTGGCCATATCTAGAAAATTCAAACTCTCAGGCCCCCCCTTTCCACCTCTTTTAAGGCTAACCTACTCCCTCCTCCTATAAAAGGTGGGGGTATCCTCTTGTAAAGGAATTCAATCTTCATTCTATTTTATTTTGAATTTTTGTTATTCTTAGAGCAAGTTTTTCTTTCTAGCATTGTAATTTCTTTAGATTCAATAAAATAATTTCATTCAAGGTACTTGTTCTCTTAGTTCTTTTTGTTATTTTTCATTGTAGATCTAGATCTCATTTTGGTTCTTGCTTTTCTCATCCTTTCTCTTAGAATGGAGGGCTAAGAGATCAAGCCGTTTAAATGACACCACCTAGATTTCTTCAGAGTATCTCCTTTATGTGGTCTATGGATTCATTGCTTCTTTCTCTTGATTCCACTCTCATGGCTAGTGAGTAGTTCTCTTATCAAAGAAAGGGGAATAACTCCTTGTCCATTGTGTTAAATTGGATTGAGTTTTATATGACTTTTTATATTTGGATGGCTTTTGATTTAGAAATTAGGAATTTTAACAAAGTCATTAATCATTTTTATAGTGTGTTAATACCAGTGGATGCGATCATGGAAACTAGGATTTATAACAACTAAACTAATCCCATAGGGATTTGTATGTGACCATGGAAATTTCCCTATTAGGATGATGGACTAAGAAGTACGAGTGCCAGGATCAATGGGCTCACGTGGAGTTTGTCTTTTGTGTATGATCCACATGCCTTCTTCTATATTTCTTATCATATAACTCTTTGATCTTGTTTTCACTTTGGCTAAGGTGGTAAAATGCCTAAGCCTTGATGTTTTCCCTTCCGATTCAATTGTTCTTTGAACACTTTTTTTGCATCGCTCTCTTTTTATTTCTTACAATGTAATTCTTATATAGATAAACTTTCCTTCTAACAGTCTTCCTTTCCCTTTGTGCTAGTGTAACTTTCACTCCCTTTCTTAGTGTAATCATTTACTTCTTGCATTTTATTCCTTATTTTAATCTAATCATTCAACTCCCAATCTGAAATTTACTTCCTGTTCTTTTATTCAAAAATACCAAAAAGTAATAAAAGTTTAAAAGAATCATTTGAGTTTCGAGAAAATTATCTTAAAAATGTTGTCATGTGAGATCGACCCTTAAATACTAGCCTTAATTGAAAAGTAAAAAAGGATTAAATTCTAGGATAATAATCTTAGTGAATTAGTGTTCTCTTCGATGCGTATCAATTTTGGTGCTGTTGCGAGGGACAACAGATCATATTTGCAAACCCCAAATTTTTTTGCCTTCCGAGAAGAATTTCGGAAGTGCTACTCCTTCTGTTGAGTTTCCATTCTACTAGTATATTTTTTCTACACTTGATATTAACTATCATATAAATTGTGCATGCGACGCCCACCGAACGTCGATTACGCACCACCGATTTTTAATCCGGAACCAAAGAGGCCGAGGATGATTTTAATCGATGATGATGATGATTATATCATCTTCAATCAAATAGAACCAACACTAGTACCTAAAGCTCCACCAATCACTTACATCGTGAATGTTAATGTAGTTGTTGTTAATGACCAATCTGCTTCTGTTGAACCCTTTTTGTATAATGAACCACCACCCTTAGAATAACTCCCACACGAAGTAGCACAAATTCCATACAAACTTGATTAGGAGATGGATATGTGTTCTAAAGAAATTAAGGCTTCCGCAATTGAAGAACTTTGTTTAGCTAGGGAAAAAGTTATATGGGGCCCCAACTATCCATATAAGTAAAAATGAATGAATACAGTCCTATGTGGATAAATCCATGAATCAAGAATCTTTTAACAAAAAGGTTAAATACTGGTGAGCTCAAAGAAC
Source organism: Alisma plantago-aquatica (assembly GCA_963693085.1). NCBI lineage: Eukaryota > Viridiplantae > Streptophyta > Magnoliopsida > Alismatales > Alismataceae > Alisma > Alisma plantago-aquatica. Next base: position 806,715,261 of record OY856414.1, on the reverse strand, counting down.
GTCCCAACAACCTAAGGCTCCACCACCCTTCTCAATTGCAGGCCTAGATTTGGATGTTTACAATAATCACCCTATCTTGGTTGAGCCTATTGTGGCCATTGTACCATCACCTCCACATGATGCACTTATGGATTCTTTTGAAAGGCTTCCTCATTAAGAGCACTATTCCCCACCTCAAACACTTCTTGTTCCATGTCCACTTGAGCTTAATGAGGTGCTTCCACCTTTGCAAGAACCTTACATGCCGCCATTATATTGTGAGGTGATCCCCTCCGAACCCATTGAGTTGGGCACATGTTCCACAGATGAATCAGATATCCCCTTCATCATAGTAAAGGAGCATGATGACCCCATAGGCATCTGTGTTGATGGAATCTTTTATGAAGAAGAGATGGAGAACTCCCTAATAGAGATGGAGCGGCTTGTCTTAATCATTTTTAATGATTATGATGACAATTACACCATCTATGAGTCATCCACACCAAATCCAATGGCTTCCATCTATGGGGTAAAGGATCTAGATGCATTTTGTTGCATAGTCCTCCGGGAAGACATACGACCCATGTGATTGTTTACTCAGTTGACAAACCAATTCTTCCAATATTGGCACCCTCTCTACTACATGTAGATCTAGGTGATGAGAAGATACCCGAGCCAGATCCTCTACCTGATTGTCCAAATCTGGAACTACATGTGTTATTTACTGGACACCCACCAATCTCCCCCGATCCACATTCATCTTCAATACTTCCTTCACTATTGAAGGAAGATTTGTGGATCCTACTGGAAGGACTGAGAGGTGACAAGAAACATCATTTTAATCAACCAAAAAGCCCCTTCGAGCTCCCATGACCACCCATCCACAGAGTGTACTATGAAGCTCACTTTTGTAAGTTTCCATCCCTCATCAACATTCCATTCAATTGGACATTTTTTGAGCAACTAGGGCCTCCTGGTGAACCCAAAAATGTTCTTCCCTCCATATCTGATTTAGATTTTTCTTGGGATGAGAAAAAGTCTAGGTACGGGGTGGAGGTGGGTGGTATGTCTCTATTCCACCCCTATCTTTTCCCTTCTTTCATTATTTTTTGCCCTTTTATTATAATTTTTTGTAGTTGGAAAATGACCAATCTCTAGTCGGTCAAGTTGAATAGACATCTATCATTATAACCCAAATTAAATTTAGTAAAACTTTTGCAAAATTTATTACAAATTGTCATGTCTGAAATTATTGTGTCACCTAGGACCCCTAAAAAACATCACTCCTTGGTATAGTTGGCAAGTCATAAAGAATCAATTAGAACCAAGCATAATTTTTCCCTATACTTAAATAAAGGATTGTCTTGTTATAAAACTTATATGATGTGAATTATAAGAATATTCTAACTAGAGCAATGACACTCTATGAAAAAAATTTATGTTGAATTTATAAGAACAAGCACATCTCTTCCTTCCCTCTATTTTTCTTCTAAAAAGGAGAAGCAAAGAATCACTAGCGGACAAAAATCAAGTCCGGGGAGAAATGCTTCCCAAATAAAATTTCATACCCCACTAAGGGGCGTACCATGAAAAGATGCCAAAAGTACACATGAAAAAAAAATTGTGACCAATATAGCCACAACTCCACAAATTCATATACCGAGTCGAATAGAGGAGGGATCAATATTTTTCATCACTTCTTTCTTTATTTTCACAACCCCCCAATTTTGTCATGTTCTTGTGCAACAACTTACAAAAATTAAAAATTGAGAGTGTCAAAGAAAAAGTAAGATGAAGCCTATTTTTCTACAAAATCTCGTTTTAGAAGCAAGACGTGATATTATTTTTGATAGGGAATGTAGAACTTTATGCTACGTGGTTCTAGGATATTGGATCACTTGGCCAAAACTTAAAGGTAAGAATTACAATGATGTTACAAGGAATGACATGTTGCGAGTATAAATTAGACTTTATTTGTGATTTTATTTGCTTGAGGACAAACAAAGATTCAAGTCTGGGGTATTTTGATAAATTTGTATTTATCCCTTTTACTTACATCTTTTAGATATCTCTTTAAGATTGTTTTGTTATTTATTTTTTAGTTGTATAATTAATTGTATTATTTTAAATTTTCTCTATAATTGGAGTTTTAATTATATTTTCTTGGGTCTTTGTACTAAAATAGCATAAATACTCCTGTAACATAATTGCACAAATTGCAGTAGTCCTGAAATTCATGTATACCCGACACAAAAAGTGCCATAACTTTTTCTACAAAATCCAAATTGAGTGTACAAGTATTTTTTGGAAAGAAAATTTTATTTTCTAAAAGAATATCCTATTATTTGGACAATTTTTATGCATTTTATGGGAGAAAAATCCATTTGAAATCACTACTGTGGAAATCTGCATTAAAGACAGTTACATGGTCATGATAATTAAAGTCAATCAACAACTTCTATTAACTAGATTCTAAAAATTTAAACTGTTGGCTTCCCCATTTTCCACCCTCTTTTGAGGGCAGCCTACTCCATCCTCTTCCTATAAAAGGTGGGGGTCTCCTCTTATAAAGACATTCAATCTTCATTCTATTTCATTCCAAAATTTGGTTATTCTATAGAGCAAGTCTTTCTTTCTGGCATAGTAACTTCTTTAGATTCAATACAACAATTTCTAGTGTAATCATTCAACTCACAATCTAAAATTTACTTCCTCTTCCTTTATTCAAAAATACCAAAAATAAATAAAAGTTCAAATGAATCATTTGGGTTTCTAGAAAATTATCTTAAAAATGTTGTCCTATGGGATCGACCCTTCTATATTAGCCTTAACTGGAAAGTAAAAAAGGATTAAACTCTAGGATAATAATTTTAGTGAATTAGTGTGCTAAATGACATGAATCAATTTTTATAATAATCGACAGCTAGAATCACCATGTTTGGCTTTTAGAGACTAAGGGAGAGACCAAATATTTGGACTCCTCCTTTAAACATGGGAAATCAGGCAGAGAGTCAAGCACTCTACCTTATTGTGCATCAGTGGACCTACCAAAGATGTCCACTGACAAGTAACATAGGTACCACCAACATCTTTAGTTGGTGTTGGATACCACACAATCATAAGGATTTTTCCCTATCAGTCAAGACCCATGTACCCTACCGGTACAATCTAGCTTACCTCGATCTGGGCTACCTCTAGTCAGGAGGTCATTTCCTCCTCACAACACATGCCTTCTAATGAAGAATTCTATAGTGTTCTAGGCATCTATCATCTAATGATATTGAACTTGTTCTAACAAAAATCATCTTCGTTTCTAATTATTATCTTACTTTTAACAATATAGAATTTAACATTTATCATATAAATCATGTGACTGAGTAGTAACTATCATAATTCTCATAAACCATTATTCGACCCTTTAGATTAGGAATAGGGTAAGCTCGAGTTCTGTGGTGCCTCTAATTCCACCATTTCATATACTATATTGCATTGGAACTTGCACATCAATTGAACATATACCATTATGACACAAAGTACACTAAATGATATATTTTTTAGTAATAATTAATATATAAACAACATTAATTCTCATTTATTTGCTATAAATAAGGGTTAGGATGTGATTTTCCACTCACTTGCACATGTTCTAGCTTGTTGATCTCGTCTTAGACCTAGTTAGACTCAAAATCTAGTTTGTCTTGGTCAAATCCAAGCTTTAGACCTCAAGAACTTTCCCAAACAACCTTTGTATAGGTTTACTGGTCTAGAGGAAGCTCTATTGGAGGTAGAAGATGAAAAATGAAGGTTAACCTAAACCATTGGTTGTTGGACTAAGAAGTTTTAAGCAAGGGAACATGAAGAGAAGAAGAGATCTACTACTAAAAACTACTTACCAAAGTTGATCTATGGTAAACCTTCATTTCCTCTGACCCTTTCATGTTCTTAAAAAATATCACCCCAAATGTCATTCTTTTGTTCATTTTTCCTATGGTTTGGTGCTCCTGCTATGTAGAAGATAGAAAGATGAATCCAAAATAACAAATTGCATCAAATTCTAATATATATAGCAAAAGTTATGGACATTTTTGTGATCGATTGTGTTGGCCAGCGTTGCAACTCAATACCATCGGTTTGTGAGTCTTTTGAGCATTTGGTTTGTGAGTCTAATGAGCCATTGATTGCTAAAATCTTCTAACACATTGATTGTTGAAGTCTGTAAAACCATTGATTTGTGAGTCTGTCGAGCCATCGGTTGTTGAAGTTTGTTGAGCCATTGGTTTGTGAGTATGTCAAGCCATGAATTTGTGAGTCTATCGAGCCATCTGTTGTTGAAGTATGCTAAGCCATTAGTTTTTGAAGTATACCAAGCCATCCGTTGTTGAAGTCCGTCGAACCATCAATTGTTGAAGTCTTCCAAGCCATCAGTTTTTGAACTGAAGGTATTTTTGTTTGAAAACTAGAAGTCCCATATCTCTCATTTGGACTCCAATTTGGTTTATTATTTTTATATTGGATTCATAATGAAATTTTCTATCATTCTACAACAAAACTTTGATGAATTTATTAAATCATAGTTTCAATAATTTTCTCAAATATCTATAATATCCTTCCACACACATGTGTAAGTCATTAACCTATCAACTAGGGTTCAAACCTTGATGTACTCACAACTAATATTTTATTTAACTTATCAATGAATAAGTTTAAGATGAACCAAAACATCAATCAACCAGTCAATAATACAAAGTGTTAATAAAGACATAATTAACTCTAAAATTAACCAAAATACTCAAATTACTAGTAAGGCAAGAAGTGGGTTGGAACCATTCTCCCCCTCTAATAATAATTTGGCCTCAAAATTCCTAGAAGAGCAAAGGATACTTGTTACTCATTTCATACTCTACTTTCCAAGTAGCTTCTTCTACACCATGATTCCTCCAAAAGAACTTCATTAGGGGTATATCCCTCTTCTTAAGCTTCGAAATTTTACGATATGGAATTTAGATAGGTCCTTCAACATAGTAGATATCCTCTCTCAACCATTCATGATCTGGATCTATGATCTTCTCTGTACCTGGATATCACTTCTTCAACATAGATACATGACATACATCATGTAGATTGGCTATCATTGAAGGCAACTCAAGTTTGTATGCCACTGGGCCAACTCTTTAAATGATTGGATAGGGACCCATGAATCTAGGAGATAGTTATGCATTAAGTTTTAATCGCTTTTCACTTGCCATTTTTCCATTTATTTCATGCATTATTATTCATTTTGATATTATTTGTGCATTTTTTTATAGTTATTAGCTTGCAAAACACTTTTGCATCAAATTATGAGTATTTGTACCAAATTGAGTTAAATAATCATATTTTGTTAAGAGGAATGTTGGTTTTTTCTTATTTCAGCCTTTGCAACACAACTTTTTGCTACCGACAGTTAAGTTTGTGGTATCAACTTTAGGTGAAATTCAATAGGGAAATCTCAGAATCTCGATGCTATCGAGATACCACTCAGTGCTATCGAGATAGTGTTTGATGCCATCAAAATGCTAAGTCGGTGGAAGCGATGTTTGGTCAACGTTGCATCAATAATAATGATTTATCAACTTAGTGCTACTGACACCCAAGTTGGTAGTACCAACTTTCATAAGAATAAGCTAGAACTCACAAAATGGCAGCTCAATTGTAACATACTCAATCCTAGATGTATATGTTCATCATTGTATCTTCTAGCCCCCTACTCGACTATGTTGTTACTCAAACTTTTTCTTTCTCTCTTCTTGACCCTTTTTCATATACATATCTTTTAGTAGGTATAACTCCATGTTTTAGAATGGTCTAGACCTTGTCAAGATCTTTTAACCCTAATTGACTCATTAATATCACATGAACATGAAACCTTCAGATATAATGACCCTAATAATTGAATCATTGGTTAGTGGTGAATAGTAATACTAAACTATAGTTTCCATCACAACTAAATATCTTAGTATCATCCTAAGATACAAGAGTGAGATAATTGCAAATAAATCAAAAGGATCCACTATGTTGGACTATTAGTATGAGAATAAAACCCTAATTAGAAGATTGAGTTTGTAAATTGATAAGTGCAACACAAATAATTACAAAATACAAATATAAGTCCATATTTGTGTTCCTTATACTCTAATAAAGTAACCTATGCATTTTGGGTGTTATCAGATGTGAATTACACCGTTAATGATGGTTTGGGAGTGAATATATAAGTTAGGACAATTTATTTCATTATAGACTTTGGTCACGCTGATGTATTGAATAAGGTTTGGAGTTATTCAGCGTCACCCATGACCTTGGTATCATGCGGATACAATCGGGGTCAGGTCACTGGGATTTGAGTGTGCATGATAGGTTCAAGCCAATGATGATTCTTCTCACTATTCTCTCGCCTCGATCGACCATTTCTCGTGTTTACCCCACCTTCCTCTTTGGCTTACCCTCCCAAACACAATGACCCATAATTCATTTCCTCTAATGACCTAGAGGCAAAATGCACAAAATCAGCCTTCCCACCTATCCGACGATCGCCACTCTCACCCCCTCTATGACAAATCTCATCGACTCATACCTATCTAGAGACCATTGTCTCATCCTCCTCCACTTTTCAACTCAGTCAATTGGTACAAACTGCCTTAGGTGCACCCTACTGAATTAGAAGTAAGACCATTGTCTTGTCCTCCCCATCAAACTCCACGCCGTCCTAGTAATTACAGCTTCTCACTTCAATTAGCAGTAAGGTAATAGTTTTGAAACCTTCCTCTTTAACTTTGTTCCTTCATTTTGTCTCGAGTTTAGTCATAGCTCTCCAACGACAAATGACATTGCCGCCCTTATTTCACCCACTCTCCAGAGAGGTGGTTCAGTGAGTTTGGGACCCCAAAAATGTGACCAACCCTTTCTTTAGATCCTAGAGAAGCTTCAAGGGGATCCCAACCATTTGTATCGATAAGGAATTTATCATTTTGTAGATTGTACATTGCTACTATGAATTCGTTCTGAGTTCCTCTCAAGGTCATACCCCCTCCATGATGTGTTTTATGCTCTGTTGGCTCCATTGTGATTCCCCGATGATACCAGAAGTGTTCGTAATGTATGATGCATCAAATTCATGACTTCCCTATCTTCCCTACTTCAACACTCATAGATGAGGTGATGAAATCCCTTATCCCATTCTGACAACCCCTAGGTTGAGATTAGGCTTTGTAGATTTATCGGGATCCAAGGAACTCAATGGGTTAATCTATTTTGTGTGAAGGGGATAACATTTGGAGTTGACCCCAGGCTAGCAAGCTCCAATGGAGCTACTTACAACCATGGTGGCATGGAGTTCGAGTGGGGTACAAAAGCCCCTGTGAATGTTATTCCTCACCCTCAGTGTCTCATCCTACTCTGGTTCGACCTCGGGGGTGATTATGTATTTTAAACTTTTATTTCATCATCAACCACATAATCATGAGTTTCTACACAATAATGAATATGCCCTGTCACATTTGGTTAGTTGATATCTGGATATGAGGCGACATTGGTCATTTTGCCATATACTTTCTAATGACTCCTCAGAGATTGATTTAATCTTGTAAAAATCATAACTAATTATTGGTGCATCCAAATATTACAAATAAATACACTTTTCGAATTAGAAAAATACAAAGGATTTTATGGTCTAGGTTTTGAGTATGGATTTACAACTCTCCATAGGGTTATTTTCTTATTAAGAGAATCAATTGAAATTATCTTAATTCTATGTACAAATATGATGAATAGGTTGTGAAAGTTTTGACCCTGGGCTTAGGGAGTACTACTTTATATCTAGGACTGGGTCATAAGGTATGTACGTCCTCTATTTTATTTTGTGCATTATTTAACTAAAACCTAAATTCATTTAATGAGACATCTCGTCAACTGTTATTCTACTTAAAAATCCATTTACTTGGACACTTATACTTTTCCTGCTCTCAATTCATTATATTCACTTGGTTGCTGCGATACCCTATTTATAATGGGTCTTTGGACCCCTCTTTCTATGATTGCCTTTGATGTGAAATTGACTAAAATGATAGTCTTGCCACTCTATTTATGCATGTTACGTGTTTGACTAGAATATCTAGAATAGTGGTACTTATGTACAATCATATTTATATAGGGAGTGCGTATTCCACCCGGAGTGTGCGTTTCCACCCTTATTTCTTTTAGGCTATGATCTTATGGTGTTATGGCCCTATTTTAGATATATTTAGTCTTCATTGTTATGCATGCAAAAAGTTATTATTTTATATTGAGATTGTAGATAACTGTTAAGGCAAGAGACTTTTGTTCTCATGCTTGTAATCTAAATTTTAATATGCCTCATTACTCTTGTTATACCTTTTTTGAACTTATCTAATTACAAAAAGCCTCCTTGTGGGAACATTTCATTTTGGACCTTTAACCTAATATAATGCCCAAAGTGTTTATTATATGTACATACTCAACCTTTGCTGACTTATACTTGTTTTCTATGTTCTAGGTGATGTTTCCTACCACCCAGGTATAGGTACATTAGAAGACAAGGATGCAGGAAAATCGTATACATGGTATTGGACCTAAGCATATCTTGGAACGACCAGGTTGCCCTCTAAAATAGATATATCATGTGATTAGATTTATTATATGTACACCTTTTTGCATTATTATACCACCTTATATGGCGAAGAACAATTGTAAATGAATCATCATGTAAGTTTGTAATAGTTTTGTTTCCAATGCTTATAAACTTCATACTCTGATATGTATACCATTTGAGAAATGAATGAAATTCCTCCTTTCCTCCATAATTTGGAATATGATGGTTTTATCTCTCAATTAATTGAGGAGTGGATCCCCTCTTGGGTCCCACTCCTTACAAAATGGTATCAACGCCAAAAGCAGTCGATAACTTAATTGTTACAAGTTATCCTAGGTTGACCCTTAAATAGGAAGGTGGCCCTTAGAGGTTATCGATATACCTATTTCTTAGTAGTGAAGTACCAATTAGGGTTTTTGACCTGACTAATTTAGTCACTTCCACTCCCCAAACTACCTATGAAGGTGAGACTCAGTCATCAGTAACCATAGGTACCACTATCCTCTTTACAAAGGTGGAAATATCCCTACATAGGAGTTGACTCTCCAAATTATTAGTTTCAACTTAAGTCTAGTTCTCACCTTCAACCCCTTCAACTGTTGTTTCTCTAGCATGCCTCACATACATCCACTATTGGGCACTGAGCATGCATGAATGACAATGAACAATCCTGAGTAAGTTTTAGAGTTGAGATGATTCCCTTATTAAGTAATAATCTGAACCAACTAAGTCATGGTAGGATATGCCTTACCTTCAACATAGAGTATGCCCACATAGCTCGGGCGAGATCCATCAATCTAAGGGATGAATACCATCCTTATTGAGCTTGTTATGCTTAATACATGAGAATTGGTTGAAGAAAGCTATATGTTTAGTAGATAACATTGAGTGTTTACCTCTTTCATCTCCAATTGTGTGCTCGATTTATCTAGTGATTGAGATGAATATGTCAACTATATAGGTTACCTTGTCTTGTGTAGGCACTATGGATACAAACCAAGTAGTGATGGAAAACCCTAATTCTCTACCTATAATGTTGGGAAATCTCATGAGTACATTAGGTATTAATTGTGATGAGGCAATGAAAAATATGTTTAAGAGTGACATTGGGAATGGTGGATGTCATGCCTTATATGGGTTTTGAGATAATTTGATTGTGTGTTATAAGAAACGCCCTCCCTACTATGCTTACATATTAGAGAAGTAGTCATAAGCCCTTGTAGGTGCTATAAGATTTAGACCCTTTATAGGAATGAAATGATGATAGAATATTAGTATATGTATAGTGTGGTAGATGGTGGTTGATTGGTTCCTGACTCGATTTTTGGCACCAATTTTGGATTTTCATCGCAAAGATTTAGTCGTAAAATTTATTTTAGATTTTATCGACGATTTTGAAACCAAGTCAGCACCACAAGAAAGTTTGACTAAGTAGAGAAACCCTTTAGTGGAGAATTCCTTGACTGGTATGATCAAGTATGAGATCCTAAGTCAATGTGTGATGTAGTGAGTACTGAGAGGAAGTTTTGGATATATAAGACCTAGTAGATCCACCATGTTATCCTGTACATAAGTTTTAGATTAACCCTTTTAAGGGTAGCCTTATATGCTTAGGAGTGTAGCTTAAGGAATAATCAGAAGTAATAGAGGTTGCAATCAGTCATGCTTGGATAACTCTTAGTTATATAGAAGTTAGTGTAGCTTCCACATAATTGAGACTAGTGAGTGAGCCTTACTAATTATATCACCATAAATGTTACTTTAATTTACTAATATAAATATTACTAAGTTTAAAAAAACATGAGCTACACCTAAAAGTTTGAATTAATGTCCTATACCCCATTTTGCTAGTAATTAAATGTTAGTGTCAAATTTACACAAGAGGATAGATCGAGTACACTAAGGATGATGGAAATTATGAACATATATCATACCCATATGGTCATAATAAACTAAAGTGAAAATGAACTAAGTATACCTTAATCACAACATATGTAACTTATTGTATTCCCTAAAACATGAATGGGTGATTCATAACTGGCACACAATACACTAAATTGAATTAAGTAAAAAATGGTAAAAGATGGTTGCTAACAAAACTCTAATTTTACACCTTAACCCTAATGCGTCTTATAGTTTTAGATATTGGCTTGGTAGTCAGACACAAATTAATTAACTGTCGTGGCTTAAATCTATAAATATATCCAACCCAAGAGATGACCCTAATATTGAAAGGATAAAGAACATTTGCATGCGTGTTATATTGCACTTTCTTTATGCATTCAATATTAACTATGATAGGGATCATGGTGATAATATTTGAGGATTTATGTTTCTAAACAAGTTTAGTCCACCAACTTAGTGGTTGCAAATTGAATGGTTCTATTGGGAGATCTATTAACGAAGATTGGTCATTCATGATTAAGTGATGGAAAATAAGGAGCTACAAGACAACCTAGCGAGCACATGTGTATAGAAACCTAGTTTGTGTAAGAGGACAATGAAATCCTCATAGCAATGTAGGTAACCATAACAAATATGACACCCCTAAGATAATCTCTTCCTGGGTATAAAGTTTTATTAGCTCAACCGGGAATGCAAAAAAAAAAAACTACGGGGACTTGATGCATAAAAATATTGTAGGTTTACCATGGGGTTTTAAGTATAAGTATGATATGAAGTGTTGTAAAATGGTTCACTACATTGAGTATATTGGAAATATAATATTGGTTTAGAAGTATGTATCAATACTCTTGACTAGTGGTGATTGGATTTCGGGGATGAAATCCTCTTTAAGGGGTAAAGTGTTGTAACATACTCAATCTTAGACGTATAGGTCCATCATCGCATCTTCTAGGCACCTACTCAACTATGTTGTTACTCAATCTTTTTCTTTCTCTCTTTTTGACCCTTTTTCATATAAACATCTTTTCGTAGGTATAACTCCATGTTTTAGGATGGTCTAGACCTTGTTCGGATCTTTTAATCCTAATTGACTCATTAATATCCCATGGACACGAAACCTTCAGATATAATGGCCCTAATAATTGAATCATTCATTAGTGGTGAATGGTAATACTAAACTATAGTCTCCATCATAACTAAATACCTTAGTATCACCCTAAGATACAAGAGCAAGATAATTGCAAACAACTCAAAAGGATCCACTATGTTGGACTATTAAGATGAGAATAAAACCCTAATTAGATGATTGAGTTTGTAATGGATAAGTGAAAAAAAATAATTACAAAATACACATATAAGTCCATATTTATGTTCCTTATTCTCTAATAAAGTAACCTATCAATTTTGGGTGCAATCAGATGTCAATTACACCCTTAATGATGGTTTGGGAGTGGATATATAAGTTAGGACAATTTATTTCATTACAAACTTTGGCCACATTGATGTATTGAATAAGTTCTGGAGTTATTTAGCGTCACACATGACCTTTGTATCATGTAGATACAATCTGGGTCGGGTTACCAGGAGGAAGACCTCGTCTTCCATCTCTGAAGTGCCTGTGTGCACATGATAGGTTCAAGCCATCGATGATTCTTCTCGCCGTTCTCTTGCCTCGATTGACTGTTAATCACATTTACCCCACCTCCCTCTTCAGCTTACACTCTCAAACACAATGACCCATAATTCAATTCCTCTTGTGACCTAGATGCACAACTCCTAAAATCGGCCTTTCTACCCATTCGACGATCGCCACTCTCACCCCCTCTATAACAAATCTCATCGACTCATACCTATCCAGAGACCATCGTCTCGTCCTCCTCCACCTTTCACCTCGGTCAATTGGTACAAACTGCCTCAGACTCACCCTACTAGATCGAGTTGTCCTCTCCAGCAAACTCCATGCCATCCCAATAAATCACAACTTCTCACTTCAATTAGCAGTAAAGTAAAAATTCTGAAACCTTCCTCTTTAACTTCATTCCTTCATTTCATCTCAGGTTTAGTCATAGCTCTCCAACAACAAACGACAAATGACACTACCATCCTTATTTTACCCACTCTTCGAAGAGGTGGTTTAGTGAGCTTGGGGCCCCAAAAATGTGACCAGTCCTTTCTTTGGATCCTATAGAAGCTTCAAGGGGTCCCGACCATTCGTACTGATAAGGCATTCTTCATTTTGCCGATTATACATTGCTACTGTGAAGTCATGTTGTAGTTCCTCGTGATATCATACCCCCCTCTGTGATCCATTTTATGCTTTGTTGTCTCCATTATGATTCCATTACGAGACCAGAAGTGTTCGTAATGTATGATGCATCAAATTCATGACTTCCCTGCCTACCCTGCTTCAACCCTCATAGCTGAGGTGATGACATCCCTTCTTCTATTCTGACGACTCCTAGGCTGAGCTTAGGCTCTGTGGATTCATCGAGATCTAAGGAACTCGACGGTCCAATGCATTTTCTGTGAGGGGGATAACATTTGGAGTTGACCCCGAGCCAGCAAGCTCCAATGGATCTACTTTTGGCCATGGTGGCATGGAGTTCAAGAGGGGGGACAAACCCCCTTGTGAATGTTCTTCCTCGCCCTCAGTGTCTCATCCGACTCTAGTTCGACCTCATGAGTGATTATGTCTTTTAAACTTTTTTTTCATCATTGATCGCATAAACATGAGTTTCTACACAATGATGAATATGTCCTATCACATCTGGTTAGTTGATATCTAGATGTGAGGCCACTTTGGTCATTTGGCCATATATTTCTAATGACTCTTCATAAATTGATTTAATCTTGTAAAAATCATAACTAATCATTGGTGCATCCAAATACTACAAATAAATACACTTTTGGAATCACAAAAATATTAAGGATTTTGTGGTTTAGGTTTTGAGTCTAGATTTTCAAATTTCCATAGGGTTATTTTATTCGTAAGAGAATCAATTGACATTATATTAATTCAATGCACACATATGATGAATAGGTTGTGAAAGTTTTGACCCTGAGCTTAGGGAGTACTACTGTATATCTAGGACTGATCATAAGGTATGTACATCCTCTAATTTATTTTGTGGATTATTTGACTAAAACCTAAATTCATTTAATGAGGCATCTCTTAAACTATTATTCTACTTAAAAATCCTTTTACTTAGACACTTATACTTTTCCTTCTCTCAATTCATTATATTCATTTTGTTGTTGTGATACCCTATTTATAATGGGTGTTTGGAACCCTCTTGCTATGATTGCCTTTTATGTGAAATTAACTAAAATGATAGTCTTGCCACTCTATATATGCATGTTGCGTGTTTGAGTAGAATATCTAGAATAGTGGTACTTATGTACAACCATATTTATATAGGGCATGCGTATTCTGCCTAGGGTGTGCATTTCCACCCTTATTTCTTTTAGGCCATGATCTTATGGTGTTATGGCCCTATTTTAGGCATATTTAGTCTAAAATGTTATACATGCAAAACATCATTGTTTTATATTGAGATTGTGGATAGCTGTCATGGAAAGACACTTTTGTTCTCATGCTTGTAATCAAAATTTTAATATGCCTCACTTCTCATGTTATAAATCCTTTGAAATATCTAATTGAAAAAATCCCCCTTCTTGTGGGAACATTTCATTTTGGACCTTTAACCCAATATAATGCCCAAAGTGTTTATTATATGTACATACTCAACCTTTGCTGACCTATACTTGTTTCCTATGTTCTGGATGATGTTTTCTACCACCTAGGTATAGGTATATTAGAAGACAAGGATGCAAGAAGATCATAGATAGCGTATTAAACCTAAGCATAGCTTGGAATGGCCAATTTTCCCTCTGCAAAAAATATATCATGTGATTAGATTTATTATATGTACACCTTTTTACACTGTTATACCACCTTTTATCGCAAAGAACAATTGTAAATGAATCATCATGTAACTTTGTAATTGTTTTGTTTTCTCTACTTATAAACTTCACACTCTGATATGTATACCATTTGAGAAATGAATGAAATTCCTCCTTTCCTCCATAATTTGTAATAGGATGGTTTTATATCTCAATTAAGTGAGGAGTGGATCCCCTCTTGGGTCCTACTCCTTACAAAGTGCTTCTGACCCACCTGTCGGTAGTACCAACACCCATTGAGAGGTTCAAGTCATCCAACAATTGAGACCTAATGACACCTAGAGCCTCACTTATGACCCATGGGGAGTTCAGACAAATATATCAATCACATTCTATTCTATTACAACCAAGCATGGATCCATGAGAGGAGGATTCAAAGAAGACAACTACATATCAGATGATTCAGGCACCTTGGGGGAGCATATTTGTAGCTGGAACACTACAGATCGAGACATACGCCAGAGGGGTTCTTCCAGACTGGTTCCCTAGGGGTTTACATTAGTTTCTTATGTTTATCATGTTTTCTCTTTTCTCCTCCATGTATGAGATAGTAGAAATCATGCTGGGCTAATATCCTTATTCCTTAGGACTCAGGAGTAGACATATATTGCATAGTAATTGACTTCATATATATTAAACCATTTCTAGATTTCCATCATATCATGTCTATATATCACATCTCGAGATTAGATCACATCCTTACATATATTATATCATGGTTGTGCTAAACAAACTTATGTGAGTGGCTTGTTAAACATATATCAAAACTTCATCTAGTCCAATTGAGGTCCTAACTCTTATCATGAGGGTAGTTCCATGCTCAGTCTCTCTGAGCTAACTCAACTCTATGAGTATCTCATATGCATATACTTTATCTTTCCTCTCTAGTCTAGGGTTCTCGGATTACCTCATTGGCATTAGTGATAGCCTTACAAGCTCTAGCCACATAAGCACAAACCAAAACATGTTATAATATACTCTCCATAGGTTATATACCCATGGAACATTATTTCCCCATGACTCTCTTATACACACAACTACTAGATTCCTACAAATAACCACCAACCCGAGTATGAGGCTTCACAAAAACTAAAACACTTACCTCCTTTGAGATTTTGGGACTCTCTCTCCCTCACCCAGATGGCAAGTACTCATATTCTTATTCACATGCACATATATAACCAACCTCTCTCTGTATCTAGGGTTTAGTCCTCCCAAGGACATCTAGGGTTCAAAAAGACTATAGGAATCACACATACATCAACTCAAGTCATTCACTCAGGAGTATTCTAGTTTAGGACATGTCATATCACATATTTCTCATCATTCTCATAACTTGGAGTTTAGGTTCTCTGACCTTCTCCCAATGGGTCTCACCCTCTCTGGAGTTAACCCTAAAACTGGTCCCAATACTAGAGGTCCTCCTTTGTAAAATAGCTTGAGGCTCATGCTGATTCATAACCTTGTCTTAACTTAACATATCTTATATCATAAAAAGCCTAGTTACTTGCATCATTGAAACTAATCTTGCACCCTCAAAACTGAACTTAAGTACTCAAAGACAAACATATCTCATCATAAACTATCTTATATCATCTCTATACAACTTAGATCATCATCTAATCTTATTTGAGCCATTCCATCTATCATATATTCCAACAAGGCTCTAGACATCTAATATAGAACTACTCTCTCTTCTAGACTGATGTCATTCACTTTCACACAGGTTGCATGACCACCTCCTACTCGTACATGTGTGGGGACACATTTTTGTAATACTTACTTATATAATAAAACATTATATAGTTTTTCTCTGATATAACATGCGTCAGAGAAAACTACCATGGTTTGATCCCCATTTGGAATAAAAAACCAAATCTAGAAAACAAGTGTCCCACACATAGTAGAGAGTACAGTGTCATGAAAACTAGTGAAAAGGGTGAGAACATGGTGTAGACTAGTATATCTACTCTAGATAATGAGCACCATATGTCTACGATTTCTCTTCCCTTGATGCACATTATCTCCAAACAATATAGCGTCCCATATCGCCACATTATTAAGAAATAATGACATCTTAGGACTCACTATATGACAAGCACTAGTCTAAACCTAGTTCTCAAACATCTAGGTGCTAACCTAGAGGCTAAGTCAGATATAGTCTCTAAAAGATGACTAATCTAACACTAAAGATTTGATTTAAGTTCAAGGTTCTTTAGTTTCAGGTTTCATAATGAGCAAATTTCAAGCTTTGCTATTGTTCATGCTCTGATACCACATGTGACGTCCCCATGTTTTCTAAAATTTAATCTGATGTGTGATGTCTAAATTGAAACCTAGCCTCAGTGAGAATCCCAATTTAAACACCACACACTAGGCTAAAAAAAAAGAAAATCAGAGGAAGTTATAAGGAAACAATCAGTAGTACATGAACATGAACAATAATCAAACCATACAACGCATGTTCACCATTCAACATATAATTATACAACGAATTGTTACAACATTTGATATTACATATTGAACAACAAACTTCTACATATACATGTACTACATCTAAACAATAGGATCTTAAGACAACAGGTCCACCTGTACATCAGCTCGCCACACAACTCTCAACTATCCTGGTTCTTCAAGATCACATGTCCACAACCTAAACAAAAGAGTACATGTGGTACATGTCAACACAATATTCAAGAATATTGTACTGAGTATGCCTACGTGTCATTTTATATACCTTTCATTACTAATCTTGGCAATACGATAAAACTAATACTTGGTAGTTACAAAAAATATAAGAAAAAGCATATACTTGCACAAAGATGTTCATTAACAAAAGAGAACACATATTTTAAGCACATTTTCAATTATATCATCCATGCATTTACTACCTGAGAGTTGAGTGCATTAAGGCCTTTATGATCTACTACCAAAGAGTTGTATCACTTCCAAGTACTTTACTACCAAAGAGTTGAATTACTTACTTTCCAGCACTTTACTACCAAAGAGTTGAAGCGCTTGGATATAATGGAACAAATATATTATGCTTCATGTGTTCATAGCAATAAATATGGAAAATTAAGAAAGATATCATACAAGAACAATCATTTCATCCAATATCATATGCCAAGTGTTTACTACACATATAATGCAAGCATACTGTATAATAAGCCGAGTAAGAGGTAATGGCGTACCTTAATAAAGATATTCTAATCACCACATATGTTCCTTAGGTCAACTATATCCTTGGCCAAACCTAATTAAGACAAGATCATTTGTGTCATCATTAGATTCACATCATATTACATCTAATCTTAACCCTAATTATGGTTCACTAGGGTTTTACTTAATTCATTAGGATATTCCCATCATTACTTGTATTCTTGTCTTGAAATTATCTTACTGATGTCATATTCCACATTATAGTTCATTAACTGATAATTGTGTTTCACATTATTATGTGAACCTGTTAACCTTAGATTACATGCATTAACCTAAATTAGGGGTTTCACATCTTTTTTGGATCATTTAACATGTAACATTATTTATATTCATTATTATGATCCCATAATTAAATATG
Organism: Alisma plantago-aquatica; assembly: GCA_963693085.1. Classification (NCBI taxonomy): domain Eukaryota; kingdom Viridiplantae; phylum Streptophyta; class Magnoliopsida; order Alismatales; family Alismataceae; genus Alisma; species Alisma plantago-aquatica. The sequence goes on along the minus strand of OY856414.1, from coordinate 806,697,190 downwards.
ATGTTCCATACATTGATTTGAGCATATACCAAATATTCATCATTTATTGATCATAAATGTAATTATCACATTTTACTTAGGGTTATTAGCCCTAATTAGCCATATTGAGCAAAGTACATGATTTCGTGCATCAAAATTACAATCTCTGATATCATATGCATTATAAACATGATTATGGATTTACCAACATATTATCATAATGTTAGGCCATCATTTGATATTTATTACTCATGAAACAAATATAACATATCATACATGATATCACTATGTTTTAAGCATCAAAAGGCTGATATCATGGTCTCATGTTGTTCTACTTATTTTTCTAAACATTTTGATATATTATTTGTAATATTTTGATAATCCTATGATTTATAATGATATTCCTAAGATGAAAGTATTTTTTGGTAATTAAACATTGATTTACCTTTTGTGGCCAATCTGGTTTTGCCACATGGCCTGTGAGAGGGATGCAACTCCTTTTCGGTTCATTGTTGGTTATGACCTAAAACCAATGCCTGAGCCAGTGAACTGAGTACTCTTTCTGGCCTAGACTGCCTGCTTGTGAGAACGCGAGCACACAGACGTCTGCCATTGCAGTGCTGCACTTGTGTGCATGGGTGTTCTTCTTCCCAAGCCACTGCCGCCAGAGGGGAAGGTCTCCAATGATGATCAACCACCCTATCTCCTCCTCATCTTTTCCAACCAATCCTTTATGAGCCTATCCAACACCTTCGTCTCTCCCATGATGCCCCCCCATCTAGTCCTGCATGAGCTATATTTGGCCACCATCATGGACCTTCTCATGGTCTAGGTTCTACGCTGGCATGGTTGAACTGCTGTTCTCTTTGAGAAACTATTAGTGCTCCCCTCCTCCCCATTTTTCCTTGAAAATATTGTGCTTATTAGTGAAGAAGAGGCAGGAGAGATGGTCTTGTTTTCCTTGTCTCATGGTCATTTTCTTTGAGTGAGAGGTAATGGAAGACTGTTGTGGAGGCGAATCGATCCTCTCGATTGGTTTTATTCATTGAAGCATGTTCTATGTGCACCACGACGTGTAGGTGGTTGCTACCCATAGTGAAACCACTAACCGCAAGATTGAAGGTGACATGTAGTGATCATTCAGTCTCATCCTAGGGCCTAGAATCATCTCCTACTCTTATGAATCTATGGCATCTCTTATGCAAGGGATCTACCTGCTATCAAGTCAACGTGACAAAGATATTGATCAAAGCCTAAGCTAATGTAATTGAACCATTACCAATCATACATGATTGTATACATTTCGACATCAATTTCAAACCTCAATATCCCTTTCTATGAGTACCCAATCATCACCATATTATACATATAATTTTATCTTCATCCAATAAACACCCCATCTAACTTTGGTGTACGAAAACAACTGTGTGACCACTTAGATAATTACCTCAAAAGGGCATAAAATTAAAGATCTGAGTCATGATGTCAACACCAATTAAGATCCATATTTTGTCGAAACACTTAGGACTCCTAATATAATCCAAAACCAAGATCCATGTGTCTCATTAGGTGTCCAAGAGATCAGTCCATCATAGAGAGGGATTACGTCTGTGAATGGTAAAGCTCATAGGTAGCATTGATGCACCAAGCCGATACCTAAATCGCTATGGGAGTAGGATTTGTCTTGAAATAGGTAGTGTATTATGCTGCGGGAGTGGGTAATACATGCTACATATCCTTAGTATAGGGTTAAGGGTAAATGGTTATTAATGAAATTGGCTTAAATTTAATGTATATCGTGGTGGAAATGTAATCCGAAGAAATCCATTAATCAGTGGTCACATTCCACGCAAATTTCAATTATTGTGAATAGTTATAGTCAAACAAATAATCACCTTTTGCTTAGGCCTAGTTGATTAGGTCATAGTTAGTTCTAGTCTCTGGAGTATGTTTCCCTAAATTTAACATTCATGCCTTATATGTCTATACTACTCGGCGTGCACACTTGTGTTTTGTACGCATAGTTTAGGCATGTCAATTTATTGGTGTCATTTCCAGGGAAATGGCAATTTCAGCACCAAGAGTACTATAACTGGCCACTCTAGGCCATTTACTTTTTCTTTTAATTATATATCAAATCTTATCTTTAGAATTTTGCATCATTGGATATGTTTTCCTCACAACAATTCACTAGTATTCTACATTCTCACATTGCCATTAAGTTTTAGGTACTAGTGTGGTTCCCACTCAAATCACTGATTATAGAGAGTTTGATCCATTTGGTACAGGGCATGAGGAGATATTTCGTAAGGTGTGAGAGTTTGGATCTTCAATTGAGAATCTCATCCTCCACAACCCGTGTACGAGTGAAAATATACTCTTAGATATCCACAAAGGTATTTTCCGGAGCAACAATAACTCCACCACCGCAGTCAGAGAAGACAAAGGCAATAGACATGGACCCAAACATTGAAGAACATGATGGGGATGACATTGAAGAATGGACTATCTGGGAAAAGAGAAAGGTGTTTTCACCCATAGCGCATCTAGGACCAATCAAAAGGCATTCAATCAATGTTGGAAGTTACAAGATAAATTCTGGTCTAGTGGTGTTAATCAAATTACAATCATTCCACAACCACAATATGGAGGACACGATAGCACACATTAAAAGCTTTGTAAAAAATGTGATATGTTGAATATTGATAGTGTCCCAACTACAATGATTTATTTGAAGCTATTCTCACACTCACTATCTTACAAAACAAAGACATGGTTCCTCAACCTCCCTCAGAATCAATAGAGACTTGGGACAAGATGATAGATGATTTCTTGGAGTTATTTTTTCCACCTCTGAAGACAAACAAACTCATGGGAAAAACTCATAACTTCAAGCAGCATGCCGAGGAGTCCTATTATGAAGCCCGGGAGAAATTTCACAACATGCTCAGGAAGGACCCACAACATGGGATTAATTTAGACCGGTAGGCAAAGACATTCTACTATGGCCTACATAAAGGGGAGAAGACTAGTACATATAACACAAGAGCATGTTTCTTCTTAAAAAATAAAGATACCAAGCGCCATGAGATCCTAAAGAACATGGACAAGAATCAGTCATGGGGAGAGGAGTGAGAAGAACCAACAATAATTAAAAGGGCTATGGAATCAAGGGAGATCACATAAGTTAAAGCTTAGATCTGCAATATTGTTAACTTGATCTTTCAGCTAGCAGTGGAGGTGGCATACATAATCAAGTTATTGATGAAATCAATCTAGGATAGATTTATGGTTACAATAAGATTCCATCCAATTTTAATGATATTTGAATATAAGGGGAAAGGAGTGTAGAGAGGGCCTTTTGTGCAATTTGGATAGTTTTATAATATCCTTGTGATGTTTGGCGATTTCATATGTAACTCAATGATATGAGCTTACAATCAAAGTAGAACAATGAAGAAAGTATGATGACTCAGGTCAATCGATTTGATCCTTAGACCTAGTTTAGATCTTTATATTAAGATAGAAAGATAATTTTGATCAAAGGTATCATAGGAAGCTTCAATTGAGGATTAATGTTAGTCCAAACGTTCATTTTTTAATCGAGAATATGATTAACCTTATGAACCCTTGTGAAGACCAAGGAATGGTCCATGTGCCCTAGAACCCAATTCAACTCCAATTCGACCAATTAGATTCACAAATGGGTCCCTTGAGTACAAATTTATGAATTTAGTATTTCATGTTCATCATAAATATTCGAGATATTTTTTAGTTGATGGAGAAATAAGTTACAATATTATACAAGATATTTCATATACTTTAATTTATCTAGTAGCCTAGGCAAATAGATTAGTAGTTATCTAGTTTTTACCTAAAAGGTAGGTTTATATTATTTTTCCATTTAGTTTTGATCTAAGATCATGCTAAAGGAAAGAGAATGGAAAGATAATCTTAATTCTGAAATTTGGGTTTAAAAGGAATCAATATGCAGTGGAAATATTTTTTCCTCGAAGTGGACTTGTATCAACAAAAAAAGAAAAGAATAATGAATAAAAAGGGGGTGACTCCAGTCCATGTAGACTCGAGATCCACTGCCTCTATTTTTCATGAATCGAATATAGTCCCTTGGGTGAGGGGATCTCACCCAAGATGAGATAGAAGGGAGGCTATAAAATCCCTATATCTTAGAACCTTAGGGTGTTCCAAAGTCGATACTAGGGTTTTGGCTAGAGACTATGAGAGAGAGAAGGGAATCAAGGAAGAGGGTTGGGGGATGATGCATTGAATAATTGTCTTTCTCACAGACTGTCTATTCTTGAATTTTGTGCACTTATTATTCATTTTTGGTATCTTTTGTGCATTTCTTGTCATTATTATCCCATGAAACTTAATTGCATCAAATAGATATATTTTTAATGTTCTTGATAGATTTATTATTGTTTGGGAGCTTTTATTCATTTTTGTGGAATTTCAGATGAATCTACATGAAACTACACAGCTTACCAACCTTCCTGTCAATGGTACCGACACGTGATCATAAAGGAACAAGTGAAATCGAGAAAACTTGGTAGTACTAAAAAGGAAGTCGGTACTATTGAAAACCTTACAAGGAGGATTCAAAAAATCTTGAGAAATCTCAGTATTACCGATGTCAAATCAGTAGTACCGACAACTACATAGGGGGGCACAACTTATAGAGGGTGTCGATACTATCAAAACCTAGTCAGTAGTACCGACTCACTGGGATCATGCAAGATCATAAATCATAGTTAATCCGATGGGTGGGAATTTATGAAGCCCTAAGTTATGTCTATGATTTAGGAAGAGTTTGGCCAGACCTAATAATACATCCTATTCCATTGCATAATAGCCAGGAACTGGGAGAGGAGAAATGATAGGAGACAGCCTCATTCTGGACAATTTGGGCACCTCGTCACAAGGGGTCATTTAGAAGAGCTTCTCCAGGGGTTACTTAAGTTTTCTAATGTTCTCCACGTGTTTCTTCTCTTCTCCCATGTTCTTGACAACTAAAATCATGCGGGGCTAATCCTCTTGTTTCTTAGGATCCATTAATAGCCCAGTTTTGCATTGTAATTGATGATTATTATTTAATATACATGTTTCTCTTAATTTTTGGACATAAATCAATGAGAGCATCACAAATTATTTTTGCTTGATCACCATAGGTAGTTGGTTATACCATTAATTGCTTCTAGAGAAGGATTAAGGGTTGGAAAACTCATAGTCTTACATATTTGATATTGCACCTTGAGAAATGGCTGAGGAATGTGAAGAGAATAACCTAGAGGTTTTGGTAAAGCACCTAACTAATAACACAATTGCTATGATAGTGGGATTGGTATTAGGATAGGTAGTGAATTACACTGTGAGAGTGGGTAATTCTTGCTATAGGTCTCTTTGATTAGGGGTAAGAGAGATTAATATTAATGGAATGATGTTAATTGCATTGTGAGCCGTGGTGAAACCACAATCCCAAGGAATTCATTCCACTTGTGATCACAACCAATAATCTTAGTTTTAATTCTTGGAATTTAGTTATTCATTCAAAAAAATCACTCTTTTTCTCAGGTCTAGTTGATTAGGTCATTGTTAGTAGTATATTCTGCGTACATGTTTTCCCTGTGTTCGATATTTGGGCCTCTTTAGGCCTATATTACATTGATACGTGCACTTACATTTTTGATGTGTAGTTTACGCGCATTAAATTTTTGGCTCTATTGCCAGGGATAATGATGTGTCCAACAATGTGAGTGTTGTGACCGACCACTCTAGGCCACAATTATAGTTTTAGTTTTTTGAAATATTTCTATTTTGAATTTGAATTTTTATTCAACCACTAGTTTTGATTTCTCACAGATTTCACTAATTCCAGGTACTAGTGTATGGTGCAAACAAGAAGCACCGATTATAGAGCCTCATCGCCAAAAAGTGCATTTCAAGAGGATTTCATATGTAGAGCATAATAGTATAATGTCGCTGCACCAAGACTGATTCAGACTCCACCACCTAAGACACCATCACCTGAGACTCTATTAACCCCAACAGAACATCCAGAGCAAGCAGAGATGGGTGACACAGAAGCTGAAGAGTAGACTATCTGGGAAAAGATCAAGGCATCATCTACAAGATCTTAGTTGGGGTTAATAAAAAGGCATGCTATCAATGTGGGCAACTAAAAATAGATCTGGGCTTGGTGGCACTGGTCAAGTCACAAGTGTTCCATGGCCACAACACAGAAGACCCAATGATGCATATCAACAATTTTGTTGATAGTTGTGACATGGTAAAGATCGTCAGAGTGCCAACGACAATCATCTAATTGAAATTATTTCCATCTTATCTGGAAGACAATGAAAAGTCTTGGTTCCTTAACCTTCCACCTGAGTTAATAGAAACATGGGAGGGGATGATAGACATGTTCTTTGAGCATTATTTCCCACCTCAAAATACAAACATGTTGGTAAAAAAGATCTATAATTTCAATAAGTAGGAAGAAGAATCCTATTATGAAGCATGGGAGAGGTTCCAAAACATGCTAAGGAAGGTCCCTAATCATGGGATCACTTTTTATGACCAATAATTGTTTTTCTATTATGGACTGTATCAAGGAAAGGACCACACTTGACAGTGCAAGAACATGCTTTTTCCTCAACAACAAGCCAGATAGGTGTCACAAGATTCTGAAGAATATGTCTAAGAATCAATCCTAGGAAAAAGAAAGAGAGCGTCCAACAAATAATAAAAGTGTTGGAGAGTATAAGGTTATCACAACATTGAATGAGAAGCTTGACCTCATAGATAAGAAGTTATATCATAAGGGTGGAAATTCTTTTGGAGGAGAGGAAGAAGAATGTATGTTTGTATGGAAACAGAATTACAAGGGCAATGATTACTCTTAGAGGTAGGATCCTAAATTTTATTGAAAGGATCCCAATAACTTTTATAAGGATCCGTCTGAAGCACAACATGCCTAGAAACACCAAGGCAATGCACAACAATATTAGTAGGACAGGGCCCCCAATAAAATTGACTACATTGAAGACATGCTAGGAAATCTAGTCAGTGAAAATGAGGTGATCATTAGCCAGGCACAAAGGAAACTATAGAACCAAGGAGCACAAATCCACAATATAGAGACTCATATTTCTCAAATAGAAACATAAGTGGCATCCTTAAAAAAGCCCATTCAACAGGGATTTCCTAGAAATATAGAGACAACTCATTAGCATCGCCAAGTAAAATTTGTTTCTATTTTCAGGAGCCAAAACATCTATAGAGGAGTCATCAAAGCAACACACCCCAGAGATGGATTGGGTGGATGTGCCTAAGGTTACATTCCCCCAGTCTATATTGAAGACCAGGTGGATGTAATAAACCAATGTGGTATGCTCACACATGCACCTTAGTTGATATAGGGTCAGTGAAAAGTGATAAGGACACTACATCTTCACCGGATTTGTAGGGCAAGGAACTTCAAAGTTCTACCACTATTATGCCATCATATCTAGTTCCAAAAAAGGTGCCTATGCAACATGAACAAGGGCTAATATGGTTGTGGTGAGTTGGAAAACATGAATTCCAACTGCACAGTGATTTTCAACTCTACACGTTTGGTTGGATGCGGGTCCAACTTCCTGTGGAAAACCAATTCACCCTGTTACTTCGAATCTATATAAAACCATTGAAAACAAACCACCTCCAGTCTGGGTGCGGTTCATTTTCCAGGTTGTCGCCGCTGCTGGACAAACTCATCTCGAACCTTTTCCCCTGGCTGCCGATGCCATGCAACACCATGCACTCCACTCAAACACCTACACCATTGTTACTTTTTGGCATTTTTCATCATAGGAACAGATGTTCCTTGATCCCTCAGCTGGTTACATCAATGGTGTGTAACAATGGAAACCAGATGGAAACATAGCCGTCTTCTATGACGTATCTACTACAAATGTCAATTCCTCATCCTCTACATGGCTCAGATTATCTGCCTTGGTTACAGAAGGACAGGTGCTCCCAAAGCAACTAGGGGTGACCGGAGATGAAACCAATGCATGTATGGGTGATGATATAGGGACAATCGACCTACGTCAAACCAAATAGAAACAAACAAAAGTAACATGTTGAATCAACACTCAACCAGAAAACAAACTTGTAAATTGAACACGCGTAGAATAATTTCCTATTTTGCAACTCAACTATGTGTTCCAACTACCTACAACCAAATGGGCCCCAAGTGAATGTTCTACCTTATAATGGAATAGTTACAGTCAATAAGGAGGCACCCATACCTTAGAAGGAACAACCACATGTCATTCCACCCATAGGAGACATTCCAAATTCTATCTCAGAAGGTGGCGTTGAAGTAAGCTTAGGGGAGGAGATCCCTAATGTACCATATGCTCCTCCGTACAAGCATATATAGAAGCTAGATGTGCCATTCCTGGATAGTCAGAAGATGAGAAAGGAGGAAAAGAAGTTCAAGATATTCCTTGATATCTTCAAAAATATCCACATCAACATTCCACTCATGGAGGCGATAGAGAAAATCCTTGGATATGGGAGATTCTTGAAGGAATTCATCATCAAGAAAAGAAGGATAAAAGATACAAATGTCTTATGTGTTGATGAATTGATGAGTGTGATGATCCAGGAAAGAATGCCGATGAAGAGAAAGGATCCAAGATGCTTCTAATTCCTTGTTCCATAGGTAGTCAACATTTCCAACAAGCATAGTGTGACTTTGGTGAAAGCATAAATCTCATGCCTCTCTCTACATTTTGAAAGTTGGGATTAAAGGAACCAACAAAAACATCCATGGAAATCGAGTTGGAAGATGGATCTATTGTGAAAAAGTATGGTATATGCAAGGATGTTCTAATAAAAGTTGACAAATTCATCTTTCCTTCTGATTTTGTGGTCATGGATATGCACGAGGTGTGAGGATCCGCGGTGTTGTTAGGAAGGCCGTTCCAAGCTATGGTTGATGTGATCACTACTATTGGTATAGGCTACTTGACACTCAGGATAGATGATAATATAGTGGAGTTCAAACTTCTAGATGAATCTTCACAACCATCCTGTGAAAAATCAGGCTGAAGAAAACTCATCTCGTTGAGCCTATGATGTAAAACAAGGGTGCTTGTTGGGAGCCAACCCAACCATCTTTTACTACTTTAGGGTTTTATTCTTTACATCCAAGTCTATAGTTTTTATAGCTTTAGCTTGAATTTTATTAATTTGAATGAAAAAGGTACCTTGATCATTTTTCTTTGATGTGCAGGCACAGAACAAGTCGGTAGTATTGACCTCAAATTCAACACTATCAAGTTCTAAAGAATCGGTACTACCAACAATATGTTGACTCAAGGTCAATTAGGTCAATGTTGACTCACGTCTAAATTGACTAAACCTGTGTTTTAATGATGACTAACCATTCCACATATTGGTGTCTAATGTCTCTACTTGAGTGATTTCAGATTAGGTATAGACACTCTCCAATTGCCCTAACTTGCACATATCAAATTGGAGAAAAGACAAGTCAAAGTCAATACAAGTGCACGTTTTTTTGTAATATGATGTAAATCCATTAGAATCATGTTGTAAATCACTTGTAATGATTGTATGACTTGTAATTAAGCTTAGAAAAAATCAGGAGCACTTAGATCGAATGTTTAAGCACTCAATAGCCATTTCCCAAAATTCTTATCAGGTTGTTCATCGGTCGAGTTCTGTGAGTTGCAAACTCGACCAATCCTGATTGGATATTGAAAATGACTTTTGATCGGTCGAGTTTACACTTCATAGAACTTGACCGATGGAGTACCTGACCAATTCAATTTTCATTGGTCGATCGAGTTTCCCCAGGACAAACTCGACCGATGGTCTGAATATCGGCTTTGTCTTTTACTCTATCGGTCGAGTTACCCTTATAGAAACTCAACCGATTGTACTATATGGAAAAGTGCAGAAAAGTGCTTCTAGCTGTTGTAGAGTTGCAACAAGTGAAAATATATCCGTTACAAGCCACAAAATGGCTAGTTTTCATTCTCAAGTGTTCCCAAAGGCTAAGAGGCATCCCCAGCTATAAATAGGACCCTTTGGGCTTCATTCCAAGATCGAGCATTCAATGCAAACTCTATGTGAGGTTCCTATTCTATAGTTGAGTGCTTCCTACAACCTCCTCTCTCTCTCTCTCTAAGCTTAATCACTTTGCTACATCCATTAGAGTGAGTAGGAAATCTGTAAGAGAGCTAGTCCTACATGTATATCTTGTGAGGCTCTCACTTCCACCACATCCCCATATCTCATTTCAATCATGAAGATGAAGGTTCTCTCTCTTGGTTAAGAGTGGTGAAGAAGAACAAGGGAAGGCGTCCCTTGGTGAAGATGAAGACTGAAGACTTGGAGCTAGAGTGGGTAAGCCCTTGGTGAAGGCAGAAGACTCCTTGCTCAAGTGGGTAAGTCCTTGGTGGAAGCTTCTCTGATTGAAGGTGAAGTCAAAGGCTGAAGATCCAAGAAGAGTGGGTAATCCCTACAAGGCTGAAGACTTGTGCAAGAGTGGGTAAGTCCTTGGTGAAGGCTGAAGACTCATTGAAAAGTGGGTAAGTCCTTGGTAAGGTTGAAGACTCTTTGTATTTAATAGGTAAGTCCTTTGTTTGGTCATGTATTGTAAGTCTTATGAATGAATATAAGAATGCAATGGTTAGGGAATCCTAGAGGTTGACCTCTCTAGATAAATGGACTGACATACTTCTAGTTTGAAGTGTGGAACCACTATAAATAGCTTGTATCTTGGTATATGTTCAATCTCTCTCTCCCTTGCTATGCATGTTTTAGTTGCACACAAATTTCCTATTTAGCAACCTTATTTTGTGATATTCCTTGAAGGTCTAATGAATTTTGTTTAAGTGCATTCAACTCTATTCACCCCTCCTCTAGAGCATCTAATCACCCATCTAGGATCCAACAATTGGTATCAGAGCGGGTCTTCTCCAAGCATACTTCTACAAGTAAGAGAAGATGGGTGACTACCAAGGAGGGAGATACTTGATCAGCCTTCCAATCTTTGATGGGAGCAATTTCCTTTATTGGAGAAGAAGACTTCAATTCTACATCCAAGGATGAAGTTTTGAGATGTGGCAAATAGTGAACAACCCATACATGCTACCAAAGACAAAGATTGAAGAATGGGATGAAGCTACCTTGAAGAAAGCAACCTTGAATGATAGAGCCATGCACATCCTCTATGCCTCCATGACCCCCACCTAGTTCATCCAGATTTCATCATGTGAAACAGCCTATAAGGTATGGAGAAAGCTATGCATCACTTATGAGGGGACAGATTAAGTGAAGGAAAGTAAAGTCTACATGCTCAAATGGCTGCTTGAAAACTTCAAGATGGGAAAGGAGGAGAGGATAGCCAACATGTACTCAAGACTCAACACCATTGTGAATGGTCTTGCGGTTCTAGGTCATCCTATGTCTAGTGGAAAGATCGACTCAAAGATCCTTAGAACTCTTCCCAAGAGGTGGGAACCGAAGGTGACTTCCATTGAAGAAGCAAGGTCCCTTAAGGATGTCCCTATCGAAGAGCTCATTGGAAATCTACAAGCACATGAAGCCACACTTGACAAGAGGGAGGAAGTAGAAAGACAAGAACAGAAAGAACTCAAGAGAATGAAGAAGGCTGAAATCAAAGATCAAATCAAGGCTATTGTTGGTCAAGCTTCTCCATCCTCTCAAGTTGAAGAAAATGCCATGTACTCCAAAGATAAACTCTACAAAGGCAAGTCCTCCTCCATCCGGTGCCTCAAGTATGGAAAGAAGGGTCACTTCAAGATAGATTGTCTACAAGGCAAGAAAACCCATCATCACAAGAAAAGAGAAGATAAGTGCCACTCAAGCTCAAGTGACTCCTCCAACTCAAGCTCAAGTGAAGAATTAAGTGAAGAGTCAAGTGGTAGCTCAAGCTCTAGTGATGAAGGAGAATGCCACTTTGCTCTTATAGCATCGACAAGTAAGGACTCAAGTGAGGCAAATCTAAACTCTTTAGATAAAGAATCTTTGATTGCTATCATTCATGATACTTGTGCCTGTCTTAAGTCTTATATAAGGAAAAAGAAAAAGCTTGCTAGAATTGTTGATAATATGCATGTAGAACTAGATGATCTTGAACATGCTAATTCTTGCTTGCTTGATGACAAAAATGCTTGTATTAGTCAAGTAGACTCTCTTAAACTTGAAAATGCTAGTTTGCTTGATAAGATTAGATTTCTAGAAGCTCAACCTCTCATGCCTAGTTCTAATGAAGAGCATACCTCAATTGTTGATTCTCTCATGCATGATATTGATGTTCTTAAATCTAAAAACACGTACAAAGATTTTGCTTTGCAAGGATTAGAATCTGAAAATGGTGTTTGTTTTTCTAAGATTGCTTTGCTTGAAATAGAAAACACCTCCTTGTTTGCTAAAATCAATGTGCTTGAATCTTGCTCTAGTTCTACTAGTAGAGAGAGTAATGTTGCTGCTCTTCATATTGATAAAGAGTCATTCATGACTAAAGCTCTTTTCTTAGAAAATGATCTTTTGCATGCTAGAGATAATATCAATCATTTGTCTTCTACTGTTGCTTCTCTTAAGCATGATAATGACAGTTTGAGATCCTCTTTGCAAAGATTCTGTGTTGGTAAAAAGAGTCTTAATGAAATCCTACACCATTATACTAAACAAATTGGTAGACATGGTTTAGGATATGATAGTTGTCAAAGGAACAACAAAGATAAAGGATCTCCAATCTTCCATGGAGAATCCTCTAGTTCCAAGGCTATGGGCACATGCAACTATTGCAATGATATTGGCCATTATTCTACTTGTTGTCCTTCTAGGAAAGCACCCAAGAGAAATAGGACTTGGGTTGCTAAGCTTACCCCTCTGTACCCAAAAACATGATTGGGGACCATTTCATCTTTCTTCTTGTAGGTACTTGCAAATGGATTGACTTGAGCTATTGAATTGCAAATTGACTTGTCAATCCACATGAAAGAAGAAAGGTGAGATGTGTATGAAGTGAAAACAAGTGGAAAAAGGAATGGTAAGCACAAAGGTAATGATTCTCTTTCTTATAACCCGTCCTAACTTTTTTTTGTCAAGTTAGTGTGCACCATGCATGTGGTTTTTGAGTCAAAAGTGGTACTTTGGGATTCTCTTCACACTCTTTCTCAAAAACTATTTCTAATGCTTCTATAGTGCATTACTAACTTGCTTAGACATGTTTGGATATGGTTTGTATATTTGGCATGTCTTTAAATATGTTTTTATGAAATATATGTGCTTTTTGACAACAGCTCTATCGGTCGAGTTTGTCCTATTTGAAACTCGATCGATAGGCACCAATGGGTGTTGACAGTAGCTGCCATCGGTTGAGTTGTCAATGCACAAAACTCGACCGATAACACTGTGCACATAATATACATTTGGCTTATTGAATGAGAATTTCCCTCTCAACTAGATTTTCTCAACCAATAGCTTTATTCTTTGGCACTCCTTTCGTACCTTTATATATGCATATTGCCATGTTCTAAATTGCCTATCTTGCTTACAACTCTATCTCTCTAATTGCTCTAAATTGGTATATCTATATCTTGCAATAACTTATTTTGAGTTATTTCGCAGGTCTTGATGATGATATCTTTGGATCTCTTGGTTGTGTCTAAAATTGTTTCTGTTGTACTCTAACTTGCTACATCTATCTAGGTGTATATCTTGTTTTGGTACAACCTTGAGGTTCTTAGTGGTAATAATCTTTTGGTAAGGATGCATATTTGTATGTGAGTTATATCCTTCCATGCTTCTAAAATTGCATATGTCTTTGTTTGGATATATCTCTTCATCTACTCATAGCTTGCTTTATCTTGTGTATCTTTTGGTATCTCTTTCTATGATCTAGATCCTACTAGTAATCCTAACTTGTGATATCATCTACTAGTAGTTCACATACATGTAGTTCTAACCTTATTTATAATTGGCATCTTTGCTCATCTATATGCTATGCTTGTATCTTGTCTCATACTTGCTCAAGCTTGTTCCTTGAATTGCATATCTACTACCTTGAGTTTGTTACATAACTTTGTGATGCAGGATACATAGATCTACATTATATGTAGAAATTGGAGTTTTTTTTTTGGATTTTATGCAGATTTTGCTCCAGTTTCAGTTTTTGGTGCAAGACTAGTGTTTTTCATGCAAAAATGACCTTCTGAGCAAGGCTCATTGCTTTGCCATCAACCTTGATACTTTTTGGGCAAATTCTATCATCTTGAGGGTCAAAATTGCATTTTATTGTTTTTCTACAGCACTTCATCTTGTATTTTGGGTTGTTCAAGTATATGCTTTAACTTGCTTTTCTTTCTATGCTTGGACAAGCCCCTATCTGTGCTCTTGTACTCTCCTTATATATATTTGTGTTATCTCTTTTCTCTTTAACAAGAGATGTTTCTTATTTTCTTCATAACCCCACTTTTTGAAATGACAAAGGGGGAGAAAGGTATCTCTTCTTTTGACAAAAGAGGAAGAAGGCACGTCTTACATGAAGAAGAGAAGCATGTCCATATAAAGGGGAGAAGGTAAATGGGAGAAGACATATATGTGTAGAACATATATGAGTAGAAGACATAGTATTCTATAAATGTTGTGAAAGCTAACCATGCAGGAGAAATAACATCAATTGAGGGAGAGTATGAGAACTCCATGCGCATCAATTGAGGGGGAACATATGAGCTCAGTCCTATTGAAACCCCTAGGTTTCACCAAAGGTCAATACATTTATGGAATGGTTTGTCATCTTCAAAAAGGGGGAGAATGTTGACTAAATGTCAATTAGGTCAATGTTGACTTACGTCTAAATTGACTAAACTCGTGTTTTAATGATAACTAACCATTCCACATATTGGTGTCTAATGTCTCTACTTGAGTGATTTCAAATTAGGTATAGACACACTCCAATTGCCCTAACTTGCACATATCAAATTGGAGAAAAGACAAGTCAAAGTCAATACAAGTGCACATTTTTGTAATATGATGTAAATGCATTAGAATCATGTTGTAAATCACTTGTAATGATTGTATAACTTGTAATTAAGCTTATAAAAAATCAGGAACACTTAGATCGAATGTTTAAGAACTCAAAAGCCATTTTCCAAAATTCACATCAGGCTGTTCATCGGTCGAGTTCTGTGAGTTGCAAACTCGACCGATCCTGATTGGATCTTGAAAATAACTTTTGATTGGTCGAGTTTACACTTCACAAAACTCAACCGATGGAGTACCTGACCAATTTGATTTTCATTGGTCGGTCGAGTTTCCCCAGGACAAACTCGACCGATGGTCTAAATATCATCTTTGTCTTTTACTCTATCGGTCGAGTTACCCTTATAGAAACTCGACCGATTGCACTGTACAGAAAAGTGCAGAAAAGTGCTTCTAGCCGTTTTGGAGTTGCAACAAGTGAAAATATATCCATTGCAAGCCACAAAATGACTAGTTTTCATTCTCAAGTGTTCCCAAAGGCTAAGAGGCATCCCCAAATATAAATAGGACCCCTTGGGTTTCATTCTAAGATTGAGCATTCAATGCAAACTCTATGTGAGGTTCCCATTCTATAGTTGAGAACTTCCTACAACCTCCTCTCTCTCTTTAAGCTTAATAACTTGCTACATCCATTAGAGTGAGTAGGAAATCTATAAGAGATCTAGTCCTACATGTATATCATGTGAGGCTCTCACTTCCACCACCTCCCCATCTCTCATTTCAATCATGAAGATGAAGGTTCTCTCTCTTGGCTAAGTGAGGTGAAGAAGAACAAGGGAAGGTGTCCCTTGGTGAAGATCAAGGCTGAAGACTTGGAACTAGAGTGGGTAAGCCCTTGGTGAAGGCATAAGACTCCTTTCTAAAGTGGGTAAGTCCTTGGTGGAAGCTTCTCCAAGTGAAGGTGAAGTCAAAGGCTGAAGATCCAAAAAGAGTGGGTAATCCCTGCAAGGATGAAGACTTGTGCAAGAGTGGGTAAGTCCTAGGTGAAGGCTAAAGACTCATTGTAAAGTGGGTAAGTCCTTGGTAAGGTTGAAGACTCTTTGTAGTGGATAGGTAAGTCCTTTGTTTGGTCATGTATTGTAAGTCTTATGAATGAATATAAGAATGCAATGGTTAGGAAATCCTAGAGGTTGACCTCTCTAGGTAAGTGGACTGACATACTTCTAGTTTGAAGTGTTGAACCACTCTAAATAGCTTGTCTCTTGGTGTATGTTCAATCTCTCTCCCCCTTGCTATGCATGTTTTAGTTGCACACAAATTTCCTATTTAACAACCTTATTTTGTGATATTCCTTGAAGGTCTAATGAATTTTGTTTAAGTGCATTCAACTCTATTCACCCCCCTCTAGAGTATCTAATCACCCATCTAGGATCCAACAATTGGTATCACAGTGGGTCTTCTTCAAGCATACTTCTACAAGTAGGAGAAGATGGGTGACTACCAGGGAGGGAGATACTTGATCAGCCTTCCAATCTTTGATGGGAGCAATTTCCTCTATTGGAGAAGAAGGCTTCAATTCTACATCTAAGGATCAAGTCTTAAGATGTGGAAAATGGTGAACAACCCATACATGCTACCAAAGACAAAGATTGAAGAATGGGAAGAGCATACCTTAATTGTTGATTCTCTCATGCATGATATTGATGTTCTTAAATTTGAAAACAAGGACAAAGATTTTGCTTTGCAAGGATTATAATATGAAAATGGTGTTTGTTTTTCTAAGATTACTTTGCTTGAAACAGAAAATGCCTCCTTGCTTGCTAAAATCAACGTTCTTGAATCTTGCTCTAGTTCTACTAGTAGAGAGAGTAATGTTGCTGCTCTTCATATTGATAAAGAGTCATTCATCACTAAAGCTCTTTGCTTAGAAAATGATCTTTTGCATGCTAGAGATAATATCAATCATTTGTCTTCTACTATTGCTTCTCTTAAGCATGTTAATGACAGTCTGAGATCCTCTTTGCAAAGATTCTTAGTTGGTAAAAAGAGTCTTAATGAAATCCTACACCATTCTACTAAATAAATTGGTAGACATGATTTAGGATATGATAGTAGTCAAAGGAACAACAAAGATAAAGGATCTCTAATCTTCCATGGAGAATCCTCTAGTTCCAAGGCTATGGGCACATGCAACTATTGCAATGATATTGGCCATTATTCTACTTGTTGTCCTTCTAGGAAAGCACCCAAGAGAAATAGGACTTGGGTTGCTAAGCTAACCCCTCTGGACCCAAAAACATGATTGGGGACCATTTCATCTTTCTTCATGTAGGTACTTGTAAATGGATTGACTTGATCTATTGAATTGCAAATTGACTTCTCAATCCACATGAAAGAAGAAAGGTGAGATGTGTATGAGGTGAAAACAAGTGGAAAAAGGAATGGTAAGCACAAAGGTAATGTTTCTCTTGCTTATAACCTGTTCTAACTTGTTTTTTACAAGTTAGTGTGCACTATGCATGTGGTTTTTGACTCAAAAGTGGTACTTTTGGATTCTCTTCACACTCTTGCTCAAAAACTGTTTCTAATGCTTCGATAGTGCATTACTAACTTGCTTAGACATGTTTGGATATGGTTTGTATATTTGGCATGCCTTTAAATATGTTTTTATGAAATATATGTGCCTTTTGACAACAACTCTGTCAGTCAAGTTTGTCCTGTTTGAAACTCGATCGATAGGCACCAATGGGTGTTGCCAGTAGATGTCATCGGTCGAGTTGTCAATGCACATAACTCGACCGATAACACTGTGCACAGAATATACATTTGGCTTATTGAATGAGAATTTCCCTCTCAACTAGATTTTCTCAACCAATAGCCTTATTCTTTGGCACTCCTTTCCTTTATATATACATATTGCCATGTTCTAAATTGCCTATCTTTCTTACAACTCTATCTCTCTAATTGCTCTAAATTGGTATATCTATATCTTGCAATAACTTGTTTTGAGTTGTTTCGCAGGTCTTGATGATGATCTCTTTGGATCTCTTGGTTGTGTCTAAAATTGCTTCCGTTGTACTCTAACTTGCTACATCTATCTAGGTGTATATCCTGTTTTGGTACAACCTTGAGGTTCTTAGTGGTAATCATCTTTTGGTAAGGATGCATATTTGTATGTGAGTTATATCCTTCCATGCTTCTGAAATTGCATATCTCTTTGTTTGGATATATCTCTACATCTACTCATAGCTTGCTTTATCTTATGTATCTTTTGGTATCTCTTGCTATGATCTAGATCCTACTAGTAATCCTAACTTGTGATATCATCTACTAGTAGTTCACATACATGTAGTTCTAACCTTGTTTATAATTGGCATCTTTGCTCATCTATATGCTATGCTTGTATCTTGTCTCATACTTGCTCAAGCTTGTTCCTTGAATTGCATATCTACTATCTTGAGTTGCTTACATAACTTTGTGATGCAGGATACATAGATCTACATTATATGTAAAAATTGGAGTTTTTTTTGGATTTTATGTAGATTTTGCTCCAGTTTCAGTTTTTGGTGCAAGACTAGTGTTTTTCATGCAAAAACGACCTTCTAAGAAAGGCTCATTGCTTTGCCATGAACCCTGATACTTTTTGGGAAAATTCTGTCATATTGAAGGTCAAAATTGCGTTTTATTGTTTTTCTGCAGCACTTCATCTTGCATTTTGGGTTGTTCAAGTATATGCTTTAACTTGCTTTTCTTTCTATGCTTGGACAAGCCCCTATATGCACTCTTATACTCTCCTTATATATATTTGTGTTATCTCTTTTCTCTTTAACAAGAGATGTTTCTTATTTTCTTCATAACCCCACTTTTTGAAATGACAAAGGGGGAGAAAGGTTTGTCTTCTTTTGACAAAAGAGGAAGAAGGCATGTCTTACATGAAGAAGAGAAGCATGTCCATATAAAGGGGAGAAGGTAAATGGGAGAAGACATATATGTGTAGAACATATATGAGTTGAAGACATAGTATTCTATAAATGTTGTGAAAGCTAACCATGCAGGAGAAATAACATCAATTGAGGGAGAGTATGAGAACTCCATGCACATCAATTGAGGGGGAGCATATGAGCTCAATCCTATTGAAACCCCTAGGTTTCTCCAAAGGTATGATTTTACTTAAAAGCTTTCAATACATTTATGGAATGGTTTGTCATCTTCAAAAAGGGGGAGAATGTGGACTCAAGGTCAATTAGGTCAATGTTGACTCACGTTTAAATTGACTAAACATGTGTTTTGATGATGACTAATCATTACACATATTGGTGTCTAATGTCTCTACTTGAGTGATTTTAGATTAGGTATAGACACACTCCAATTGCCCTAACTTGCGCATATCAAATTGGAGAAAAGACAAGTCAAAGTCAATACAAGTGCACATTTTTATAATATGATGTAAATCCATTAGAATCATGTTGTAAATCACTTGTAATGATTGTATGACTTGTAATTAAGCTTAGAAAAAATGAGGAGCACTTAGATCGAATGTTTAAGCACTCAAACGCCATTTTCCAAAATTCACATCAGGATGTTCATCGGTCGAGTTCTGTGAGTTGCAAACTTGACCGATCCTGATTGGATATTGAAAATAAATTTTGATCGGTTGAGTTTACACTTCATAGAACTCGACCGATGGAGTACCTCACCAATTCAGTTTTCATTGGTCAGTCGAGTTTCCCCAGGACAAACTCAACCGATGGTCTGAATATCAGTTTTGTCTTTTACTCTATCGGTCGAGTTACCTTTATAGAAACTCGATCGATTGCACTGTATGGAAAAGTGCAGAAAAGTGCTTCTAACCGTTGTGGAGTTGCAACAAGTGAAAATATATCCGTTGCAAGCCACAAAATGGCTAGTTTTCATTCTCAAGTGTTCCCAAAGGCTAAGAGGCATCCCCAACTATAAATAGGACCCCTTGGGCTTCATTCCAAGGTTGAGCATTCAATGCAAACTCTATGTGAGGTTCCTATTCTATAGTTGAGTGCTTCCTACAACCTCCTCTCTCTCTCTAGGCTTAATCACTTGCTACATCCATTAGAGTGAGTAGGAAATCTGTAAGAGAGCTAGTCCTACTGTAAAGAATGGGATAAACCACCCTCTACTAAAATACAATGGTAAACAAAATCCAATTGAAATAGCAGCGGAAGATAATTTTTTGACTATATTCAATTTAAATAAAGTGTACATAAAAATTTCCCCAATATGGGTGTACATGCTTTATACAAAAAGAGGATCTAAGTAGAGGGAAATCTAACTACTCCACTTTTGTCTCCAAGCAACATATCCATCATCTAAGTCCAAGCCAAAGCCAAGATCTTCAAGTCCTATTCAACCACCTTGCTTCACACCTGGGTGGTTGGGAAGTCACCCAGCAAAAGGGAAAAACAAAAGAAGTATGTGTTACAAGAACATTCTAACAATGGCAAAGAAAGTTGTAACAAGTAAATTAGGCTAGATATTTGGTGTAAGAAGATATCAAAGAGTATGAGGTTTTTAAAAGTGAAACTTGCCATTAACAAAATAAATAAAGGTTTTAGCATGTCATTTAATATGTCTATCTAACTAAGTAGGGTTGAGGCACCTACCGGACCTCTAACCTTAGGTGAGGGAAGAATTAAAAACATTTCCAATCACCTATAATTTTTAATGGGGAGAATAATAAACATTACCCTAGGGCGATTTTATACATGCCCTCTATGGGTGGTTGTACATAAGTACCACTACTTAAACATTAAATAGAACATTTAATTTCATGCTGACAAAAGATTTATGGCAAGGATAGTAAAAGAATATATAACATGGCAGTGGGGTATGAATACCCAAACAAGAGAATACTACATCTACTTTTGAGGCAATAAGCAATTTAGGTTTCAAGATTCAAGGGTTTAGATCAAGTTAAACCTCATAAAGAAATATAGGTAATGGACTAAAGATTTCCCAACTGATAGGTAGATGCACAAACAAATCACATACTAAACACATACCTTTAATCTTTAGAATCCTAGAGTCACTTTTCATATCTTTTACACGAGATCAGATCCACTTTCCTAATTACATAATCATATACATGTATTAATGATAAATTCTTTCATAAAAAGGTTTAAAACCTCAAAACCATCGATGTTTCCACAAACGATCGATTTAGATCTCGAAAACATCATCATTGTCTTAGTTAGGGTTTTCTGATCAAAATAACATATAATATTGTATATTTTGAAGATATGGACTTTTAGGGTTATTTCCATATTTATTAGTTAATTAAAACAACTCGAAAAATATATATTCGAAAAACTCAGAATAAAACCATGGAAATATTTTATTAGATAGATCTCGTTCTCCCGATTTCAAAACATATTTCATTTTTAAATTTGGACAACCGAGTAAGAAGTTATCATTTTTTTTCTAAATCTGACCAATGAGACGATGCCACGTAAGCGCTTAAAACCGGAAAAAAAAACAAAAGATCTTCTTCTACCTCACGCCCACAGGGCAGCCGGCGAGCTGCTTGCTGCGTTTTTGGGCAAATCTTCGTTCCTTGACCAAAATCGAAACCGAAAGTTGCGAATGAAAGCCTAAGAAACAAGGAACCCATTCCTACCTTCGATTCGACCAATAGATCAGAGTGGAGGAGGAGGAAGGCGCCACAAGCTTGGTGACTTCGGCGGCTCGGCGGCGGTCGAAACAGCAGTAAATCGAGCAATTAGAAGTTGGTATGAGTTGTAAACGAGAGGGGGAAGCCCAAGATAGCGTTACTTATATACAAAGATGTGTGGGTTAGGGTATTCGATGGGGACCGCCGAAGCTTGGAGAGCAAGCTTTGGGGGTTTCTCGAATCTTTGTCAAAACACAAAAATATTGGTATAAAACGGTGCGGATTTGCGCAAGGAATTCGTAGGATCAAAAATCATTAAATTTCATTGAGTAAAACTCGAGATAAATGGATTTGAAAACTTGGAAAACAAGAAACATGTTGCCAAAACGGACTGAGGAAGAAGACAACACGTAGACCCTTAGATCAAGATCCTACGGCCGAGATTAGCGCGAAATCACAGTTGTAAATTTTTTTCCCATTCAAATTCGACTAAAGTGATTTAATGTTTTTCTCTCTCTTCATTTGGAGGCCCAAACGACGTCCAAAAATTACCAAATTTTATATTCGGACTTATTTTGACGTGTAGAATCCAAATATGAAATTGGATTTGCCTTTTGAGAAAAGTTAATGTATTAAATAATTCAAAATACATTTTCTCTTTCCTCATTTATCTATGACTCTATGTTTATTCAAAAATTACAAAACTTCACCCATAACTCGTATTAAGTATGTTGGATACGAATTTATCATTATTTCCATTTGTTGAAGTTGTTTATTATTTTAAATAATGATTTGAAAGTTTTGTACACTTTCTCTCTCCTTAATTTATCGTCTCATCAAATATTTTCCAAATTGATTCAAAATTCATCCAAAGGTCTATTTGAACATGTAGAGTACGAATTTGGCATTATTATATTTTTTGAAGACTTTTATTATTTTATTTAATTCATATACATTTTACCACTTATTTATCTTTTTAATTTATTAGTGGCATCTAGAAACTTCCTAAAAATATAAAACTTGGTATACAAGTAATAATAAACGTTAGGAACACGTTTTTGACATTAATTAATTTTTATCATTATATATTTAATATTTTTGGTCTTTAAGTCATTTTCTCTCTCTTGAATAAAATAAAATATTAAGCATTGACCAAATTAAATGCAAATTTTCCCAAAAGATTATTTTTGTGTTTAGAATACGAATTTGGAGTTATGTTTCTGATTTGAGAACATTTAGTATTTTATTTCACTTTATTGACATATTTCCTATTTTCTTTTGATAATGTCATTAATATTTATATTATGTTCCACTTTAAATGATACTTGGCCCTTAAGTTACTTTTTGATCAAGGAAACGAATTTGAGTGTCAAATTATCCTGATGGGTTTCCAATTATAATATTTGGTGCAATATCTTTCTCATTATCTTCTTTACCCATTAATTCCCATATTACCTTTAATTATTGCATTTATCTTCTCCTTCATTTCAAATTCGGATTTTCTCTTATTTCTCTTATTCTAGGAAGTGCTAGAAAGTTCTAGGACGAAATATTTTATTCTTTTTATTGCTTAGTGTACAATTTGCATTTTAGGCCCATTATCTAAAGTCTTACTGAGGTATTTGTGCATAAACCCAAATATTGGAATAAAAAGTGAACAAATGTTCATTAAACCATCATATTGTCCACAAAATAAATAAAAGTCCAAAGAGTATAGAAATGAAAGGAAAAGATGGAAAAGAGGACCAAAAGGCAAAATGCCCCGATTTCGGTATGTTACAGCACTCCACCCCTTAAAGAGGATTTCGTCCCCAAAATCACTAGCAATTAGGGAAGGGTGAGTGTGTAACCTCACATCACCAAAACTTCAGGTTGTTCCTCCAACCATACAACTTCCACCAAAACATACACTTCAACTACCCCTAAGGGTTCAGAAACTTCACCTAAGCTCAACATAGGTTGGGTTCTCAAGGGTTACCTAGGGTTCCACTATTAACATATTCTTTTTAAGAGATTTAACTTTATTTACATTTTTGAATTATTAACATTATATTCATTATGATAACACATTGTCATCATTATATTTAATTACGTCATGTCATATACACTTTATTGTCAAAAGGGTTATATTTCATTATTATCCATTAAACTATATATATATATATATATATTTCTCATTTATCTTATTAAGGATTTTATCACAATTAGGTGTTACTCAACTATTTCAACATTCATTATTATATTTGATCATTGTCCTTAATAATTCGGATATATACTTCATTATCCTCATATTACTATTTTATTAATTATAAAAAATTATTTTATATGAAATAAGACATTTTATTCAATTTGTGGTTAAGCATACAATTATTCCATTTAATTTCACATTAGTTACTTATACTCATATTAACGTTGTCACAATGTCACATTATCTTTATTGCTCACATTAATGTCATCAGTAATCATTATTCATTTATATTATTCATTTTGCATGTTTATATGATTCCAATCACTTGATACTCATATTGAAGCCATTACGTGTATTTTAATGATCAAGGTGGAACATATGTCATATTAATGATTTGATTCACACTAAGTGACTAATAACATGTATATTAGTTAACAAGGTAACACTCATTCATATTGATGACTTAATTAATATGTGATTAGATGATCATATATATCATTTATGTGTATCAAAGTATGTTAACTGATTATGGCTCTTAACATCATTAATGTATCATGAAAGGCATTAAGGATGCATAGATTAGGGTTAGATATTACAACTTAGGGTTTAGGTCAACATGACCATTATATTTCACTTATTCATCCTTAGCATGCATTAATTACGCATTATAACCTTACTCATCATATCATTAGGGTTTATTGGTTCATGACATTATTAACATCTTACTTATTGACAATTAGCATTGATATTCATATTATGTGCATTGGATATTCATTAGGGTTCAAGCATATGATTTATTCCTTAGATGATAATTATGTGTTCATTAATATATAAACAAGCACGTTAGGGTTACAACTATTACATGTTTGGTCAAAACTAAGGATTCAAGCACACTAACCACCTAAGTATGAGGTTAGGGTTTCTAAAGATAGATTAGATAGACTTGAAGATGTTATAGGGTTCCATCCCCCTAAAGTGGATTTCGTCCTCGAAATCTAACCACTCAAACATCATCAACTAACCATACTCCACCCCTTAAAGAGTTTGACCTACTACACTAGGGTTAAAGGATAAGTCTAACTAAACCATTATCAAGATCCATCATGCTTCCACTGCGCACTCTGATATTCTCACTAACACCCAAACTCCAAGGTCTAGGTTCAAAGGACATAAGAAAACTATCTTGGTAACCATCCTCAAACAAAACAAGTTAGGGTTCCCAAAGATATACATCATAGAAGTCTAAAGTTACTATTGCCTAAAAGCAAACTATTTTGGACAATTCATATTAGCTTAGGCCAGGCCAGTATCATATGGGCACGGGAGTCCTCGTATACCAAGCTAGTGGTGCGGAGGAAAATTTTGCCAGCCCTCGAAACCCTGATCCTTTCTAGAAACCCTTACTTCAACTGCATGCCCTAATAGTTGCCTAAAGGCAAACCTAAACAACATCAAGTTATGCATATTTTAATTATAAGCATATTAGAGTTTTATTCATAAAGACTCTAAGGTGAAACTATAAGGTCATAAATCAACCTATCTTCTACATAGATCAAATCTAGGGCAAACTATGTATCTTAAGGGAAACTATGCAAGTCTAGGGTTCTAATTAGGGAGACAAACTAAAATAGTCAAAGATCCGACTACCATTGGCTCTGATACCATGTTGTAAAGAATGGGATAAACCACCCTCTACTAAAATACAATGGTAAACAAAATCCAATTGAAATAGCAGTGGAAGATAATTTTTTGACTATATTCAATTTAAATAAAGTGTACATAAAAATTTCCCCAATATGGGTGTACATGCTTTATACAAAAAGAGGATCTAAGTAGAGGGAAATCTAACTACTCCACTTTTGTCTCCAAGCAACATATCCATCATCTAAGTCCAAGCCAAAGCCAAGATCTTCAAGTCCTATTCAACCACCTTGCTTCACACCTGGGTGGTTGGGAAGTCACCCAGCAAAAGGGAAAAACAAAAGAAGTATGTGTTACAAGAACATTCTAACAATGGCAAAGAAAGTTGTAACAAGTAAATTAGGCTAGATATTTGGTGTAAGAAGATATCAAAGAGTATGAGGTTTTTAAAAGTGAAACTTGCCATTAACAAAATAAATAAAGGTTTTAGCATGTCATTTAATATGTCTATCTAACTAAGTAGGGTTGAGGCACCTACCAGACCTCTAACCTTAGGTGAGGGAAGAATTAAAAACATTTCCAATCACCTATAATTTTTAATGGGGAGAATAATAAACATTCCCCTAGGGCGATTTTATACATGCCCTCTATGGGTGGTTGTACATAAGTACCACTACTTAAACATTAAATAGAACATTTAATTTCATGCTGACAAAAGATTTATGGCAAGGATAGTAAAAGAATATATAACATGGCAGTGGGGTATGAATACCCAAACAAGAGAATACTACATCTACTTTTGAGGCAATAAGCAATTTAGGTTTCAAGATTCAAGGGTTTAGATCAAGTTAAACCTCATACAGAAATATAGGTAATGGACTAAAGATTTCCCAACTGATAGGTAGATGCACAATCAAATCACATACTAAACACATACCTTTAATCTTTAGAATCCTAGAGTCACTTTTCATATCTTTTACACGAGATCAGATCCACTTTCCTAATTACATAATCATATACATGTATTAATGATAAATTCTTTCATAAAAAGGTTTAAAACCTCAAAACCATCGATGTTTCCACAAACGATCGATTTAGATCTCGAAAACATCATCATTGTCTTAGTTAGGGTTTTCTGATCAAAATAACATATAATATTGTATATTTTGAAGATATGGACTTTTAGGGTTATTTTCCATATTTATTAGTTAATTAAAACAACTCGAAAAATACATATTCGAAAAACTCAGAATAAAACCACGGAAATATTTTTATTAGATAGATCTCATTCTCCCGATTTCAAAACATATTTCATTTTTAAATTTGGACAACCGAGTAAGAAGTTATCATTTTTTTCTAAATCTGACCAATGAGACGATGCCACGTAAGCGCTTAAAACCGGAAAAAAAATAAAAGATCTTCTTCTACCTCACGCGCACAGGGCAGCCGGCGAGCTGCTTGCTGTGTTTTTGGGCAAATCTTCATTCCTTGACCAAAATTGAAACCGAAAGTTGCGAATGAAAGCCTAAGAAACAAGGAACCCATTCCTACCTTCGATTCGACCAATAGATCAGAGTGGAGGAGGAGGAAGGCGCCGCAAGCTTGGTGACTTCGGCGGCTCGGCGACGGTCGAAACAGCAGCAAATCGAGCAATTAGAAGTTGGTATGAGTTGTAAACGAGAGGGGAAAGCCCAAGATAGCGTTACTTATATACAAAGATGTGTGGGTTAGGGTATTCGATGGGGACCGCCGAAGCTTGGAGAGCAAGCTTTGGGGGTTTCTCGAATCTTCGTCAAAACACAAAAACATTGGTATAAAATGGTGCGGATTTGCACAAGGAATTCGTAGGATCAAAAATCATTAAATTTCATTGAGTAAAACTTGAGATAAATGGATTTGAAAACTTGGAAAACAAGGAACATGTTGCCAAAACGGACTGAGGAAGAAGACAACACGTAGACCCTTAGATCAAGATCCTACAGCCGAGATTAGTGCGAAATCACAGTTGCAAATTTGATTCCCATTCAAATTCGACTAAAGTGATTTAATGTTTTTCTCTCTCTTCATTTGGAGGCCCAAACGACGTCCAAAAATTACCAAATTTTATATTCGGACTTATTTTGACGTGTAGAATCCAAATATGAAATTGGATTTACCTTTTGAGAAAAGTTAATGTATTAAATAATTCAAAATACATTTTCTCTTTCCTCATTTATCTATGACTCTATGTTTATTCAAAAATTACAAAACTTCACCCATAACTCGTATTAAGTATGTTGGATACGAATTTATCATTATTTCCATTTGTTGAAGTTGTTTATTATTTTAAATAATGATTTGAAAGTTTTGTACACTTTCTCTCTCCTTAATTTATCGTCTCATCAAATATTTTCCAAATTGATTCAAAATTCATCCAAAGGTCTATTTGAACATGTAGAGTACGAATTTGGCATTATTATATTTTTTTGAAGACTTTTATTATTTTATTTAATTCATATACATTTTACCACTTATTTATCTTTTTAATTTATTAGTGGCATCTAGAAACTTCCTAAAAATATAAAACTTGGTATACAAGTAATAATAAACGCTAGGAACACGTTTTTGACATTAATTTATTTTTATCATTATATATTTAATATTTTTGGTCTTTAAGTCATTTTCTCTCTCTTGAATAAAATAAAATATTAAGCATTGACCAAATTAAATGCAAATTTGCCCAAAGGATTATTTTTGTGTTTAGAATACGAATTTGGAGTTATTTTTCTGATTTGAGAACATTTAGTATTTTATTTCAATTTATTGACATATTTCCTATTTTCTTTTGATAATGTCATTAATATTTATATTATGTTCCACTTTAAATGATACTTGGCCCTTAAGTTACTTTTTGATCAAGGAAACGAATTTGAGTGTCAAATTATCCTGATGGGTTTCCAATTATAATATTTGGTGCAATATCTTTCTCATTATCTTCTTTACCCATTAATTCCCATATTACCTTTAATTATTGCATTTATCTTCTCCTTTATTTCAAATTCGGATTTTCTCTTATTTCTCTTATTCTAGGAAGTGCTAGAAAGTTCTAGGACGAAATATTTTATTCTTTTTATTGCTTAGTGTACAATTTGCATTTTAGGCCCATTATCTAAAGTCTTACTGAGGTATTTGTGCATAAACCCAAATATTGGAATAAAAAGTGAACAAATGTTCATTGAACCATCATATTGTCCACAAAATAAATAAAAAGGCCAAAGAGTATATAAATGAAAGGAAAAGATGGAAAAGAGGACCAAAAGGCAAAATGCCCTGATTTCGGTATGTTACACCTACATGTATATCTTGTGAAGATCTCACTTCCACCACCTCCCCATCTCTCATTTCAATCATGAAGATGAAGGTTCTCTCTCTTGGCTAAGAGAGGTGAATAAGAATAAGGGAAGGCGTCCCTTGGTGAAGATCAAGGATGAAGACTTGGAACTAGAGTGGTTAAGCCCTTAGTGAAGGAAGAAGACTCCTTGTTCAAGTGGGTAAGTCCTTGGTGGAAGCTTCTATGAGTGAAGGTGAAGTCAAAGGTTGAAGATCCAAGAAGAGTGGGTAATCCCTACAAGGCTGAAGACTTGTGTAAGAGTGGGTAAGTCCTTGGTGAAGGTCGAAGACTCATTGCAAAGTGGGTAAGTCCTTGGTAAGGTTGAAGACTCTTTGTGTTGGATAGGTAAGTCCTTTGTTTGGTCATGTAATACAAGTCTTATGAATGAATATAAGAATGCAATGGTTAGGAAATCCTAGAGGTTGACCTCTCTAGGTAAGTGGACTGACGTACTTCTAGTTTGAAGTTTGGAACCACTCTAAATAGCTTGTCTCTTGGTATATGTTCAATCTCTCTCTCCCTTTCTATGCATGTTTTAGTTGCACTCCAATTTCCTATTTAGCAACCTTATTTTGTGATATTCCTTGAAGGTCTAATGAATTTTGTTTAAGTGCATTCAGCTCTATTCACCCCCTTCTAGAGCATCTAATCACCCATCTAGGATCCAACACAATTTACTCACTAGTACTAACTTTTTGCTGAGAGGGGTCGAGTTAACTGATAAGGACTCGATACTATCAACATCCAACTCGATAGTACCAATGTCGAGCGATGCTCTAGGTTCAAAAATACTGAGATAATGCTCAGAAGCATCGATAAATTTTAAATACTCAATACTACCAACACTAAATTTGGTACTACCGACTTTTCTCAGCAAAAATCAATAGAGTTACAAAAAAATGTTGTTGATACGACCGACACACACAACTTAAAGAAGGATATAGGATGCCATATCTCAGTACCACAGACACTCAAGTTGGTGACACCAACACCTATGGAGATACACCAATGGAATATAATCCAAAAAAGCCAAAGGGAACATTTCAACCACCACTACCACCGCTTCCACCCTTCAAAGAAACTGTACCATTGTTCCACCTCTTTGGTTAGATTGGGACTATGAGGACATAGTCAAGTTCAATTTGGGGGGGGGGTTGGAACAACCCTATCCTTTATTTTTATTTTTTGTTTAGTCTTTTTTTAATCTTTTATTATTCCAAATTGTAGGATCCACAATCTAGCTAGTATAAATGTGGAGAAATATAAGCATGATTTCTAGCTTTGTCATCGTAGAGTTTGTCTTCCATGTCTATTCCATGAAAAAGTAAAAATGAAAAAAATTTCTTAGTTGCAAATTTCTTGAGTTACACGACCTAGAGGAAGTGTATGGGTTAGTCATCTTATGGACGCTTGATATGAATGGACATCTTAATTATTCATGTAAAGTGGATGAAGATGGAGTTTGAGCCTGAGTTGATCAAACAATTAACGAGGCCTTCAATTGAAATTTTAGAAAGAAGTCCTAAGGTTACCCTATACACAGGTCAGTAGTAGAGGGAAATATCATAGTTCAATAAACGTATTATCTCTTAGTTATGTGATTCCATCTATTTTCCATCCATTTTGATCCACCACTTTAAGACAATCAAGTAACCCAAATTGTTTCCTTTTGATTTCATTGCATGGCATAATAGGTGACATGATAGTAAGTTTTTATTTTGATAATTTGTTACAAAATGAAAAAAAAATGCATAAACAACTTTTGTGCACATCATTTAGTGGCACAACAATTTCATGTAGATTTCATACCCTTTTCATCAATCATTTTACATCACCTGGTTATTGTTTTCTTTAGAAATGAGAGTGCATGGATATACATCCATACCATCAGAAAAAAAATCAAAGAAACAAAATGAAATGAATGAGATGTGTTAGTGAAGCCCGTGTATAACTTGCTACCATGCTAAAATAGTGGGCCTATAAAAAAGAAAAAGAGAAAAAATGTGATGTTATAAGATAAAGCGTGATAAAGGATGCCCTAAACTCAGGTTGGAATTCTACTTCAAAAAGAAATGGAATCATTCACATGATGCATTTTCTCCTTTAATTTGCTCTCATCCATTTGTTGAGATTTTGAATACATGCATCATTCCACCCATAATATTAGGCATTGGGATTCATGCATTTCCCATTACCTTTACCATATAGGTTCATCATGCTTTATTTGTGCATAAATGATTCAGATTTTACTTGTAATTCTTCATAAGCCACCTATTTCATTCCAACCATTTATCTTATTGGTAGGATACATATATGATTGATCTCCTCATTTATTCTTATAGGGAGAACTGCTTCCAAGTAGTTGGTAGCTATAAAAAGAGCAATGTAGATAGGGAATCACATGACGCACCAAACGAATGCCTGATTGACTATGATATAACTGCTCTACTGATAGTGTTTCAATAATCTAAGGGTGGACATCTTTTATGGATATTTATGGTCACTGGAGAGTAGTTGATTGTTCAATGGTCAGTAAAGGCTGATTTAGGACCGCTAGTTTTGGATAGTTGAGAATGGAAATTCATATTTTGTGTCCTTTGATGACTAGTCTCAAATAGATCCGATGGTGTGTTGATCGAGAAGGAGCAACATTTAAGCATAGGGGAGTTTGATGCTGTAAATAATTTTCATTCTCTTAAGTTGTTTATTCTAGATTTTTGTGCACTTATTGTTCATTTTGATATCTTTTATGCATTATTTATCATCATTTGCCCGTGACACTTAATTACATCAAATATATGTATTTTAATGTTACTGAGATTCATTATTATTTAGGAGCTTATGTTTGTTTTTGTGGAATTTCAGGTGAATCTACAAAAAACTACACAGCTCGATACTATCGATCGAACTGTCAGTGGTACCAATACATGATAAGAAAGGAACAAGTGAAATTGAGAAAACTCGATAATACTGACGAAGGAAGTCAGTACTATCGACAAACTTATAGGGAGGACTCAAAAAATCTCAAGAAATCTCAATACTACTGACATCAACTCGATAGTACCAACAACTACACAGGGGGGTGCAACTTATCGAGGGCGTCGATAGTAGTGACGCCTAGTCAGTATTACTAACTTAGTGGGATTAGGCAAGATAGGAAATCACAGCTAATCTGATGGCTGGGAATTAATGATGCCCTAAGTCATGTTTGACCAGACCTAATAATAACGTCCTATTATGTTGCACAATAGTCGCGAGTCAGGAGAGGAGAAAGGAGAGGAGACGGCCACATTCTGGACGATTCAGGCACCTCCAGTGGGTAGATTTGCAGCCGAAAGATAGGGAATCATCACGTTCGTCAGAGGGGGTCATTTAGAATAACTTCTCTAGGGGTTACTTTAGTTTTCTAATGTTTCCTATGTTTTTCTTCTCTTCTCCCATGTTCTTGACAACTAAATCATGCGGGACTAATACCTTTATTCCTTAGGATCCAGGAGTAGCCTGATTTTGCATTGTAATTGACATTTATGATTTAATATACATGGTTCTCTTAATTTCTGGACGTAAATCTATGACATAATCATAAATTATATGTATTTGATCACCATAGGTAGTCATTTAGAACGTTAATTTCTTCTAGAGAAGGATTAAGGGTTGAAAAACTCATAGATTTACATATTTAATATCACAACTTGAGAAAGGGCTTACGAATTTGAAAAGAAAAACCCAAAGGTTTCAATAAAGCACCTAAATAATAACACAATTGCTATGAGAGTGGGATTGGTATTTTGATAGGTAGGATTTACGCCGTGAGAGTAGGTAATTTTTGCTACATGTCTCTTTGTCCAGAGGTAGGGGCGATTAATATTAATAAAATTTTATTAATTGTAATGTGAGCCATGGTGAAACCACAATCCTAAGGAATTCCTTCAACTTGTGATCACATCCAGTAGTCTTAG
The DNA here is from genome assembly GCA_963693085.1 of Alisma plantago-aquatica. Lineage (NCBI taxonomy): Eukaryota > Viridiplantae > Streptophyta > Magnoliopsida > Alismatales > Alismataceae > Alisma > Alisma plantago-aquatica. The sequence goes on along the minus strand of OY856414.1, from coordinate 806,664,362 downwards.
CTTTAATTCTTGCAATTTAGTTATTAATTCAACCAAATCAATCTTTTTCTCAGGTCTAGCTAATTAGATCATTGTTAGCAATAGTTTTTGGGTACATGTTCCCCCCATGTTTGATATCTGGGCCTCTTTAGGCCTATATTACATTGATACGTGAACTTGCGTATTGGACATGCAGTTTACGTGCATCAGGCGACACTGTATATGGAGAAGGAGTTGGGAATCTTTGATCCCAACATTTGTAATGATTGAAAAAATGACGCCCTACTAAGGGGACCCGAATCAGAGCTCTTAGTATCATTAATTCATGTGGAGGTGCTACAACTCATGACCAGTCTCGTTGAAGAACCCCCGAGTGGCAACGGAGATGTGCACTGGAACAAGACATGGGGTCCTCTCTCCTAGGTCCATGGGTAGAAAAGGAACCGGGTCTCGACTGGGGATCCATGAGTACAACCTCTTTGGGTGCTCATGTGCATGACATGGCTTCATCTCAACCAATGGATCACGTTTTGATGGCCAAGATTTCCCTAAAAAGGTAAGTCTTGAAAATTCATAAATTAAGATTTCCTTATCTATTTTATGTGTACAAGGTACCAATGTAAATGGCTTTTAGTGTTCTATATAAAAAAATTCATCAACAAACTATTTTGTTGTTTAAGCACATATATATTTTGTGTATGAAGAACTATATGATTTCATTATTTTGAACCTTAAAAAATCTAACACCTTCCAAAATTAAGGAATATTTTATCTAAGCTGTATTTTGATGTGTTTAATATGATTACAAAGCCTGATCTATATGATTTTAGGTTTTACCGAGTCTTTTGATGTAAACCCTAATAAGGGTATTTTGGATTTGTAACCCTTAATTGACAATGAAATAATCAGATACTTTATATTAAGATAGAAAGATAATTTTGATCAAAGGTATCAAAGGAAGCTTTAATTGAAGATTAATGTTAGTCCAAATGTTCATTTTTTAATCAAGAATATGATTAACCTTATGAACCCTTGTGAAGACCAAGGATGGTCCATGTGCCCTAGAACCCAATTCAACTCCAATTGGACCAATTAGATTAAAAAAGGGTCCTTGGAGTACAAATTTAAGAATTTAGTATATCAAGTTATGATAAATATTCGAGATATTTTTTAGTTGATGGAGAACTAAATTACAATATTATAAAAAGATATTTCATATACTTTAATTTATCTAATAACCTAGGTAAATAGATTAGTAGTTATTTAATTTTTACCTAAAAGGTAGGTTTAGGTTATTTTTACATTTAGTTTTGACCTAAGATCATGCTAAAGGAAAGAGAATGAAAAGATAATCTTAATTCTAAAATTTAGGTTTAAAAGGAATTAGTATGCAATGGAAATATTTTTTCTTTGAAGTGGACTTGTATAAAAAAAGAAATAATAATGAAAAGGGAGCAAATCCAGTCCGTGTAGACTTGAGAGCCACTGCCTCTATTTTTCACAAATCGAATATAGTCCCTTGGGTGAGGGGATCTCGCCCAAGATTAGATAGAAGGGAGGCTATAAATTCACTATATCTTAGAACCTTAGGGTGGTCCAAAGTCGATACTAGAATTTTGTCTAGAGACTATGAGAGGGAGAGGGGAATCAAGGAAGCGAGTTGGGCAATGACGCACTGAATAATTGTCTTTCTCATAGGTTGTCTATTCTTGAATTTTGAGCACTTATTATTCATTTTTGATATTTTTTGTACATTATTTATCATTATTAGCCTGTGATAGTTAATTGAATCAAATATATGTATTTTTAATGTTCCTAATAGATTAATTATTGTTTGGGAGCTTTTATTCATTTTTGTGGAATTTTAGGTGAATCTACAAGAAACTACGTGGCTCGATACTACCAACCTGCCTATCAATGGTACCAACACATGATCAGAAAGGAACAAGTGAAATCAAGAAAACTTGATAGTATCGACAAAGGAAGTCAGTACTATTGAAAACCTTACAGAGAGGACTCAGAAAATATCAATAAATCTCAATACTACCGAAGTCAACTCAGTAGTACCGACAACTACATAGGTGGGTACAACTTATGGAGGGTGTCGATACTATCAAAACCCAATCGGCAGTACCGACTCACCGATATCATGCAAGATTGGAAATCATAGTTAATCCGATGGCTGGGAAATAATGAAGCCATAAGTCATGTCTATGATTTAGGAGGATTTTGGCTAGACCTAATAATCACGTCCTATTCCATTGCACAATAGTTGGGAGCCAGGAGAGGAGAAAGGAGAGGAGACAACCACATTTTGGACGATTTGGGCACCTCATCAGAGGGGGTCATCCAGAAGAGCTTCTCCAGGGGGTTACTTTATTTTTCTAATGTTTTCCATGTTTTTCTTCTCTTCTCCCATGTTCTTGAAAATTGAAATCATGTGAGGCTAATCCCATGTTCTGGACATAAATCTATGAGAGCATCATGAATTGTGTAGTTGTTATAAACCATTAATTGATTCGAGAGAAGGATTAAGGGTTGGAAAACTCATAGATATACATATTTTATATTGCACCTTGAGAAATAGCTTAGGAATGTGAAGAGAATAACCTAGAGGTTTTGGTAAAGCACCTCACTAATAACACAATTGCTATGATAGTGGGATTGGTATTAGGATAGGTAGTGAATTACACTGTGAGAGTGGGTAATTCTTGCTATATGTCTCTTTGACCAGGGGTAAGAGAGATTAATATTAATGAAATGATGTTAATTACATAATGAGCCATGGTGAAACCACAATCCTAAGGAATTCATTCCACTTGTGATCACAACCAATAATCTTAGTTTTTAATTCTTGCAATTTAGTTATTCATTCAACCAAATCACTCTTTTTCATAGGTCTAACAGATTAGGTCATTGTTAGTAGTATTTTCTGTGTACATGTTTTCCTCATGTTCAATATCTGGGCCTCTTTAGGACTATATTACATTGATATGTGCACTTGCATTTTTGACGTATAGTTTATGCACATCAAGTTTTTGTATCCGTTGCCTGGGATAACAAGTGTCCAAAAATGTGAGTGCTATTACCGACCACTCTATACCACAATTTTATTTTTAGTTTTTTTAAAATATTTCTATGCTGAATTTGAAATTTTTATTCAACCACTAGTATTGATTTCTCACAGATTTCACTAATTTTAGGTACTAGTGTATGGTGCAAACAAGAAGCACCGATTACGAAACATCATCGCCATAAAGTGCATTTCAAGAGGATTTCATACATAGAGCATAAGAGTACAGTAGCACTGCACCAAGACTGATTCAGACTCCACCACCTAAGGTGCCATCACCTGAGACTCTGTTACCCCCAACAGAACAACCAGAGCAAGTAGAGATTGGTGACACAGAAGCTGAAGAGTAGAATATCTGGGAAAAGATCAAGGCATCATCTACAACAACTCAATTGGGGCCAATAAAAAGCATTCTATCAATGTGGGCAGCTACAAATAGATCCGGGCTCGGTGGCACTGGTCAAGTCACAAGTGTTCCATGGACACAACACAGAAGACCCAATGATGCATATCAACAATTTTTTTGATCGTTGTGACATGGTAAAGATCATCAGAGTGCCAATGACAATCATTTACTTGAAATTATTTCCATCTTATCTGGAAGACAATGAAAATTCATGGTTTCTTAACCTTCCACCCGAGTCAATAGAAACATGGGAGGGGATGATAGACATGTTCTTTGAGCATTATTTCCCACCTCAAAAGACAAACATGTTGGTGAAAAAAATCTATAATTTCAATAAGAAGGAAGAAGAATCCTATTATGAAGCATGGGAGAGGTTCCAAAACATGCTAAGGAAGGTCCCTAATCATGGATATCACTTTTTATGACCAAGAAAAAATCTTTTATTATGGACTGCATCAAGGAGAGAGGATCACACTTGACAGTGCAAGAACATGCTTTTTCCTCAACAACAATCCATATAGGTTTCACAAGATTTTGAAGAATATGTCTAAGAATCAGTCCTGGGAAAAATAAAGAGAGTGTCCAACAAATAATAAAAGTGTTGGAGATTCTATGGTTATCACACCATTGAATGAGAAGCTTGACCTCATTGACAATAAGTTATATCAGAAGGATGAAAATTCCTTTGGAGGAGAGGAAGAAGAATGTATGTTTGTATGGCAACAGAATTACAGGGGCAATGATTACTCTTGGAGCTTGGATCCAAAATTTTCTTGGAAGGATCTCAATTACTTTGAGCAGGACCCGTCTCAAGCACAACATGCCTAGCAACACCAAGGCAATGCAAAACAGTATTAGTAAGACAGGGGCCCCAATAAAATAGACTACATTGATGACATGCTAGGCAAGCTAGTCAGTGAGAATGCAATGATCATTAGCTAGATACAGAGGGAACTATAGAACCAAGGCGCACCAATCCACAGTATAGAGACTCAGATTTCTCAAATAGCAGCAGAAGTGGCATCCTTAAAAAAGCCCATTCAGAAGGGATTTTCTATAAATATAGAGACAAATCATTAGCATCACTAGGTAAAATTTGTCTCTATTTTTAGGATCCAGCACATCTTATAGAGGAGTTATCAAAGCAGCACACTCCTGAGCTGGATTGGGTGTATGTGCCAAAGGCTCCATTCCCCCCAGTCTATATTAAAAACCAGGTGGATGTAATAAACCAATGCAATATCCTCACACATGCACCTTGGTTGATATAGGGTCAGTGAAAAGTGACAAGGACACTACATCTTCATCGGCTTTGCAGGGCAAGGAACTTCAAATTTCTACCACTGTTATGCCATCATCTCCAGTTCCAGAAAAGGTGCCTATGCAACAAGAACACGTGAAGGTTCTACTTTACAATGGAATAATTATAGTCAATAAGGATACACCCACACCTCAGAAGGAACAACCACATGCCATTACACCCATAGGAGACATTCCAAATTCTATCTCAGAATGTGGCGTTGAAGCAAGCTTAGGGGAGGAGATCCCTAATGTACCATATGTTCCTCCACACAAGCATATATAGAAGCCATATGTGACATTCCTAGATAGTCCAAAGTTGAGAAAGGAGAAAAAGAAGTTCAACAGATTCCTTGATATCTTCTGGAATATCCACTTCAACATTCCACTCATGGAGGCGATAGAGAAAATCCCCATATATGGAAGATTCTTGAAGGAACATCAAGAAAAGAATGATAAAAGATACAAATCTCTTATGTGTTGATGAAGTGATGAGTGTGATGATCCAAGGAGGACTACCAATGAAGAGAAAGGATCCAAGTTGCTTCTAATTCCTTGTTCCATAGGTAGTCAATGTTTCCAACAAGCACAGTGTGACATTGGGGCAAGCATAAATCTCATGCCTCTCTCTACGTTTTGAAAGTTGGGATTAAAGGAACCAACAAAAAACTCCATGACAATCGAGTTGGAAGATGGATCTATTGTGAAAAAGTATGATATATGCAAGGATGTTCTATTCAAAGTAAAAAAAATCATCTTTCCTTCTGATTTTGTGGTCATGGATATGCACGAGGTGTGAGAATCTATGTTATAACCTAATTTTCCCTAAACTATGTAATGAGATTTGTAAATCTCCTTTTAATGATAAATGAAATGAAAAGTTGTTTTATTTGTTTGAATTGTATGGATTTTGTTTACAATAGCCTTATTTGATTATTTAATGGGCTTTATTGGTTATTGAGCCCACCTACAAGAAAAAGAGAAATAAAAGGAAAAGGAATTTATCTAATAAAAGGAATAAATAAGAAAGGGATAAAGGATAAGAGAAAAGGGCAAAGGAATATTTCCTAAGATGGGATTTCATGCCTTTAGGGTTCCTTGAGGTCCAAGGAATCCAAGATGAGGGGGCGAGGGAGTAGCTCAAGTGGTGCGGCTCGGCAATCCCCAATGAAGGGACCCGGGTTTGACTCTAGGTGAAAATCCTTAGGGTGCAATAAAGGCCCCATGTTACTGAGTGCGTCGTGGTGCCCCCAAGTATGTGGCTAGTTCTGGGGTTTACCCTTGGCTGGGTGGGGTCCAATAGTGGCCGATCCCGGGAGGGGTTCCTCATTATAAAAAAAAAGAAATCCAAGATGATAAGATAAAGGAAAAAGAAAGAGGAAATATCAATTAATTTGGTTTTATTAATGAATAACTTGCATATGAAGAAAACACCCTTTTCCTTTGGAATTTTGGGTTTCAAATTTAATATACGAGTAGATAATGCCAAGACAGAGTTTCCTCTAAAATTTGAGTGAAAAATATTAAACGAGGAGAGAGATATGATTTTCACAAAATTCCTTTGTTAAATACCTTTTTTCTTCATTTTTAAAGAAAAAAATAGGGGAGTGATATTAGCCATTGTATGCCCCGCATGGTCCAGAGGGTCAGGATCCAAGGGTGGCTGTACATCACCCACCTCGAGTCAGAGAAGGAAAGCAAGAGGGAAACTGAGATTTCCCAATGTCAATTCCTCGCATCCTACCTCACCTGTAAAGAATCCAAGACCACGAGGGTCTTTGGGAGGTGATTCCACACTCGACAAAACCTATTTTTAGGGTGTCTCGAGGGTTCTAGAGGAAAAGCCCAATCAAGCTGAAGGACAGGCGGTGAAAAGGGTATGGAAACCCTAGTGGAGCCCTAAATCCTATAAATAGACCCCCTCTCAATTCCTCACCTCCTCACGAACCCAGACAGCTACCTCCTATGTCCCAAATCTCTCTATCCCTCTGGATAGGCTTCTCTTCGGCAAGAGCACCGCCGCAGGTCGAGTGTAGGAAAGGAAGAGGATGATGAGCAACGATCGTCCGATCACATTCCACCGTGGTCTCACGAAGAGATCTGACGGTCTCAGGCTCGACCGAGTTAATTTCCTCGTGAGTGGAGGCACGTGATGTGGAGCGCCAGATCCAAAAGGCGGACCAGCAGACTACTGATCGAGTGGCCCCATATATTTGGTAAATCACCTTCTCTGCTCGAATATTCCAGAAAAGTGTTTTTCCTTGCAAAATTCATAGAAATTGCTAGAAAACTCGGATGAATAAACTTTATATATGAAAGTTGATCAGAAAAATACGAAGAACAAGATAAAAAAGGTTTGGTAACCTAATTACGTCTCGTTTTGCAAAAGTATATTAATTTGATGAAAAATGTATTAAAATTTGGTTAGAAACCCTAATTGAGTGTAATGGATGAATTTATGAGGCTTAGTAGGTTGATTCGAGTAATATTAATATGTTGAATGATAATGTTAAGCCTTAATATGATTTATATGTGTAATTTCAAGATTTAGGGTTTTAAACTAAATATGAAGGATGATACATTTAGAAACCCTAATTTAGGGGAAAAGTGGAGAAAACTATGTTTAATTTGAATTATGGAAATATGTTATTAAATAATGATCCTAAACCTATTAGGAGAGATGAGAAATTTAGGGTTTTTATGTAGTTTTGTTTAATTAGGGTTTATGATACTAAAAGTGGAGGCAAAACCCTAATTGCAAGAGAAACCCTAAAAAGGGGTATAAACCCTAAATGGGAATAGAAATCCTAAGAAGCAAGATGGGCTTGGATAAATCTTGATAGAAGGAATTTGTATATTTATTTCAAGATTCTTGTGTATACTTGCTTGCTTGGTTGGATTTCTCTACTTGATTGATTCTATCTCAAAAGTCTGCATCACAGGTATGTGGTTACACTTATGATTAAATTTCTTAAGTTTCACGGCGATTCCCAGATGTTTTATCGGTTGCTTGAATATAACTGCTTGGATGACTTTTATTTCATGCAACTATAAAGTGACTATGACTATCACTATAATAAGTGTACACGACTAGTTCAGATCATGGTCCTCCTCTGTGGCTTTGCTAATAATAAGGATGACCTAGTACATGGTCTACCTGTTAGGTAGGACCATCAGGTTATCATGAGTCAGTGATTGGGCTATCTATGGGTAGTGCCATGTGACTCTTTCGCATATTATGAGTTAGGGATTGGGCTACCTATGGGTAGTGCCATGCGACTCTTCAAACCTAGGTATTGATCTACCTGTTAGGTAGGATCATGGGGGTTAATTGATATCTACCATATGAGAGGTAGTATCCAGGTTCACTACAGGGACAACACAGAGGCTAGGGTATGTATGGATTGAGTAGTTATGTTTAAAGCATAAAGTTTGTTTGTTAAATCATAATTGCTTTGCGATATGTTCTTAAAACTAAATACATAATTTGTGTTTCCCCCACATACGAGTATAATTTTTTATACTGACCGACGTTTTGTTTGTCAGCGATTTAGGTACAAAATTGAAAAAGACAAATAGTAAAGTGGTACACTGTGAATACATGAAATAAAGTACAGGGAGGATTAGTTAGAATAGATTCCTATTATGGATAGAAGTTTAGAAATCCAAGATTTTAAAAAGGTATGTAAAGTTTTATTTTTTACAACTTTTTAGTATAGTCTTGGTAGAATTTAGTAATTATTATTGATTATTTGTTGAACCATTGATCCATGAATTTTTTTTGGGATAACGACTCTGACCTTTTGGTCTCCCTTAATTGGGGGTTATCGGGAGGCGGGGTCGTTACATTTGGTATCAGAGCATTGGTTCCTCATTTAATCCTTAGTAATTATTAAATTTTACGAACTCTATAGAACCAAGGGAGTTTTCTCAACCCTAATTCAATTAAGGATATTAAGGTTTAGGGTTTTCTCTCTCTTCCCCCACCTTCTTGAGGTATGGGTAAGTATGTTAAGGATTACAGAATCCTCCATCAAATTAATAAAATATACGTAATAAGATGTCATCGACATAAGTATAATTAGTTTAAATGTAGACTAAAGGTCTATTTGTATGCTTATGTAGATGGCTCGAGTGAAGACCGTTGCTATCTCGGATGCCACTAATGGTGGTGGACCTTCCCACAAGGGAAAGGAATCTTCTGAGAAGAGGAGGAGGAACCATGGTGGTGAATCCTCAAGGAGGAGGAAGATACCTGGAGAAGCTACATATGAGGTCCCTAACCCTGAACCGATACCCTTTGCAATCTTGAACAAGAAGAGGAACCTATGTACGAAGAAGAGGCCAATATGGAAGAGGACCAATCTGGTGGTCCAGAACCAACCATGGTGGTTCATACCCATGACGCTTTATGGATGGAACAACAGAAGAGGCGGAATGAGGCCATCAATGCTCTGGCCCTTCGAGACATAGCTAGAGATGAGAATGGCGAGCCACTTCCCGTTCGCCATTGACTCGGAGCCACCATCTTGGACTTCGTCAAGCTAAACATCGAGAAGTTCTGGGGAGAGGATAAGTCTGAAGTGGATGATGATAAGATACATGTTTATGTTCATAAGATAAAGGCATAGTGGATGTTCTTGGTTTGATTACAATAATGTAATTAATACAACTTTATGCCTCTTGTAATTATGATCATGGATGATTGTTCCAAACATGTGTATATGCAACCCTAATAGCATGATAATCATAATCTCTCTTGATATGCATACTAAACATGCAGGTGAATCAAGTGAATTCATAGCCAGGTAAGAGCTGTGAGATATATGTGTTTGAATAACACTAAATGATGATAATCCTTGTGGATGAGATAACATGTATCACCCGTATAATGTGAAAAGGTATATTGACCTGATAAAGGTTGAGTGCCTAGTTGAGGTGTTATCCTCTGATGTTGAGATAAGGGATTTCTATCTCATGGTGAGGATGTAAGCCTTGAGAAGTAGTGGCATTCTGTGATGAGGTATTGAGATCCCATGATAATGTGATAATGACATTAATAATGGAACTCAATGTTGTTTCTGTTTCACACCTTGGTTGCCTCATCAATCCACTTAAAATATACTAATTAATTATAGTGGAACATATCATGTAGTTTGCCCTAGCCATAGATCCATCATCGTCAGTGGCTGGTGATGGTGAAACAGGTTCTCCTATGGGTTAACCCAGAAGCGCATATTATTGAATATATGTGGTTGCTCGTAGCAAAAAATGGAGGATTAGAGTGCAACTTCAGTTGTAGACTCTAGGCACGTGGCTCAATATGAAAGAGCATGGTGAACAGGCCCATGGCTTAGGATGTGTGATAAGAGCATGGTGAATAGGCCCATGGCTCAATGATTATAGAGCACGGTGAAAAGGCCCATGGCTCGGATCACTAGCATCGATACTTGTACCATGGTGGGCTAGGCAGAGGGTAGCCTGACCCTATGTGGCTGCGGCCATCTAAGCATGAGATTGTGGTCCTGCTTGTTAAGCACTCGTGCACTGACCACGAGGTGGTGAGGTCGTGGAGTCCGACTCTTCCATTTGACCTTGTATGGCACCGGCTTGGGCTTCACAGCCGATGGTTGGATTTGAGCAGTACAACTCACTTCCTCAGGGCATGATAATACGTAATCCAGCCAAATAGTATATACTGCTTAGGGCAAAACATGAAACATTGTTTGGGGCCTTTCTTGTATAGTTGATCTAGTTATACCTTGCAGTTATTTGTACGTTACTTATATTTTGTGATAAGTTCTTATAAAGCTTATCTTGTCAATCATGTTCCATAAAGAATATCTAGTCATATGCTTCATGGATACCCTGGTAAGATTGTTAATAATATAAGTTCTTCTCAGGATGTTGCTCTTATAATCTGCTGATATCAGTTATCTGCTTTACCTACTTCTTCTAAAGTTTTATAGTTTTGGTGGGGAGTTATGTTTCTTGTTGGGACTGTGTGTCTCACCCTGTTGGTTTACAACCTTTTTAGGTAATTGTGATAGACGTGGTGGTGGTCGTGAGGTTGTGGCCCAGTAGCAAGAAGAGTAGTAGGAGGTAAGAGATGGATATGCTTCTATTTTGGTTGTTTTGTAGTAGAGTCCTAGAGTCATCCCTGTACTCTCAGGTCCTCGAAGGTGTTTTGACGATGTTTTATGATGTATAGCTGATGTAGCTTTGTATATCCTGCTGCTGGCCTGATGTGGCCCGTTATGTATGTATAAACAGGTGGTGAACTCTGGTGCTGGAGGGACAACTGGTTCCTATAGGCTGTGGATAAATATCAAGGCTTGTAAATATTTATATAACATGTTTCCTTGCAGGATGAGGATCTGGATGTAATAGCTCTCTTTTATCAACTTTCCACAATTGATTTTAATTAACATGTGTTTTCAGTAATATGTAGTTTATGGTGTTTCCGCACATTTTCGTGTGACGTCTCATTGTCGGTGTGATAGCAGGATGTCACGACAGTATGTACAAGCATCGACATATATCTCGTGAGGGGTGCAACATCTAAGCCTTAATTTAGAAATTATGACTATTGGAGAGTTAGATCTTGTTAGGATAATTAAGCAGGTCCAAGTAGTGAAACCCCATTCCCTAGTTCTCTTTATTACCTATTATTTACCTCTTTAATCTTTGTTATTTTTGGAAACAAATTAATTTAATCAATCTTTCAACTATTTGGTGATAAATATTACTATTTTTACTTCTAAATCATATTTAACTACTTAAAAAGGTTTTCCTTTGGGTTCGATCTTTAAGTATACTACCATAAGGATTCCGCTCGTGTGGAGTCTAGAATTAGTGCACTATTTTTGGTAAACCTAGGAGATTATTCTTTTAGGGTTTTTCTTGGTGCAACATTTGTAGGCTCATCAAAAATGGGTGTCGTTGCTGGGGACAGTGATAGTTAAATATTTTAGAAGTATAAGTGTAATTAGGGTTTTTTTTTCCTTTTCTATTATTTATTTTTCTTGATAATATTTAAATTCCTCTAGAACCAAGCACATCTCTCACAATTATTATTTCTATTTTTACGCACCTCTAGCCTTTGCAAAGATCCAGAAGTCTTGACTCCATATTTCCTTTTGATCCTGAAATATAGAGAACCTTTAGGAAACTTTACAATGAGAGAGCGATGGCAAACACATAGGTTGTGGAAGCAGCAATAAAAGTATGCATTGATGCATCCATCGCGGCCCCATGAGAATTACTCATTGTGAAAGCTAGAGAACAGACGGAGCCTGAGTTCAAACCCAACCTACAAGCCACCCAAGACACAGAGTGTGCAAAATAACTTCAAGATTTCACCATCCCCAAAGGCACTGATTTGACTCATCCAATCCAACTCCCAAGCGAGTCGATCATGATCAGATCCCAATGGGTTATCTTGTTGCAAAAATCCACCTTTACAAGAAGGATCACAGATGATTGTAGGGAGAATCTCCTTAAATTCATTGACCTTTGCTTGATTATGAAGCCACCCAGCGCCGCTGATGATGCCCATGCGACTCCAACTCATCAAAGTACTCCCTGGCGGATAAAGACAGAGCATGGTATGGCACTCTTCGAGAAGATCCGATCAATACCATGGTTTCCCTATAGAAAAAATTCCTAGAAAAGTTTATCCTACCTCAATGACGTACTCGATTAGGGGACAAATTACAAGGTTCAACCAAGTACCCAAAGAATCTCTTAATGAAGCATCACAATGACTAAATGAACTCCTATGCAAGTGTCTGCATCATGACATCTTGAATAATAAAACCATTGAGTTCTTTTTATCGAGGAGTTGATGATGAGATGAAAAAATTTCTTTACTCCTCTTCCAAAGGAAATTTCATGTGGTAGAGTATTGACAGTGCCCTTAAGATCATCAACATTGTGGCGGAAAATCAGACCCATTGTACCAGGCCTTTGGGCAGTGGTGTTCTTAAGGTGGCCATGGTAGAAGATCGATTAAAACTTAAATCTATCTATGAAGTATTGAAAGCTCTCTCTCTCTCTGGCAAGAAAACTTCAAGAAGTCCTTCACTGCATATGAGAGAAAGAGACAGACTCCCCAAGTGTAGATCATTACACCTTCATGCAAATTTTTCCATGCAGTAGACCATATCACCATTCATTAAGAACAACTATACGCTGCATTCCATGAGCATTCGATAGGATAGTAGTACATAGTTACTCAAGTCAAGGATGTTAAGTCAATCCATAATATTCCAAGTAAAGAATACTATAACCCAAACCAAGCCCATACTCATCTAGGTTTCCAATACGGGAATCCCGTGGGATCCGAGAGATCAAATCAGTCCTCAACACAAAAATTTCAAGTGAGAGCGCAAATGAATTATAATGGGTCACACAACTAGGGAAGTTTAGGTTCAATTTTCCAAGCAGGAACTACCAGTTGTGACAACATATCCAGAATCCAAATCAAGGTCCTCCATTATAGATAAAAGATGCACTAGTGCAAGACCCAATGAAAACACTCTAGGAGATGATGGTGTCATATTACACTCAGCTAGCCAATGCCACAACAAACCAAAAGGCATTGGAATCCCAAGTAGCTCAATTGGATGCTAGCCAACAACCCCCAGTAGACACAATCGTTAGCCATCTAGAAAATAACTCCAAGCATCTGTAGCAGCCAAAGTAGTTGAATGTGGTGAAGACCAGGTCAGGGAATGTGTACATCACACCACCTATCTCCACTCCTGTTGACAATATTGAGAGTACCTTAATCAAAATTCCACAATATTTAGCCAGCAATCTAGAGAATCAGGCAACTAAATCCTCCGAGATTCCAACACAGTCCAATTCCAGCGAGAATGCAATAGAAGCAACCATGCAAGACAACTCCAAGACCCACACAATGTGTCTTGAGAAAACCAAATTAGATGATCGTTTCATAAAATTTAAATAAACCATGAAGAAACTACATGTTGACATGTCATTCCCCGATGCCTTGGCCAAAATCCTAGATTGGAGCAAATACCTCAAAACTGTACTTTCTATAAAATATACAACTGAAGACCTTGAGACTGTGAAACATTTACAAGGAGCATCAGATATAGTTCAAAATCAGATGCCACAGAAGCATAAAGACCCATAGGCTTTCAAGATAGATTGCTTTTTAGGTGATGACACATACTGAAAGGGACTTACTTACTTAGGCGCCAGCATATCCATTATGCCCTACACCTTATATCAGTGCTTAGGGTTCACATATCTTCTACCTATGGCAATGACCATTTAGTTGGCCGATGCATCCATCACTATGCCCCTGGGGATTATTGAAGACGTGTCAATAAATCTAGGTCTTGACACTTATGTCCCCTATGATTTTGTGGTCCTGCATATCAAAGAAAACAATTGATTCCTGATCATTCTGGGGAGGCCATTCCTAGACACCGCATGTGCTATAGTGGATGTCGATGTTGGCAAACTTGTCCTATGACCAGGAAAGAAGACTATTGAATATTGAGTTCTTGAAGATCTGAAGAGGGTGCACAATTCAATCAAAGCTTTTCATGTGGAAAGTACATTGGAGCTACCACAATCATGCCAACAAGATGTTAATCAAGTCAACAGAGTCATGCATACAAACAATCCATGAACATCATATGACCATGATCTAGACCCCATAGGTTTAAAGGACAAGGGTTCATATACCATGTCTTTTAGTACATCTTGAAAAAACATTACTATCGTCGAGTCTGCAATGTTAAATAGGGATGCTTGTTGGGAGGCAACCCAACCATTTTTTTCAATTTCTTTTTGTTTTCATTATTTTTATTCCATATTTTCTTTTGATAAATCCACTAAAAAAAGAGAGTAAGGAGAAGTGTGAAGAGTGAGAAGATAAGGACAAATATCATATCCTAGACAAGCCAAGTGAATGGGCAACTGGTGTGGTGACTAAGCCTCATGATGATATTCCCTCGCCTTCCCATGAACTCTAGTTTTCCCCGTCACTCGATTGACAGAACAGAGATATCATGATCTTACAAATTGATGAGTGTTGTGGTGCATGGAATACATGGCCCAATGGGATTGATCTTTATATTTTCCATAACTAATTTTAGTTCTATATTTTGAATAAAATGATCTCACCTATTTTGAGAAATATTATTCCTTGGAAATAGTTGCCATTTTTATCTCACTCCAATTATGAATATTCACTGCCATATTTTGATCAAGACATTCCAAACAACATGTAAAGTGAAATCCCTACATGCTAGGGATAATGCATGCATGGTATAACTACTGGTTCCCTTTGGAGAACTTGTAACATTTCCTCGGTGTAGCTATATAATGGACAAAGTTTAAGAACTTTCTAACAACCAAGCAAATACCACACTTCCATCTCTCTCGCTTCGACATCACCCATGGTGGTGGCTAACATCAATAGTGAAGTCCAACAAGGAGGCAGAGGCTCTCCACCAGTCGACAAAATTCCCTCTGATGAACATCTACAATGCTACTATTCCTAGGGTACATACGTCCCCTAGGATCTTCAGTTCAAACACCCGACACGTCGTCAGTGGATGCCAGTGCCATACCCAAACCCATTGATCAATTGGCTGCATGATCAACTTGCCATCACCTTAGAAGAAGAGCATTTGCTAAGGGTGGGCTATGGAGAATGGGGCATGCAGCCTAGCACACCATCGCCTCCACCCAATGAAGATCATGACAACTGGTGGCCATGACCAAGTCAGGATGAGGGTTCTTCTAATGAAAGCTAAACCCTCACCCAGGGTTTTATTGTGTGCTCTTAGATGAGAAACATCCCTCATCTCCTCCTCCCCTACTCACAATATCAAATACCCTCCATCTCTAGCTTCTTTTTCCCCAGGTATGGGTAGAATTTTGAAGTTGGGGTAGGGATGGGTGCTATGTCTTCCTTCTCCGCCACCTCAACTCTAACCTTTCTATTTCTTTTTATTCTCAAACACTTCTTCTCCTTTTCCATCCTTTTATTTGCATTTGTCTTGTTTTCTATTTTTTGTTTTCTTTTTCATTTTTGTGTGAGTCATGACCAGTACCTAGACGGTCACTCTGATATACATTAAAGATGGAAAATATATGAATGCATTTTTCCTTTTTCTCTTATTCTTAAGCTAACCCATGCAAAAGGAAATATTAAGGAATATATATGTTTTTAACAGTTCTGGCCCCTGATGAAAACAATTGAGCATCCCTCCCCCTTGGAAGTGATGATAGGTAGATATAATCTAAAAGTTAAAGCCACATGTGCCTCCAACATGAATTGCAACGATACTCGTGAACACTTCTCTACCCTTTATATTAACTGAATTAACTGATATAATATGATGATTGGATTCCAATGCAATGATAAAATGAAGGAGAAAAAGTCAGCCTCTTGCCCCCACTTTTCTTTCATCACTTCTTACCTCTTCATCATCCAAAGAAAAAAAAATGAAAATTCTAATCGTATGCCAAACCCTAAGTGTGGGGTGGCCTCCCTTCCATGAATACTCTCTCTTTTAAATTTTCTTCCATAGGCATGCATGTATTAAATAAGGCCAATGAGCCTAAATGAAACATGTGGTCAATGTAACCGCAACAAATCAAAATTCTCGAGTCGAATAGAGGAGGGAAAAAATAAAATAATTGAACCCCATATAAGATATCAAGTCGATTAGAGGAGAGATCAGAAAATTGGGTTCATGCCATGTCTTTATCCCCCTTTCGTCCCATTTTCATACCCAGGGGAGTTATTGAAATTTCCCCCAATCACCCTAATAGTCTTGACTTGTGCTTACTTCTACTTGCATAGACAGATTAGGAGTATTGTTAATATGAAAGTAGCTCTTTGCAGGTTCTAGGGTTTAGCAATTAGAGGAGCAAGCCCCTGTTGGGGGATATCCAAGTGTGACCATGTAACCCCCAATGATTAGGGTCGCTTGATCATGATTGGGGGATTATGAGGTTTTCTTGATTGGGAGAGGTAGGTCTGGAACCTAGTATCAACTATTGATATCCTTTTTATTTTTCTTTACTCGGGATGAGTAAAGGATTAAGTTCAGGGTAGTTTTATGAGTATATTTTTACCCATTTTTACGTACGGGTTTATCTACTTTTTAGGGGTTGTTGTCTCTTTATTTCCTATTTTTATTTTTATATTCACTTAAATGCAATTACTTTCCCTTTTCATATTTGAATGCATTTTTATATATATTTCGTGCAGAATCAACCAAAGTTACACCGTGACACCTAGATGGATGATTAAGCCATCACGTTGTTACGCCTCAAGGGAAGGATGGCCTGAAAGCTTTCCTTTTAATCACCTTCCAACCACCTAGTCGAGCGAGCGGTTTTGCCATTTGCCTGACTCGAGCCATTCTTTGCCCAGAGTCCTCCCAACTTCATTGACCTGGTGCGTGCTCTTAGCATCCAACCCATTCCGGTTCATCCATCTTGGCTCACTAGAGGATCGGACGTGAGGTTCAAATTGAGCAACCCATGTGAGTCACCTATTGGACCAAGTACGGTCCATGCAAGTAGATGCTTTCGACTGCAACCATTCAACTTTAGGGTTTCAGAGGCAAGGATGCATCTATAAAAGGGAAACCTTATCGTCCATTCAAGAGTGTATCTGATCTGTGATTAGAAGACACATTTTAAAGCACAAACCCTAGTAGGGAGCGAGGAGGTGGTGGTCATAGTAACGAGATTGGTCTTCCTACATCAGGCGTCATGGCCTTCTCCATCATTCCTACTATCTCTTTGTTGTTGTGCCTCATCATGAGCAAGTAGACGCTTTGTGATGGGGCATGGGGACTTGCCCCGATCACCCATATTTTATTGTAGCTTGTATCTAAACTCGATAGTATAGTTAAAAAATGAAGTATCATTCTACTCGATGCCTTGCTTTGCAAATTGATGACTTGTTTTGCAAATTATTAATAATCATGGATATGTTGGTTGTTGTAAGAATGGTTAGAACAACATAATGATCTTATTATCCCCCTGAGCTGTCAGCAATGGATAGTGAGGTGTTTGAACTTTGATCTTCTATGTGTCAAGGATGGTCGGTTGTAAGTAAATGAGTTCAATAGAAAAGGCAAAGAACTTGGGTGCCAAGTATGGTCGGTTCCAAGGGAGTTTATTCTAGGCATCGATATGTATCTTATGAGGGCGCACCAGTTAAGCCTTGATTTATCAATGACTATTGGAGAGTTAGATCTTGTTAGGATAATTATGTAGGATCAGGTAGCAGAACCCCATGTCCTGGTGCTCGTTATTACATGTTATTTACCTCTTTAATCTCTATTTTTTTGCAACAATTTAGTTTATTCAATATTTCAACTATCCAGTGATAAATATTAATTTTTTTACTTATGAATCATATATAACTACATAAAAGGTTGTCCTTTGTTGATCCTTAAGCATACTACAATAAGTATTCCACTCTTGTGGAGTGGGGAAATACTATACTACTTTTGGTAAACCTAGGAGATTATTCTTTCAGGGTTTTTCTTGGTGCAACATTTGTAGCCCCATCAGTTACCACATCTTTTTAGTTGGTCATCAGTGGTGTGGATAGGATTGTGTTGTTGAGTAAGAGAAGCTCAGAAATTAGTAGCTTATAAAGGTTGGATAGTTGCTAGTTGTATAGTAGATTCCTAATGTCATCCATGTACTCTCAGGTCCGTGAAGGGATGTGTTTTCTAGATGATGTGTAATGATGCGTGGTTTTGGCAGTAAACCTTCTTTTTTATATATTGAATTTATATGAGAACATGATCTCTTTTGTATACAAGTTGTGGCCTCTACCACTGAATAGATGTAAATACCTGATACAGTATGTGATATGATACAGGTTGATGGACCTTTGTGTAATATGTTTCCACACATGATGGTTATGTGAAATCGGTTTTTATTTACCGGATTTTCTAGTAATGATATTGTTAGTTGTCATCATGTGTTTTTCTTTGAGTAATCTCATTCATGTGGTGTTGGGTGTCACAAGTTTAGTTGGTATCAGAGCTCTAGTTTTACTAAGTCTATAGGGACATAGGACTAGGGTTTGTGTATGTTCTTGCATCATCCAACATATCTGATCATAGCTTATGCTTATGGAGATATGTCTGGAGAGCATGAAGAACATGTATGGAGTATCTTTGTTGTTCTAGGAGATGGTGTGAGGAGGCAGGCATGGGAAGATAGAGCATTGGAGATGGGGCTGGAGCAGCCCGTGGTGCCTCAATTCGACCCAGCAACCATTGCCAACCTAGCGTTCCAGTCCATGTTTGGACAATTGATGACCATGATTTTGCACATGGAAAGTAGAGAGCATGTACCTCAAGCAAGGACAGCCATCCCTAATGTGGAATCCTAGGGTTCTAGGAAGACGTTTAAGCAGTTGAGGCATTTTGGGGGCGATCGAGTATGTAGGTACTATAGACCCGACGGATGCATAAATGTGGTTGATCGAGCTTGAGAAAGCTTTCAAGATCCTCAATATCCTAGAAGAGGACAAGGTGAAGCATGTGATGTACCTATTGAAGGGAAGTGCTAGCCATTGGTGGGCCATACAATAGGAGAAGAGACCTAGAGTTGTGATCAATTGGGAGGAGTTTTAGGGGGAGTTTGTACATAGATGCTTCCCAGAGACGATGAGAAGATATCATAGTTTGAGAGGATTTGACAAAGCTCGATGTGGATCAATGTGTATGAGGTCAAGTTCATGGAGCTGTTGAGATTTTGTCCTCACATGGCGATAATGGATAAGGAGCAGATCTGACGGTTTGAGAAGGGCTTGAGCATGGAGTTGACGACAATAGCATTTGCTTTGGGGAATAAGGAGAGGTTTTCCACCTTTGTGGATTTAGTGAGGATGATTGAGCGGTAAGCTATCAAGAAGCATGAATCCAATGCTAAGAAGAGGCCATCTCAATTTTAGGTGTAATCGTCTGGTGGATTTAAGAAGCTAAGGTTTTCATCAACGCATCCACATTAGTGGTCAACTTTCTCTAAATAGAGGTTAATGGTGTCTTCACAGTGGTCCCTGAGTAAGGGTAGAGGTTGTAGTTTTCCACAATCTAGAGCTTGCAACACAACATCAATATCCATGACAGGGTTGTCTAGGACATGATACGAGGCTAAAACATATTATAAGTGTGGACAAACTGGGCATGGGAGGTTGTTTTGCCCAATTAAGGATGAGGAGGTGACACATCAATCGAAGAAGAATTAGTGGGGTTCCTAATAGTAGTAGTTCAATAGTGGTGGTAGAAGAGGATGGGTCAGGTATCATAGGCAATATCCTTTAGATAGGCCAGCAAAGGATTTGGATGACAACATGTGAAAACTTGATTATACACTATGAGTCAGTTGGAGGGAGTGGTCAATCCATGGGTCATGATAGGTCAGATGAAACTTTTTCACTCTAATTTGTCCTCTTCTTCTTTTGTATCTATTTTTGTTGACCCAGGTACAACACACTCTTTTATCACCAGAGAGGTGATAGATAGTTCTTATTTGGCTATTTATAGTTAATAGGATAGTCTTCTATTAGAAACCCCTCTTGTTGGATTTGTCAAGTCGTGGGAGGTGTGTCCATCTTGGGTTCTTTCTTTCTCAAGATGCAATAATCAAGTAGATCTTATGCCATTTGACATGCATGGATTGGATGTGATCCTTGGGATAGATACCTTGGAGAAGTATTGGGTTGTCTAGTACTATAGTTCTAAGGTGGCGATGTTCATTTATGGTGATGTCTCGTGGATCTTCTAAGGAGATAGAAAGATTCTTCTTATGTGCTTGGTGTCAGCTTTTACATCGGAGAGGCTGATGAGGCAGGGGTGTGAGGTTTTCTTGGCATATGTTTTAGATACCAAGGTGAGGAGGCCTAGTATCCAGGAGGTGTTGGTGGTTCAAGATTTAGAGTATGTCTTTCCTAAAGAGTTTGCTAGTGTTCCCCCTGCTAGAGAGATTGATTTGAGATCAATCTTGTTCCTGGAACGCAATCCGTAGCATAGTCACCATACATAATGGCATCAGCAGAGATGTAGGAGTTGAAGAAGAAGTTGCACAAGCTTTAGAGAAGGTCTTCATCAGGTCGAGCACTTCCCCTTGGGGTGCTCCTGTGTTGTTTGTCAAGAAGATGGTTCTATGAGGTTGTACATAGACTACCGATAGTTGAACAAAGTGATGATCAAGAACAAGTACTTGTTACCAAGGATAGATGATCTGTTTGATCAGTTGAGAGGCGTTGTAGTGTTTTTAAAGATAGACCTGAGGTCAAGATACCGTTAGTTGTGGTTCGAGTCAGATGACATACCTAAGTTAGCTTTTAGGACTAGGTATGGTCACTACGAGTTTGGGGTTACAACATTTGGGCTAACCAGTGCACCGACGACATTCATGGACCTGATGAACATGGTGTTTAGACCTTATTTGGACCCATTTTTGGTAGTGTTCATAGATTCCATCTTGATATACCCCAAGGACAACCAATATAATTAGTAGAATTTACGACGAGTGTTGATGATGTTGAGGTAGCACAACTTGTATGCTAAGCTCAACGAGTGTGAGTCCTGGCTGAAGGAGGTGTCTTTTCTGGGTCATGTGATATATGCTAGAGGCATTTGTGTAGACCCAAAGAAGGTGGAGTCTATGCTAGAGTGGGAGCAGCTTAAGACACCGATTGAGGTTTGTAGTTTCCTAGGATTGGTAGGCTACTGTAAGGAGGAGGGATCACCCCCTTACTAAAATTTTAAAGAATTAACATACATTCCAAACACACTCAAAGGTATGTTGGAATAGGTATAAATTTTCCAAATTTATTATAATGGCATGCAAAAGAACAAATTATAGCAGTGGAATAAAAATAACTGACTATATTCAACTTTCATAAAAGATTACACAAGTACATCAAAATCTACCATTAGGATTTACAACACGATACAAAAAAAAGGATCTAGATAGAGGGAAGTCTAAACTACTTCAAATCTTGTCTCCATAGCAACATCTCTAAGTGCTAGGTCCATTCCCAAAGATATGTTCTCCTGATTCAACTCAACGACTTGTCCTAACCTGGGTGGTTGGGAGAGCACCCAACAAAAGGGAAAGGAAACAAGGTATGTGTAAAAATATTGAACAAGTACAAAAGATAATGATAA
Organism: Alisma plantago-aquatica; assembly: GCA_963693085.1. Classification (NCBI taxonomy): domain Eukaryota; kingdom Viridiplantae; phylum Streptophyta; class Magnoliopsida; order Alismatales; family Alismataceae; genus Alisma; species Alisma plantago-aquatica. The sequence continues at coordinate 806,642,401 of OY856414.1, read as the reverse complement.
CATTGAAGAATAAATATATGGATTCATCACATGATGAGAGGGCCAAGAGGATGAGGCATATAAAAAAACATATTCTTGCCAAATATCAACAAATAATAATGAATTGCATGAATGATCAATATTGGACTACATTAACTAAGTAGGGTTGAGGCACCTACCTGACCTCAACCGATGGGTGTGGGAAGAATTAATAAATTCCCAGTCACCTACACATATTTTTATAAGGGGGAGAATAAGATGTTCCCCAAGGCAAATTAACACATGCCCTACTATGGGTGGTTGTACATAAGTACCACTACTATAGTTAAATAGTCACATAAACCATCATGCATAAGAAGTAGTAAATTGGCAAGATAAATAGTCATATAATTTTAATATGGTAGTGGGGTTCCAAAACCCATGAAATAAAACATCAATATTAATTTTGAGGCAAGTACATCAAAAGATTCACGAGTAGGGGAAACCATGTTCAATAAAGCCTCATTAGGGAAAGTAAGGTTGGTTCACAAGTATCCCAACTAAAGGGTTAGGTATGCACATACATAAAGATTGATTACACATACCTCTCTTACAATTTCAACTACCAACTTTCATCACTTTATTGAGTCCAAGACCAACTTCTCCTATTCCAATGTATAACCATGTATTAGGGTATGTCTCATGCATTAATGTAAAGAAAACCCCTATTTTTGACTTTTTGCACAAAACTTTGATTTAGACTCTGAAAACACCACCATTGATCTAGTTAGGTTCTTCTGATTAAGAAAACATATTTTTATGTTAATTTTGGAGTTATGATGATTAAGATGTAATTTTTATGGATTTTATGCATCAAATTCATTTTACAAAAATCACCCTTCATCAAACCATGAAATCAGACCTTGAAAATATTTCTATTAGATAGATATTAATTTTCAAATTCCAAAGCATATTTATTTGTCAAACTTGGATAAGCGGATTAAAAGATATGAATTTTCCAATATGAACCAATCAATAAATGACAAGTCAGAAATCTTCAAGAGTGAAGGAGAATTACCATTTGACCCAAGATCAGGGTTAGAGTTGCATAGGAAACCAAACTAGAGCTTCTAGAGAAGGTAAAATAGTAAGAAACCAAACCCTAGAAGAACATGGTAAATAGAGATGGAGATCATCGATTTTAAACATAGAAGCATGAGATTTAAGCATGTAGTAAGCAATATATGAGAAGGGGGGTATAAAACACGCATATAGGAAGGTAAGAAGGTCCAAACAACAAGGAACCCAAGATTAGAAGGTCTGGTTTCTCCAAGCCAAGCTCCTTTCTTGAGCAAAGATCACCTTCTCCACTTTAGAGGTGCAAACCCTAGCAGAAGAGCATGGAGATGAGATGTTTTAGGGCTCTAGGTGGAGTTTTACCATGGAAGACTAGTGTTATGACATGCAAGAAGGTGAAAGGAAGACTAACAACCTAAAAATAGGGAAGGAAAGGAGGATACTTACTATTTTTGGTTGAAATCACCAAGGAGGAGCTTAAGAAATCATAAATAGAGAAATTTGGAACCCTAGGAGCCTTCTTCACCAAGGTAGGCACCCTCTTTTACCTTGGGATGGAAAATTCATATCCAAACATAGAAGGGATGATGCTATAAGCTGGGGGAAAGAGAAGGAGAGGATTTCTTCTTGGATTAGGAGGTGGGAAGGGGTAGGCTTGGCTTTATAAAGAAGGGGGCAAGCATGAGGTGTGTATGGGACTTTCCATGTGTCCTTAGGCTAAGGCTTCATGGCCATGCAAGAGGACAGCTCATAGAGACTTCTTGTATATCCAAGGTCAGTCCTAAAAGCCCGTGGAAGCTTCTAGGCCATCTCCACCATCCTCCAATCAAAGAAATAACCCCATTGGTTGATAGCTTTTAAAGACAAGCTCATTTATAAAGAGGGTAATTCCTATAATGCCCTTGGAGAGAAACACCTTCAAACCAAGGTGCAACCAGGTGCCCCATGGTTCAAAATCTCGAGAATGGTAAGGGAATATCTAAGGATTAAAATTCAGGTGATAATTTGCAAAGAAAACCTCCCAATTGGGTAAATTGCATAAAAGTCCAGAATGTACTTAAAATTGCATAACTTGCACAAACAACATCCAAATCAAACCAAATTTGAATCTTCATCTTGTCTCATGATTTCAAAACACCTCACAAGGTTATATTAAGGTTTAGAGTACTTAATTATGGTATTTAAGCTTGTTCAATACATTAAGTAAGCTTTGGGGCCTTACACTTCTATCATGGATTTATTTACTATTGTTCCACTTAAGCGGTGATTTTACATTTTAGATCCTTAAATAAGATTTCACTGTGGTATTTGTGCATAAAAACTTCCATTGGTATAATTATTGAACAAATGTTCAGCAAACCATTATAAATTCCCCAATTTAAGCATCAAGGCCAAAAAGGATAGAAATCATAGGAAAATATTAGAAAAGGGCCAAAAAGAGAATATGTCAAAGTTTTGTTATGTTTCAGCTACTGTAGGAGGTTCATCAAAAACTTCAATGTTGTGACATTATCCCTAACCAATGTGACAAGGAAAGATGTTCCTTTTTTTGGGATGACAAGTTTTAGCTTTCTTTTCGAATTTTGAAGGAAATGTTGACCAGTGCACTAGTTTTAGTTCTTCCAGAGTACATGTAAGGACCCTGACCTTCATTTTGGGCACCCTATTTTCTTTGCCTAAACCTTATGTTTAGATGCTTGCTAATCACCTCAAATGGCGATTAGTGTTTGTTTGTTCTTTGTTGAGAGTTGGAGGTGCAATTTGCAAATAACCCAAGTTTTAGGGTTGATGTGAAAGTTTGACACCTTGAGAGATGTTTCCATCTCTCCTTGCATCCTCTAGGGTTGATAGGATGGGTTAGGCTCATTGCTTGAGAAGCTTTGGGCTTTGTTTTGCCTTGTTGAGCCTTGTTTGGGCTTTGCCTAGCTTTGTTGGGCCTTGTATCGGGTAAGGGTGAGCTTGGTGCCTTGTGTCAGCCATGGTGTATCAGCTAGGTGGTTGTGTCGTGCAAGTGGTGTGTCGCCCAAGAGGTGTATCAGCCAAGTGACCTTCTTTGACCTAACATCGTTTGTGTCACCCCCCTTGTGGACACTTAGTGCTTGTTGCTTGCATGTGGGAAAAGCTTTGAACATGTGGTGGTGGGCGAGATAGTAGGTGGCTTTGCCCCATGGACAAGTGTCTCTAGGATGGGCGACACCTTGCCTTAGTTTCCTCTTCACCCTCTTATATATATGTCTCTCCTTTCTCTTGCTTAGGATCCCTTTAGTTCCTTAGTTGCTTCCCTTCTTCCTTGGTGGCCGATACATCTCCTTGGTGAGCTTGGTGGCCGATACACTTGGTAGAGCAGCTTGGTAGCCGATCTTCTTGGAGTCTTCTTCTTCCTCTAGTAGTGACCGAACCCTAGAGTGTGTCTTGCTTCTCTTCTTATGCTGAGCATCTCCCCCTCTTTCCTTAGAACCTTCCTCTCCTTCTTGATTGTTCTTCGGCCATTGTGGTTATGAGCTTTGTTTTTCTTCTTGTGGTGGCCGAAGGTGGTGCTTGGAGCTTGGAAGCTTGGTGCTAGGAGCTTGGAGCTTGCTTAAGGCGGGTAACATAACTCCTAACCCTAACTATACTACTTCCTTTTCTTGTTGCATGTTTATGTTTCATCTTGATCGACCATGCATCTTGTTAGATATGTTTCTTGCCCTAGTTTGTACCTTTAATATTGTTGAATATATGATGGATATGTTGTTGATGTGTTCTTGACCTTGGTAGCTGAACCATGAGTTTAGGGTTTCTTGGGAAAAACCCCTTTCTCTCCCATTTGGTTTTGAGAAGTGAGTTCAAGCTCTAGTGGTGTAGGCAAAACCCCTCTCACTTGGTTGTTGAGAGGTGAGTCTATACTCTAGTTGCTTGAGCAATACCCTTCTCTCACCATGGATTTGAGAGGTGAGCCTTGGTTAGACATTGACCTAGTGGAGGTTGGGATCATGATCGATGTGGGGGTGATCCACCTTGTTGCTTGATATGTGATGGAGGTTGTGCAAAACCCCTCTCTCTTAGTTGTTGAGAGGTGGGCCAAATCTCTTGATCATTTAGGGTTTGATGATGGTGATCTTGAGGTTGGTGATGAACAAATCGATATGGACCTTGTGTTTTGCACGATACCCCTCTTCTAGGGTTTTGTATTGGGCAATATGATAAGTTGGGTTCTATTGGCCTTCTTGCCCGGTATGACCCCCTTAACCTTGCTAGTGTCCTTGGGCGATATGCCTTGACCAAGATGTACCTTTGCCTTAGTTGGTATTGTGCTTTTGGCCAACATGGTGCTTAGTAGATACCTCTATTTTGTACCTTGAGTGACATAGGCTAGTTTTGTTGTTGCTCGATATGATGCTTGGGTAGTGAAACCCTAATAGGTGCCTTAGTGGTGACCAAGATGTAGTGCCTAACCCAGTTGGACGATAGGCCACCTTGTGGTGCCTTGGTGTCATTTGTTGTAGTAAGCTTGTTGGGTGATACAGTGTTGAGCTTGGGCACCATGGCCTTGGGCGTTATGGCTTTGGACGATATGGTGAAGAAGGCTGACCGATATGAACCCTAACCCTAAAGGGCGATAGGGTCTTTGCCGTTAGGGCTAGTTGTGTTGCCTGATACCCCCTTGCTCCTTGGTTGCATGGTATGAGCTGCACGATATCACCCCTGGTTCCTTGGCTGCATGATACATAGCTTTTGAACCAGTTGCACGATAAACATCATCTCTATTTGCCCGATATCCCTTATGCATGGATGCACCCCATCATTGACCGATATGTGTGGCTAAGTGCCCTAGATGATAGGCTTTTAGTAAGGGATGTTACCTTCCCCAATATCTCTTTGAGTGAGGGATGGTGTTACCCACCACACCTATAGTAAGGGTAGATGGTACCTTCGGTGAGGGTTATGCTTAACTCAGAAAACCCAAGTTGATGATCTGTTATCTTGAAACCACACCTATGTTGATGATGCAATATGAATGATAGGTTGTGACCAATGATGTGTTGATACCTAAAGTTGGTGCTAAGTAAGATGATAAGATACATGTTTATGTTCATAAGATAAAGGCATAGTGGATGCTCATGGTTTGATTACAATAATGTAATTAATACAACTTTATGCCTCTTGTAATTATGATCATGGATGATTGTTCCAAACATGTGTATCTGCAACCCTAATAGCATGATAATCATAATCTCTCTTGATATGCATATTAACCATGCAGGTGAATCAAGTGAATTCATAGCCAGGTAAGAGCTATGAGGTATATGTGTTTGAATAACACTGAATGATGATAATCCTTGTGGATGAGATAACATGTATCACCCGTATGATGTGAAAAGGTATGTTGACCTAATAAAGGCTAAGTGCCTAGTTGAGGTGTTATCCTCTGATGTTGAGATAAGGGATTTCTATCCCATGGTGAGGATGTAAGACTTGAGAGGTAGTGGCATTCTGTGATGAGGGATTGAGATCCCATGATAATGTGATAATGATAGTAATAATGGAACTCAATGTTGTTTATGTTTCACAACTTGGTTGCCTCAACAATCCACTTAAAATATACTAATTAATTACAGTGGAACATATCATGTAGTTTTCCCTGGCCATAGATCCATCATCATTAGTGGCTGGTGATGGTGAAACAGGTTCTCCTGTGGGTTAACCCGGAAGCGCATATTGTTGAATATGTGCGGTTGCTCCTAGCCAAAAATAGGAGGATTAGAGTGCAACTTCGGTTGTAGACTCCAGAGCACAGTTTTAGGCCCGTGGCTCAATATGAAAGAGCATGGTGGACAGGCCCATGGCTCAGGATGTGTGATAAGAGCATGGTGAACAGGCCCATGGGTCAATGATTATGGAGCATGGTGAATAGGCCCGTGGCTAGGATCACTAGCACCAATACCTATACCAAGGTGGGCTAGGCAGAGGGTAGCCTGACCCTGTGTGGCTACATCCATCTAAGCATGAGACAGCAGTCCTGCTTGTTAAGCACTCATGCACTAACCATGAGGTGGTGAGGTCGTGGAGTCCGGCTCTTCCATTTGACCTTGTATGGCACCGACTTGGGCTTTGCAGCCGATGGTTGGATTTGAGCGGTACGACTCACTTCCTCAGGGCATGATAATACGTAATCCAGCCGAATGGTATATATTGCTTAGGGAAAAACATGAAACATTGATTGCGGCCTTACTTCTATAGTTGATCTAGTTATACCTTGCAGTTATTTGTATGTTCCTTATATTTTGTGATAAGTTCTTATAAAGCTTATCTTGTCAATCATATTCCATAAAGAATATCTGGTCATATGCTTCCTGGATACCCTAGTAAGATTGTTAATAATATAAGTTCTGCTCAGGATGCTACTCTTATAATCTGCTGATATTAGTTATCTGCTTTACTTGCTTCTTCTGAAGTTTTATAGTTTTAGCTGGGAGTTATGTTTGTCGCTGGGATTGTGTGTCTCACCACGTTAGTTTACAACCTTTTTAGGTGATCATGCTAGACGTGGTGGTGGTCGTGAGTTTGCGGCCGAGTAGTAAGAAGAGCAGTAGGAGGCAAGAGATGGATATGCTACTATTTTGGTTGTTTTTTAGTAGAGTCCTAGAGTCATCCATGTACTCTCAAGTCCTCGGAGGTGTTTTGACGATGTTTTACAATGTATAGTTGATGTAGATTTGTATATCCTGGTGCTGGCCTGATGTGGTCCGTTATGTATGTATAAATAGGTGGTGAACTCTGGTGCTGGTGGGACAGCTGGTTCCTATAGGCTGTGGACAAATATCAAGGCTTGTAAATATTTATATAACATGTTTCCTTGCAGGATGAGGATCTGGATGTAACAACTCTCTTTTATCTACTTTTCGCAATCTGATTTAATTAACCCATGCTTTCGGTAATCTGTGGTTTATGGTGTTTCCGCACATTTTCGCATGACGTCTCATTGTCTGTGTGATAGCGGGATGTCGCGACAAGTTTTTGGTATTAGAGCCCTAGGTTCACTGAGTTAATAGGGATCTAGGACTAGGGTTGTATCTGTTCTTGTGAGTGTTCCAAATTTTCTTACAACAACCTTCTTCCCTCAGTAGAAGATAAAGCTTAAAGATGTCTGGAAACCATGAAGAACATGTTGCTGAGAGCAGTGATGTTGCATCAATTGATGGAGCAAGAGTGTAGGCACATAAAGATCGGGTGCTTGAGGTCCCCCAACTTGACCCAGCCATTCTTGAAAACCCTGCCTATCAGCAGCTTATGGGGCAGTTAATGGCTATGATGAATCTCATGGTAGAAAGATTACCAGTGCCTCTGTCGAGAGCATAGGCTCCCCATGGTGAAACATCGGGTATTGGCAAGACCTTCAAGCAGCTTCGTTGAGTCAGAGCTTCGGATTATGCTGGGATGGATGATCCAACGGATGCAGATCTATGGTTGACAGGTCTCGAGAAGGCCTTATGGATCCTCGACATCCCCGAAGCATACAAAGTCAAGCACGATGTCTACCTTCTGAAAGATAGTGCTTGCCACTAGTGGGCCACTGAGGAGGAGAAGCGACCTGGTCAGGTGATCTGTTGGGAGGTTTTTTGACGGGAGTTCGTCAGCTGATACTTCTCGAAGACATCTCTGGATTACAAGATCAACTAGTTTGAGCGTCGGCACCAAGGACCGATTAGCATCACCAAGTATGAAGCCAAGTTTATGGACCTGCTAAGGTTATGTCCTCACATGGCAATGATAGATGATGAGAGAATCAAACAGTTTGAGAATGGTTTGAGCGCTGAGTTGACAACACCTATTGCTGCTTTGGAGAACTGGGAGCGGTTCTCCAAGTTTTTGGAGTATGTCCAAAGGATAGAACGGTCTGTTAAGGAGAAGAGAGAATCCATGACCAAGAAAAGACTTGCTCAGTTCCCGAGACAGAGGTTTGATGGCTTCAAGAAGCCAAGGTTTTCAGCACTTTCTGTGATACAAGGTTCCAGTGAGCCATCACAGTGGTCTCTGAGTAAGGGAAGAGGGCGTGGATTTTTGCTATCCAAAGCCCACAGTACAACTTCAGTGGCAGTGATAGGGCCGTCTAGGCCACAAAAAAGAGACCAATCATGTCATCTTTGTGGTCAGATTAGGCATTTTATGACACATTGCCCAAAGAGAGATGTTGAAGTGACACAGTAGCCGAGGCAGAATCAGCAAGGGTCAGATAGACAATAGCCTAGTGGTAACAGAGGAAGAGGACATGGTCAAGCATCGCAAGAGGGATCGTCTACCCAAGGAAGCAGAGGACATGGACGACAGTAAGCAACAACTCAATTCTATGATATGAGTTAGCCAGAGGTGATAGTCAACCCGCGAGTGATGGCAGGTCAGATGGGGTTATTTCATTCTAATTTGTCTTCTTCTTGCTTTATATCTGTTCCGGTTGACCTGGGTGCTACACACTCTTTTATCACACGTAGTATTCTTGATTGTTGTCTTTTACCTGTTAGTTGTAAGAAAGATAGCTTGTTGTTATAAACCCCTCTTAATGGTTCCTTGATGCTTTGAGAGGAATGTCCATCTTGTATTCTATCTTTTTCGGGGCACAATATACAAGTGGATCTTATACCACTTGATGTGCATGGATTAGACATGATCCTTGGAATGGATACCTTATAAAAGTATAAGGTTGTGTTGGATTGTGGTTCCAAGCATACAATGTTTTATGATGTTAGTGAGAAGTGGATCTTCCAAGGAGATAGAAAGATTCTTATGACATGTTTAGTATCAACTATGGTGGCAGAGAAGTTGTTGCGGCAAGGATGTATGGTGTTCTTAGCTCACGGTGTGGATACCAAGGCAAAAGGTCCTAGCCTTGAGGAGGTGCTTGTTATCCAGGAGTTTGTAGATGTATTTCCTGATGAGTTCCCCGATGTTTTCCCACCTTGAGAGATTGACTTTGAGATGAATATGGTGCCAAAAACACAACCAGTTGCTCAGACACTGTATAGGATGGCTCCAACCAATATGGCAAAACTAACGAAGTAGTTATAGGAGTTGCTAAATAAAGGTTTCATCAGACCGAGCACATCGCTGTGGGGTGCTCCGGTCCTATTCATAAAGAAGAAGGATGGGTCAATGCATTTGTGCATAGATTACCAATAGTTAAACAAAGTTACGATCAAGAAAAAGTACCCGTAACTGAGGATAGACGATCTGTTTGATCAGTTACACAGTGTTACCATGTTCTCAAAGACCGACCTACGGTCTGGATATCATCAGTTGAGGATCAAGGATGAGGACATACCAAAGTCAGCTTTTAGGACAAGGTATGGTCACTTTGAGTTCGTGGTTATGCAATTTGGGTTAACCAATGCGCCTGCTATTTTCATGGATCTGATGAACATGGTGTTCTATCCATTTCTAGATTAGTTTGTTGTAGTTTTTATAGATGACATCTTGATCTATAGTCGGGACAGTCAAGAGCATGAACAACATCTTCGACAAGTGTAGATTCTTCTTCGCCAACATCAGTTGTATACCAAGTTTAGTAAGTTCAAGCTCTGGTTGAAAGAAGTGACTTTCTTGGGTCATGTGATATCTATAAAAGGAGTCAGAGTGGATCCCAAGAAGGTGGAGTCAGTTACAGATTGGGAGCAACCGAAGATGCCAACAAAAGTTCGTAGTTTATGGGTTTAGCAGGATATTATTAGAGGTTTATAAGGAACTTCAGTGTTATCACGTTGCCGTTGACAAAATTGACCAGGAAGGATGTACCTTTTGTATGGGATGATTGTTGTCAGCAAGCTTTCCAAAGTTTGAAGGAGAAGCTGACTAGTGCTCCAGTGTTAGTGCTGCCAGAGCCTGGGAATGGCTATGTTGTTTTTTGTGATGCTTCCAAGAAAGGCTTAGGATGTGTGCTGATGCAGGAAGATCATGTGGTTTCTTTTACTTCATGACAGCTTAAGAAAAATGAGGAGAATTATCCGACACACGATTTGGAGCTGGAAAAGGTAGTCCATGTGTTAAAGATTTGGAGATACTATCTTTATAGGGAAGTGTGTCAGATCTTTACAGATCATAAGAACTTGAAGTACATCTTCTCATAGAGTGAGCCGAACATGCGACAGCTTCGCTGGATGGAGATGATCAATGATTATGATTGCACCATTGAGTATCATCCTGGTAAGGCGAACATGGTAGCTGATGTGTTTAGTAGAAAGTCTTCTTCTCTTCCTATGAAAAGGCACAGTTGAGTTCCTTGATATGCTATAGGCAGGATATGTTTGTCTCTTTGTGGCAGATGAATGTCTGGTTGGAAGTTTCCTTGTTGGCAGGATTGTTGGCATAGATGCAAGTAAAGCCTACATTGAGACAGCAGATCAAAGATGCACAACAGGCAGATGCTTCAGTTCATTTGATAAGATCAGAGTTTGGCAGCGAAAAGCGTGATGGGTTCCATGAGTCTGAGGATGGACTAGTTTGCTATCATGGTAGGATGGTGGTACCAGATGTTGATGATCTGAGAAAGCTAGTGCTTGAGGAAGCACACACGTCTATGTATTCTATGCATCCAAGTGTCACCAAGATGTATCATAATATGAAGGACCTGTATTGGTGGTCTGGCTTGAAAAGAGATGTAGCTGAGTTTGTGGCTAGGTGTGCGGTATGCCGGCAAGTCAAGGCTGAGCATCAGAAGCTGGAAGGTACATTGCAACCCATGTCGATACCACAGTGGAAATGGGATCATATAACCATGGATTTCATAGTTGGTCTGCCGATGACAACTAAGAATCATGATTCCATCTGGGTGATAGTGGACAGATTGACAAAATTTTCTCATTTCATACCTGTGAAGACAACGTATATAGCTGAGAAGATTTCTCAAGTGTATGTGGAGGAGATAGTGCATTTGCACAGTGTGCCAGCAATGATAGTATCTGTCAAAGGACCCCAGTTCACGAGTCATTTTTGGGAACAGTTGCACAAAGCATTGGGAACACAATTGAGGTTCAATACCGCTTTCCACCTACAGACAGATGGACAGTCTGAAAGGACTATTCAGACTTTGGAGGATCTTCACCGAGCTTGTGTTTTATAGTTCCTAGGCAGTTGGGACGTACATCTCAGTTTGATAGAGTTCACCTACAACAATAGTTACCAACGGAGCATCGACATGGATCCTCATGAGGCTTTATATGGCAGGAAGTGCAGATCTCCTTTGTGCTGGTATGAGTCGGGTGAGTATCAGCTTTTGGTTCCTAAGTTAGTGTAGCAGACAACAGAGAAGATCAAAGTGATATATCAATAGTTGAAAGCGGCACAGGACAGACAAAAGTCATATGCAAATAATCGCCAATGACCCCTGGAGTTCCAGGTGGGAGACAAAGTGTATCTCAAGATCTCACCATGGAAAGTGTGTTGAGGTTTGGATGGAAAGGCAAGTTGGAACCCAGGTATATGGGGCCATATCTGGTAATAGCACGTGTTGGCAAGGTAGCTTACAAGCTAGAACTACCGCCAAAGTTACACATGTTACATCTGGTGTTCCATGTCAGTATGATGAAGAGAAGTCATCCATATATAGGGACAGTGATACAGCCGGTTGAGGCTGAGCTTGATGAAGATGTGACCTACGAGGAAGGTCCAGTGATGATTCTTGACAGAAGAGTGAAGAAGTTGAAGAGGAAGGACCTAGTTCTTGTGAAGGATCTCTGGCATCATCGTGGCATTGAGGAAGCCATGTGGGAGGTTGAGGAAGTGATGAGGAGGAAGTATCCCTCACTTTTCTCTTCGGATTTCGGGGGTGAAATCCCTTTGTAGAGGTTTATGGCTTGTAAGGACCCTGACCTTCATTTTAGGATTACCCTATTTGCTTTTCCTAAACCATGTGTTTAGATGTTTGCTAATCACCTAAAATGGTGATTAGGGTTTGTTTGTGCTTTGTTGAGAGTTGGAGGTGCAACTTGCAAATAACCCAAGTTTTAGGGTTGATGTGCAAGTTTGACACCTTGAGAGATGTTTCCCTCTCTCCTTCCATCCTCTAGGGTTGAGAGGATGGGTTGGGCTCGTGGCTTGAGCATCTTTGGGCTTTGTTTTGCCTTGTTGAGCCTTGTTTGGGCTTTGCCTAGCTTTGTTGGGCCTTGCATCGGGCAAGGGTGAGCTTGGTGCCTTGTGTCAACCATGGTGTATCGGCCAGGTGGTTGTGTCATGCAAGTGGTGTATCGCCCATGAGGTGTATCGACCAAGTGACCTTCTTTGACCTAGCATCATTTGTGTCACCCCCTTGTGGACACTTGGTGCTTGCTGCTTGCATGTGGCAAAAGCTTTGGACATGTGGTGTTGGGCGAGATAGTAGGTGGCATTGCCCCATGGACAAGTGTCCCAAGGATGGGTGACACCTTGCCTTAGTTTCCTCTTCACCCTCTTCTATATATGTCTCTCCTTTCTCTTGCTTAGGATCCCTTTAGTTCCTTAGTTGCTTCCCTTCTTCCTTGGTGGCCGATACATCTCCTTCGTGAGTTTGGTGGCTGATACACTTGGTAGAGCACCTTGGTGGCCATTCTTCTTGGAGTCTTCTTCTTCCTCTAGTGGTGACTGAACCCTAGAGTGTGTCTTGCTTCTCTTCTTGTGGTGAGCATCTCCCCCTCTTTCCTTAGCACCTTCCTCTCCTTCTTGCTTGTTCTTCGGCCATGGTGGTTATGAGCTTTGTTTTTCTTCTTGTAGTGGCCGAAGGTGGTGCTTGGAGCTTGGAAGCTTGGTGCTAGGAACTTGGATCTTGCTTAAGGAGGGTTACATAACTCCTAACCCTAGCTATACTACTTCCTTTTCTTGTTTCATGTTTATATATCATCTTGATCGACCATGCATCTTGTTAGATATGTTTCTTGCCCTAGTTTGTACCTTTAATCTTGTTGAATATATGATGGATATGTTGTTGATGTGTTCTTGACCTTGGTAGCCGAACCATGAGTTTAGGGTTTCTTGGGAAAAACCCCTTTCTCTCCCATTTGGTTTTGAGAAGTGAGTTCGAGCTCTAGAGGTGTGGGAAAAACCCCTCTCACTTGGTTGTTGAGAGGTGAGTCTATAATGTAGTTGCTTGAGAAATACCCTTCTCTCACCATGGATTTGAGAGGTGAGCCTTGGTTGGACGTTGACCTAGTGGAGGTTGGGATCTTGATCGATGTGGGGATGATCCACCTTGTTGCCCAATATGTGATGGAGGTTGTGCAAAACCCCTCCCTCTTGGTTGTTAAGAGGCGAGCCAACTCTCTTGATCTTTTAGGGTTTGATGATGGTGATCTTGAGGTTGGTGATGAACAAACCAATATGGACCTTGTGCTTTGCACGATACCCCTCTTCTAGGGTTTTGTCTTGGGCGATATGATAAGTTGGGTTCTCTTGGCCTTGGTTCCCGGTATGACCCCCTTAACCTTGCTAGTGTCCTTGGGCGATATGCCTTGACCGATATGTACCTTTGTCTTAGTTTGTGTTGTGCCTTTGGCCGACATGGTGCTTAGTAGATACCTCTATTTTGTACCTTGAGTGACATATGCTAGTTTTGTTGTTGCCCGATATGATGCTTGGGTAGTGAAACCCTAATAGGTGCCTTAGTGGTGACCGAGATGTAGTGCCTAACCCAGTTGGATGACAGGCCACCTTGTGGTTCCTTGGTGTCATTTGTTGTAGTAAGCTTGTTGGGCGACACAGTGTTGAGCTTGGGCACCATGACCTTGGCCGTTATGGCTTTGGACGATATGGTGAAGAAGGTTGCCTAATATGAACCCTAACCCTAAAGGGTGATAGGGTCTTGGCCGTTAGGGCTAGTTGTGTTGCCCGACACACCCTTGCTCCTTGGTTGCATGGTATGAGATGCACGATATCACCCATGTTCCCTTGGATGCACGATACCCAGCTTCTGGACCAGTTGCACGATACACATCATCTCTATTTGCCCGATATCCCTTGTGCATGGATGCACCCCATCATTGACTGATATGTGTGGCTAAGTGCCCTTACTGATAGGCTTTTAGTAAGGGATGTTACCTTGCCCGATATCCCTTTGGGTGAGGGATGGAATTACCTGCCACACCTTTAGTAAGGGTAGATGGTACCTTCGATGAGGGTTATGCTTAACTCGGAAAACCCAAGTTGATGATCTGTTATCTTGAAACCACACCTATGTTGATGATTCAATATGAATGATAGGTTGTGACTAGTGATGTGTTGATACCTAACGTTGGTGCTAAGTAAGATGATAAGATACATGTTTATGTTCATAAGATAAAGGCATAGTGGATGCTCATGGTTTGATTACAATAATGTAATTAATACAACTTTATGCCTCTTGTAATTATGATCATGGTTGATTTATCCAAACGTGTATTTGTAACCCTAATTGCATGATAATCATAATCTCTCTTGATATGCATACTAACCATGCAGGTGAATTAAGTGAATTCATAGCCAGGTAAGAGCTATGAGGTATATGTGTTTGAATAACATTGAATGATGATAATCCTTGTGGACGAGATAACATGTATCACCCGTATGATGTGAAAAGGTCTGTTGACCTGATAAAGGCTGAGTGCCTAGTTGAGGTGTTATCCTCTGATGTTGAGATAAGGGATTGCTATCCCATGGTGAGGATGTAATCCTTGAGAGGCAGTGGCATTTTGTGATGAGGGATTGAGATACCATGATAATGTGATAATGACAGTAATAATGGAACTCAATGTTGTTTATGTTTCACAACTTGGTTGCCTCAACAATCCACTTAAAATATACTACTTAATTATAGTGGAACATATCATGTAGTTTTCCCTGGCCATAGATCCATCATCATCAGTGGTTGGTGATTGTGAAACAGGTTCTCCTATGGGTTAACCTAGAAGCGCATATTGTTGAATATGTATGGTTGCTCCTAGACAAAAATAAGAGGATTAGAGTGCAACTTCAATTGTAGACTCCAGAGCACGATTTCTGGCTTGTGGCTCAATATGAAAGATCATGGTGAATAGGCCCATGGCTCAGGATGTGTGATAAGAGGATGGTGAATAGGCCCATGGCTCAATGATTATGGAGCACAGTGAACAAGCTCGTGGCTCGGATCACTAGTGTTGATACCTGTACCAATGTGGGCTAGGCAGAGGGTAGCCTGACCCTATGTGGCTACGGACATCTAAGCATGAGACTGCAGTCGTGCTTGTTAAGTACTCGTGCACTGACCACGAGGTGGTGAGGTCATGGAGTCCGACTCTTCCATTTGAACTTGTATGGCACTGGCTTGGGCTTTGCAACCGATGGTTGGATTTGAGCAGTAGGACTCACTTCCTCAGGGCATGATAATATGTAATCCAACTGAATAGTAGATACTTCTTAGGGAAAAACATGAAACATTGATTGAGGCCTTGCTTGTGTAGTTGATCTAGTTATACCTTGCAGTTATTTGTATGTTCCTTATATTTTGTGATAAGTTCTTATAAATCTTATCTTGTCAATCATGTTCCATAAAGAATATCTAGTCATATGCTTCTTGGATACCCTGGTAAGATTGTTAATAATATAAGTTTTGCTCTGGATGCTGCTTTTATAAACAGGTTGTGAACTCTGGTGCTGGCGAGACAGTAGGTTCCTATAGGATGTGGACAAATATCAAGGCTTATAAATATTTATATAACATGTTTCCTTGCAGGATGAGGATCTGGATGTAATAGCTCTCTTTTATCTGCTTTCCACAATCAGTTTTAATTAACCCTTGTTTTCGGTAATATGTGGTTTATGGTGTTTCTGCACATTTTCGCATGACGTCTCATTGTCTGTGTGACTTGAGATGTGTGTTGATGCAGGACAAGAACATAATTTATTTTGCTTCGGGACAAGATAAGAAACATGAGGAGAACTACTTGGCACATGATCTAGAGCTTGTAGTTGTGGTTCATTCTTTGAAGATTTGGAGACACTACCTTTACATAGAGAAATGTCAAATCTTCACTGACAACAAGAACCTTTAGTATATCTTCTACATGAGTTGAAAATGTGGTACAGGAGATGGATGTAGTTGATCAAGGACTATGATTGCGTGATATATTGTCATCTAGGGATGGCAAATGAGGTGGCTGATGCATTAAGCAAGAAGTCATCTTTTTCGTCATCTGTTGATAAGGTACATTTGTGTTCCTTGGGGTGCCATAAGTGAGACATGTTGGTGTCACTTTGCCAAACGTTTGTACAGTTGGAAGTCTCCTTATTGGCAGGCTTGTTAGCATAGTTTCCGGTAAATCCTACCTTGATATAGAAGATTGGATATGCACATAGGGATGATATTGTGATACAAAAGATCCAATCAGAGTTTATCAGCAAGAAGCATGATGGTTTTCATGAGACAGAGCATGGGACAGTTTGTTTTCATGGCATGATAGTGGTTCCTAATGTTGATGGTTTGAGGAAGTTGGTTCTTGAAGAGGCTCATTCTTCAATGTATGTGATGCATCCAGGTGATACTAAGATGTACCACAACATGAAGGATTTGTATTGGTGGCCTAGTTTGAAGCATGATTCGTAGAGTTCGTGACGATATGTCTTTTTTTCAGCTGTTCAAGGTTGAGCATAAGAAACCTATAGGAACATAGCAACTGTTTCCGATACTATAGTGGAAATGGGATCATATCACTATGGACTTTGTGGTTGGTCTTCCTAGGACAACCAAAGGTCATGATTCCATATGGGTGATAGTTGATAGGTTCAACAATTAGCTCACTTCTTTCCAATCAAGATGGCATTTATAGAAGAAAAGTTGGTAGAGATATATGTTGATGAGATATTTCATTTGCATGGTATTCCATTTACCATAGTGCTTGACAAAGGTCCATAGTTTACTAGTCATTTTTGGGAACGTCTGCATATAGGAATGGGGACACAGTTGAGGTTCAGTACCAATTTTCACCCTCAGACATATTGTTAATCAGAGAGGACCATTCAAACATTAGAAGATATGTCGAGAGCTTGTGTTTTGTAGTTCATTGGAAGTTGGGATGTACACCTCAGTTTGATAAAGCTTTCCTACAAAAATAGTTATCAGTGGAGTATAGAAATGGCATGGTATGAAGACTTGTGTAGAAGACTTTGTTGGTCATTGTTGTGTTGTTATGAGATAGGTGAGTATCAACCCTTGGGTACTGAGCTTGTGTAGTAGACTACAAAGAAAATCAAGGTGATATAGCAATAGCTGAATGAAGCTCAAGATACATAGAAGTCATATGTTGATAACCGTTGTAGACTCTTAGAGTTCCAAGTATGATATTTTTTGTACCTCAAGGTCTCTCCTTCGAAAGATGTGTTGAGGTTTAGTAAGAAGGGTAAGTTGGCTCCCATGTTTATGGGACCTTACCCTATTGTGGCATGTATTGGGAAGGTGGATTACATGTTGGAGTTACCACCACAATTACACAAGTTGCACCCTATCTTCCATGTTTCCATGTTGAGGAAGTGTCACCCAATTATAGAGCAAGTGTTGTAGTTTGTGGAGGTTGAGTTTCAGGAGGATGTGTTGTATGTAGAGGGTTCTACATTGATCCATGATAGAAGGGTGAAGAAGTTGAATAAGAAGTATATAGTTCTTTAAGGTTTTTTGGCATCACCAGGTTGTGTAGGAAACCATGTGGGAGTTAGAGGATGAGATGTGTAGGAATTACCCCCTCTCTATTTGCGTAGGATTTTGAGGGTGAAATCCTTGTTAGAGGTTTATGGTTGTATGACCTCTGACCTAGATTTATGGTTTATCTTACTTGCTTAACATAATAATATGATTAAAACCTTAATCTAATCTCATTATGTGCTTTTATAACATGTGATGAACTTATGTTTCAATTTTGATCAAATTTGGATGTTGTTTGAGCTAGTTATGCCTTTATGTGCTTGTTTTGGACCTAATTCTAATTTACCGATTTTTTGGATTTTTCTTGCAGTTTGTTACATTCTTGTTGTGCCTCACATGTTTTAAAATCATTTTGGAGTGAATGGCACCCCAAATCCTTGTTGTAACTTGGTTTGATGAGGTGGCATCATGTATTGAGTTTTAGGGTTTGCTTGGATACCCTATGTGGATTGTTGACATTGTAATATGTTTGACCAATGAACGCGTGTCTTAGAGGTTGCCAAGGATCCTTTGATCCATGATTCTTGTCGGTTGATGATGTTTGAGTGTGTACCCTTGGTTTTGGCGGTTGATGAGATCATGAAACCCTCTAGGTCACCAAGAAACTTGGGTCTAAGCGATCATTGAGTTTTGACCTTGTGGGTCGCTGAGAATCTTCACTGACCATTTGCCTCCTGATCTTCATTGATCGATGGCTTTTCATGGATTTTATATCTGTTTGCTTTTCTTGGTTTTAACGCACTAACTTTCATGGTCGAACATGGTGCTTACATGGACAATATATGGTGGACACTTGGCATATATTTTTATGACACTTAACCTCCCTTCTCTCCTTCCAACCCTTGGATATATAAACCTCTCTCCTTGCATGCAACTAAACCCTTTGCACCATTTCCTTCTCTTTTCTTTCTTGGATCTCATCCCCTTGGCCTTGGTGGTGAAGGTGGAGCTCAAGTGATTGATCCATCTTGCATGTTGAGTGAGGGTTTTGGAGCAATCCTTCCTTGGTATTAATTTTGTGTTCCTTGACCTTAGCAAGTGATCTTCATCATGACCTTTGTTTTCCTTTCTCACCCTCTTCTTCCTTCTTTTCTTAACCCATGGAGTTTCCATGGTGGTTCTTGAGTTGAGTTTGAAGGACTTCTCTATTCTTGGTCGAGTCCATGGTTTTCCATGGTCGTGCTTGAGTTGGGTTGAAGAACTTCTCTTGCTTGTCTTTTCAGGCTAGGCTTTTGCTCTCCTTCTTACTCTTTGACCTAGGGTTTTTGTTTCCTTCTTGGATGTGAATCTAGCTTGGTTGAGAGTGGTGATCAAGATAGGGTTTTCTCTCTCTTCTTGGAGCTTCCTTGTTGTTGTAGTTGTTTCTTCATATCTAAGGCGAGTTATATAGCTTTCTCCATTGTTATTGTTTACATTTACCTTGCATGTAAGTAATCTACCCTAAAAACTTGGTTACAAGTATAGTAGTGATAATATCTACAATCTACGATTTATATTCCATGGTGATCTTGAGTAGATAACTTGTCTTTGCTAAATCGAAATCTTTGTTCAAAATTATCTTGTTTGGCGATGGAGGTTTTGATGCATCCGTGTGTGTTGGAATGTTGGTTTTGTCTCTCTTAAACATTATTTTGTTTTCTCTCATGGTGATGGTCTAAACCAGGGTTCGGAGATGATCTTTATTCTTATGTTTTACACCTTGGTGGTTACAGTTTCCTGGTGATAAACAACATGTTTGGTCATGTGGTTGATGAGTTTCTCTCTCTCTTAATGGTTGTCGATGCACTGGATATTTGTCATTTTCACATACTATTTTATAAAAAAATTTGTATACTATCTGTTCATTTTCATATTAATTTGTGCATGATTTACTCTCATTATCATGTGATGCTCAATTGCATCAAATAAATGTAACTTTAATGTTTTAGATTTTATGGATTTAGGTGATTTTACAAGAATCGACACAGCTCAGTACTACCGACTTTGAAGATGGAGGTACTGACACATTCTCAGTTTGAAAAAGAAAGAAATAAAGAAAGCTTGGTAGTACTGACTTTGGAGTTGATATTATCGACAACATCACATGTTGGAATCAATATTAGCTGAAGCAACTTGGTACTATAGACTCTAGGTTTGGTAGTACCAACAACTTTCCAGGTGGCCACAAACAATTAAAGGAGTCAGTAGTACCAACACCTAGTCAGTAGTGAAGACATGTCGAGATCAGGCAGATCTGAAGATAGCATTTAATCTGATAGTTGAGGATTTATTTCACCCTAAGTCACTTCTATGACTCAGGAGGAATTTTTCTAGACCTAATACCACATTCTAATTCCTATGGATGGTAGTCGAGAGCAAGAAGAGGAAAAAAGCAGAGAAGAAGGTCACATTTTGGACAATCTGAGCACTTCCAACAGACAGATTTGCAGCCGAAAGGTAGAAAAGCGACACGTGCATGAGAGGGGATCTTTTAGACCATCTTCTATAGGGGTTCTTTAGTTTTTATAATGTTCTCCACATTTTTCTTCTTATCTCCTATGTTTTTGACCATGAAAACCATGTGGGGCTAAACCCCTTTTTTCTTAGGACACAGGAGTAGCCCGACGATGCATTGTATTTGACTCTTATGTAGTAATATATCAATTTCGCTCCATTTCTGGACTTATTTCTATGTGATTGTCATGAACTATCCATGCTTGATCACCATAGGTAGTTAATTAGGCCGTTAATTGCTTTGAGAAATGAAATTAATGGTTGGAAAATCATAAGAAATACATGTTATATATTTATATCACCCTTTGAGAAAGGTGGTTTACGAACATGAAGAGATCACCCAGAGCTTTTGATAAAGCACCTAACAAATAAAACAATCAATACGAAAGTGGGATTTTTATTTAGCTTATGTAGTGAATTACATCATGAGAGCGGGTTATTCTTGCTACAGGCTCTTAGTTCAGGGTTAGGAATGTTTTTTTTTGTGAACCCATCTCTTCTATTGCTTTTTTTGAATTTTTGTAAATCTACAAGTAACTATACACTCTTTTTGCAACAAGCAAACAAGAAAGTGTGGTTGTAGAAGGAAGGAACAAAGTAGATAAAATAAAACTATATATCTTTTTGTCATCTCACCAAAGGAATGGGAAGGCAACAGAAAAGAGCAACAAAGAACAAGAGCTTCCTTCAACTGATCACCCTAGGACTCTGTGTATATCATCCAAGATAATCATCCAAGTTCTTTACACATCCCTCTTAGAGTTCCAGTGAACTCTATCATTTCTTTCCTTCCAAATCTAATGAAAGATGCAGATACAAATCATCAGGTTCTTTCTACCTAGTAGGGTACAAAGATCCTCCAAATTATCAGGAATCTAAAAAGCAAATAAAGAGCTAGCAAGACTCCAAATAGCTCGGGAAAAGGGGCATATAAAGAACAGATGATCTATTTCTTCTTCAGCAAATTTGCACAAAGAACATCTAGAAGCAAGACTAATACCAAGTCTTTTTATATAACCAGAGGTTAAGACCCTACCATGACCAATTTTCCAGCCCAACAATTGAAAACTTCTAGGGCCTTTATGTTTCCACAACCATTGAAAGAAAGGAATAGGTTCAGACTTCAAACACATATTCTCGAAAACAACCCTAAGGTTGACATCAGAGGTCCCTACAAAGACAATATTATCACTACTACCTCTAGGGGAAGTCATGTCTTTTAGGATGTTATACAACTTGCTAGGAAGTCTAGAATCGTCAAAGAACCATTCACTGTCATGAATGAGACATCTTACTTTAGCATTACTGGCAAGACCTAACTAGATGATACTTTGTTTACCTAGAACCTCAACCAGAAACCTGGCTCTCAGAATCCAAGGATCGTGCCAAACATAGGTGTATGACCCTTCACAAATAGTGAAGACACCGAACTTCCTAAGAACATCTCGTTCCATCAACACTCTTTTAAGGAACCGAGAGAGAGAATCATTGAGGGTTAGGAATGTTAACTGAGGTGAAACGGTAACCCTAAGGAATTCCATCCAATTGTGATCAATCACTAGTAATTTTAGATTTACTTTCTGCATTTTTAGTTAATAAACTTCCAATAAAAGTTAATGTTGGTCTAGTTGAACGTACTAAAGTTATTAGTAGTATATGAATTTACGTTTCCCCATGTTTGATATTCGGGCCTCATTGGCCTATATTACTCTTATAGTGTACACTTGTGTTTTAGGGCGTATAGAAAATATCTATCAATCTTTTGGCATCGTTGCTGGGGAAACGGTAAATCCATCACTCTGAGCATTGTAATCAGCCACTCTATGCCATATTTTTTTATTTACATATTTTCTTTACTCAAGAACATAATTGAAATTTTTTCTATTTTCAATTCACTAGTATTCTGTGCTCTCACATCATTGTTAAGTTTTAGGTACTAATGCATAGTTCACACATGAACCACTAGTTACAAAGAGTCTGCTCCATCCATTGTAGATCAGGAGGAGATCCTTTGTAGGGATCGAGCACTTGGAGCCTCGGCTGAAAAGAACATCCCAACTCCACTGGAGGAACTAGAAGAACCAACTAAGATGGATAATCTAGAAGAAGAGCAGACCATTTGGGAGAAAATAAAGGTTTCATCTACATATTCTCAATTAGGACTGATAAAGAGGCAGGCTATAAAGGTGCGCTACAAGATAGATCTAGGTTTGGTGGCACTAGTAAAGTCACAAGCGTTCCATGGTCATAGTAGGGAAGATCAATTGACGTGCATAAGAAATTTCATGAAGAGTTGTGATATGATCATGATAGATACGATACCGTCTACTATGATCTAGCTGAAGTTATTTTTGTCTTCATTGGCAGATAATGCCAAATTTTGGTTCAATGACCTCCCACCTTAATCAATAGAGACATGGGAAGGGATGATAGATGTGTTCTTCGAGCATTACTTCCTGCCTCAAAAGACAAATGAGTTGGTCAAGAAAAGTTATAACTTCAAGCAACAGACAGAATAATCAAACTCTAAAGCATGGGAGAGATACCAGAATATCCTGAGGAAGGTCCCTCACCGCGGTATTTACTTGTATGTCTAGGCAAAGATATTTTATTATGGGTTGCATCAAGGGGAAAGGGCCACTCTAGATAGTATATGGACGAGCTTATTCCTCAATAATAAGCCGTCCAAGTTTCATGAGATTTTGAAGTGCCATTTGATGATGTGATGAGTTTTATGTTTCATATGTTTTACATCTTTTGAAGTTGCAATCTACCTTTGTCTTTGTAGAATCATTCTAGGGTTTGAATGTAACTTGATTGATGCAGTTAAAAGATACCTAATTAGCTTTAACTAATCAAGTGAAACCCCAATTATGTAGTGCCATGTGCCATAGATCCATTCTAGTGTCAGAACTTGATGGATGGTGAAATGAGTATTCCTAAGGGAAACTAGGAGCGCATATTATTGAGTATGCAAGATGCAAGTGACTATGTTTCCTTAACATCTTATTCTCAAGTTATATGGAGGCTGGTTATGGTCATTCCTTGGTGTGAGAATGGCTACGATCCTGTCTTAGAGATCTGCATATGAGATATTTTGAGGACAATGACGATTGTACCTTTGTGGTAGGGCTTTGTACCCAGGTGTCTAGTGTCGTGACCTATATATACCAAGGCAGACTAGGTGTTTTGTAGTTTGATTTTATATGTCACTAGATTGTACTTATATTGATCGAGGGAGGATGAGATCTAAGGAATCTAGGTCTCCTACAAATCTCATATGGCATTATTTTTAACTCGCTAGTGGATAGTTGGAGTTTAGTGATATACCTCAAACTCCTCAAAGCATAAAAGACATAATGCAGCCGTGTAGTATATTTATTTAGGGTTAAACATGATTCACATTGGATGTTTCCTCTTGCATTGTTTCTTATAATGTTTAGTAGGGGATAGACTACATGTTCTTCATATTCCTTCAAGTTATATAAGTTGTTATGCTTATATGATTAAGTATCTTAATCTTCCTAACCTATTGGAATAGCTTAATATGTTGTCACTCCTTAACTTGTGTGGTCAGTTTAATATATTATTTTAGCTGAATCTACTCATCTACTTTAATGGTTTATATATAAAATATTTGTGGTAACCGTTGGTTGAGAGTTATATCTCTAGATGGGACGTTGGTCTCACCTTGTGGGTTACCACATCTTTTTAGGTGGTCGTCAGTGACACGGGAAGGATCATGTTGTTGAGGAAGAACAGCTCAGAGATTTGCAACTTCTGAAGGTTGGATAGTTGCTAGTTGTGTAGTAGAGTCCTAGTGTTGTCCTTATATTCTCAGGTCCAAGAAGGGATGTGTTATGAAAATATTGTGTAACGAGCGTGGTTTTGGCACTACACCTTGGTTTGTATATATGGCATGTATATGAGAACACGATATCGTTTTAATACTAGTTGTGGCCTCGGTCACGAAACAAATGTAAATACCTGATATGGTATGTGATATGATTTGATGGACCTTTGTGTAATATGTTTCCGCACATTATGGTTATGTGAAATCGGTTTTAATTTACTTGCTTTTCTAGTCATGAGATTGTTAGCTATGATCGTGTGTTTTCATTGAATAATCGTATTCATGTGACATTGGGCATCACAACCACCCTAGAAAGGCCAATGTAGTAGAAGTTGCTATAAGTAGGAAGTCAATATTGGTTGTAGAAATATTTTCTTTTGCATCTGTAAAAAGGGACTTGCTATTTAAGATGAGAGAGGTGAATTTGGATTTGATTTTGTCTAACCAAAGGTGGGATGATTGCACAGATGCAGGTTAGAACTACATTCTATGATCAAATTAAGGAGCTTCAATAGAGTGACATGAAATTACAACAAATCATGCATGATATACCAGAAGGAATGAGGAGATAATTTATCAATAGTATAGATTGTGTGTGCCAAATGACATGGAGTTAAAGAAGTATATTCTTGAGGAAGCACACTCTTCTATTTATGTCATGCATCTTGGTAACATAAAGATGTATTGAAACCTTAAAGAATTGTATTTGTGGTCAGGTATGATGAAATATGTGGATGAGTATGCAACTAAATGTAGTGTATGTCAGTAGGTTCAGGTTGAACATCAGAAACCAGTAGGTACTCTGCAATCTAATTCCTATTCCTGAATGGAAATGGGAGTGTGTCACTATGGATTTTATGGTTGGATTACCTAAGACACCACTTGGATTTGACTCTGTGTGGGTAATAGTAGATAGGCTAACTAATTCTTCTCACTTTGTACCAAGTAAGACAACATAGGATACATCAAAGTTATCCAAAGTCTATATAGATGAGACAATTAGATTGCATGGGGTACTTGTTTCTATAATATATGATAGAGATCCCAAATTCACATCTAGATTCTGCAATTAGTTACAACATTCCTTAGGAACAAGTTAAAGTTTAGCATAACATTTCACCATTAGATAGATGGATGGTCAGATTGGACAGTGGATATGTTGAGAGAATGAGTGCTACAAATTAATGGTAGTTGGGATGATCATATCGGTCTTATTGAGTTTTCCTATAACTATAATTACCACTCCAGCTTAGGCATAGCTCCTTATGAAGTTCTTTACGGGAGAAAGTGTAGATCTCCAATTTGTTGGTATAAAGTTGGTGAGAGGCAAATTCTAGGTCCATTAGTGGAAGAAACAATAGAAAAGATATTGGTGATCAGACAACAATTGAAACTTGCAGAGGACAGATAGAAAAGTTATGTAGAGAAAAGGCATACACCACTTTAGTTTGAGGTTGGAGATGAGGTTTACTTGAAAGTATCACCATAGCAATGTGTGTTGAGGTTTAGGAAGTGAGGTAAACTAAATTACATGACTAAACTATGTGTGCAAAATGAAAGTGTATGCGTCGGGTAGTATAGGCCTATGCGGCATGAATATTGAACTTAGGGACTCGTACTCCATAGACTATTACTAACTATAACCTAATCAGCTAGTCCTAAGTAAAAGTTGATTATTTGTTTGATTATAACTAATTGCTATAATTGAAATCAAAATTAAGTAGAATGTGATCACAGATGAATGGATTCCTTAGGGTTACAGTTTTACCACACTATACATTGCATACAACTCTACTTCATTAATAAGCATTTACCTTTGGCATTGCACGAAGGACCTATAGCAAGTATTACTAGATCCCACAACATAATACACTATCTATACTAAGACAAACCCCACTCCAATAGCGATTTAGGAATTAACTAGGTGCATTAGTGATACCTCTGGGTTATACCCTTCACAACCATAAGCCCTCTCCCAAGGCATGATATAAGCTATGTATGTCTACGACCTTTCCAACCCTTAATCCGTCTCCTAAAGCAATTAATAATTTGAGTAATTCACTATGGTGAATTAGGAAACTAACTAATCAATTGTAGATTTATGTCCAAAATTAAAAAAAACAGCTATATTAAGTCATGGAAGTCAATTATAATGCAATATCGGGCTACTCAAGAGTACTAAGGAACAAGGGTATTACCCCGCATGATTTCTATTGTCTCATACATGGAGGAGAAAAGAGAAAACATGGTAAATATAAGAAAAAAATATAAAACCCGAGATAAATTGGTCTGGAAAATATCATCTGGCAAACGTCTCGATCCATAGTGTTCTAGTTGCAAATTTGCTCTCTGAATGTGTCAGAATTGTCTAGGAGGTGGTTGTGTCCTGCATATCCTCCTCTCTCGACTCCGTGCCTAGTTTCAATAGAATAGAACGTGATATATATGTTTGACCAAACTCCCCTTAGGTCATAAGTGAGCCTCTGGTCGTCATTAAGTCTAAGGCATCTCATCTGTCTTAATTTTCAATCTAGACTGATCATGCAAAGTTGGTACCACCAACTAGATGTCGGTGGCACCAAGTTGTTAGCTAACTCAAACCTCTTGTTGAGTGTCGGTACTACCGATAGGTGGGCTAGTAGCATTGATTTACAATTTTGTGAAATCTGACTTCTTCTGCTTATGAAAGTCGGTACTACTGGTGGCACTGAGTTCATAAATACAAGCTAATGATGCTCTGTGGATCATACACAATTGAATTGACTTAGCATTTTGATGGAATCACATTATTACAATAGCACCAAGTGGTATCATGGTAGCACTAAGATTCTGGGATTTCCCTGATGGATTTTGCCTAAAGTCAGTACCACCAACTTGACAGTCGATAGCATCCAGTTGTGTTGTAAAGGTTGAAATTGGAGAAAACCAATATAAGTCCAAATAAAAATGATTATTTAACTCAATTTAGTACCAATATGCATAGTTTGATTTAATAGTGTTTCACTGACTAATAATGATAAATAGTGCACAAATAATGTCAAAATGGACAATAATGCATTAAATACATGGAAAATAGCATGTGAAAAGTGAATAAAACTCAGGGCATCAAAATCCCCTAAGCTTGAATATTTCTCACTCTCAAGAAACACTACCTTTGGATCTGTTTGAAATAAGTCAAAAAGAGGATATACAATATGAACTACATTTCTCAAATACCCCCGCCTGACGGTCCCAAACCGGCCCTTACCAACCACTAGACAAATAACTACTCTATAGTGACCAAAAATATGCATTAAAGATGTCCTGCCTTAGATCAATGAAGAAGTATTGATAAATCAGTTAATATCATAGTCAATAGGACATCCATTTGATGCACCATGTGATTCCCTATTACATTGCTCTTGTCTACCTACAAGTTATATTGGAAGTATCTCCCCATATAGAAATGAATGAGGGGATCAATCATATATGTGACCTACCATAAAGAGCAATTGGTGGAATGAATATAGGTAACTATGAATCAGAATCACAAGTAACATCTGAATCATTTATGAAAAATGACATATGATGAACCCATACAATGAAGGAATTGAGAAATGCATGAATCCTAATGCCTACTATTTTGGTGGAATAATGAATGCACGAAAAGTCTCATCTGATTGAGTAGTGTAGGTGAAAGAATGTAAACATGTAACTATTTTCACTTCTCTTAAAGAAAAACTCAATTTGAGTTCAAGGCATCCTTTTCTCCAGCTTTATTTGATTTTCTTCTTTTTTTCTTCTACCCTCTTATTTTATCATGATTGATTACTTATGCTCAGGCTATTCTTTGATATAGGATTGTTTTTTTTCTTCTCACGGAGAGGGGTATGAATGTGTTTCCTTTCACTTTATATCAGCATAGGAGGCTATTTAGATACATGATTCAAAATCATGATGCAAAAAGACAATGCACTCTACATGAAATTCGTTTTGCAACTACTTGATATGCAAATCTTGACATAAGGATTTTTCTTTTTTTCCTAACTAGTGCAATAAAAAGAAACTAGCTACCATGATCATGGTATGCAATGTAATCAAGTGGAAACAATTCAGGTTACTTGATCAACTTAAGGTGGTGAATGAAATGTCATGAAAAGTGGGTGTAGTCGCATGATTAAGCGACAATGCCTATGTTGAACTATGATATGTCCCTCTCCTATCAACATGTCTATAGGGTAACCTTAGGTTTTTTTTAAAAGTCCCATTTAAGGTTTGATTAATTATTTGCTTGGTTTGGGCTCAAACCTCATTGTCATCTACAAATCTTGGATAAATAAGATTTAATTACATATTAAAAGTCCTCAAACTGACTAACCCATACACTTCCTATAGATTGTGTTGCCTTAGACTTTGTAAAATAAGCTTAAAATGATGTGATCATTTAAACTTGGTTTTCAGTGGTACCAACTTTCTAAGAAAACTTGATGATAACAACTTGGTTGTCGGTGGTACTGACTTTCTGCAAACTTTGACCTGGTAAGGACTCGATGCCACTAACTTATGGGTTGGTGGTATTGACTTTTTGTGAATTCCCTATTGAAAATTTTTTAGCAAGCCAGTGGTATTGACAGTAGTGTCAGTAGTACCAACTCTTACTCTTCCTACATACCAATTAAAAGCATCAAGGAACCTTTTTACATCAATTAAACATCTAATAAGACAAATACGAGATTCAAATAATGAAAAGTCCTAAAATATGTAAATGAAAGAAATAGAATTGATTTGCCTCCTATAAGCACTCTTGTTTAATGTCCTAGGCTGAACAAGGTGATTATCTTTAGACTGGGTTGTCACGAGATGGTTGTGAAGAATCATTCAGCTATCTGAACTCCACTCTATCATCATCTATCCTAGGTGTCAAGTAACCTCTACACATGGAAATGATCACATCGGACGTAGCTTGGAATGAGCTTCCTAATAGCATCTTAGATCCCCATATCTTGTGCATATCCATAACCACAAAATCAACTGGATAGATGAATTTTTTGACTTTGACTAAAACATCCTCATATATCCCATATAGACTCACAATAGATTTGTCCACAAACTAGAGTGACATGGACTTCTTCATTGGTTTCTTTAATACCAACTTCTAAAAGGTAGCAAGAGGCATGAGATTTATGGTTGCCCCAGAGTCACATTATGCTTGTTAAAAATGTTAGTTTCCTATGGAACAAGGAATGTTGAAGAATCTTGGGTCTTTCCTCTTCATCAGTAGCCTTCTTTAGATCATAGCTCTCACCATTTCATCAACACATAAGCCATTTTTATCTTTTATCTGTCTCTTCTTGTTGATGATATCTTTCAAGAATCCTTTGTATGTAGGAATCTATTCTATCGCCTCCACTAGTGGGATGTTGATGTGGATATTTCGGAAGATGTCCAAGAATTTCTTGAATTTCCTTTCCTCCTCTCTTGGCTTCATATTATATGGGAATGGAACATATTTCTTCTCTATACGCCTATGTGGGGGTACGTATGGAACACTAGGGATCTCCTTCCCTAATCTTGCATCAATGTCACCTCCCAGAACATAATATGGAATGTCTCCTATGGATAGTATGGATTGTGGCTGCTCCTTCTCAATTGTGGTTGCTTCCTTATTGACAGTAATTGTTCCACTACAAAGTAGAACCTTCACTTGTTCTTGTTGCACATGCATAGTAACACCCCAATTTAATAACACATGAGCGGAGGCTAAAAAATCAATTGGGGAGTGTTACTAACATATATGCATTATAACGATAGATAAGAACCATTATAGAGTACCAATGAAATAAATTCTCATAAATTCTCAGGAAAAGAAAAATGGTTACATCAAACTGTATCAAAAAGTATATATATTGATGCTAAACTTGTACTCTGTCTTAATATCTCAGATCATGTAGATTGTGCCCCACCAAGCAAACCTCTTAAAACTATAGATGAATCCTCTATCATGACCTCTCTTCCTAGAGATTAGTACCTACAAACATCTTGTCCCCAACCATGCACAAAGGGAAACCTAGGTTAGAGTAAGTGGGATTGAATTTCTAATAAGATAAGCATGAATATATTAAAATTGAAAGCTAAACTAATATCTAAAAGTTGTAGACTTATACTTAATCAATGTTTCTTTTTATCTAAGTTGTGGCCACCATTATACAATAAGTCATCCTGAATTGGCATCTCTATACTGTAACTGCACCTGAAGTACCTCTGAATTGACACTACATGGCTCTTAATGACACTGATGTATCTCTGAATTGGCATGACTGTGCCCTCAATTGGTATTGAAATACCTTTGAATTGGCATAAACACTCCTCTTAATTGGCAATAGATGCCTCTGAATCATCCTAGGACTAACTATATGAGGACTTATCATATAATGTCTTATGTGAAGGTTTCAACATAATTATCTTAATTATGAACATACTGAATTCTAAAAAAAGCTTATCTTAATATTGAAACTGAATAATGATAATTGGACATGAATTTTGAATCTAAATTTGAATCCTTGTTCTTCAATTTAAAACTAAAAATAAATCTAAATCTGAAGTATGGTATTCTTATTGTACCTTTTTCAATGAGTGTATTTTTAAGGTAGTCCTGATTCCAAGTTCCATAACTTAATAACCTAAACATCATCATAATTCTATCAGTCAATGTATATTTTCCCTTCTTCATTTCTAAATCTCAAACCCCATCATCCTAACCTTATATAACGACTTACGGGTTCATATTTAATTGAAATTAGATATATGCTAAAACTAATTTTAATTTTGAATATTACATTAAAAGCTAGAATCTCATATTACATAGAAACTATTTGTTGATATGCCCATATGAACAAAATAAATAAACTTATTTTCTAATACATGACTATATACATAATTAATTGAAAGAAAACCTCAAAGATTCTCACATATATTATTATTACTGACTAACATGTAAAGAATAGGGAAAATATACTTAGAAATATATTGCACACTGATAATGCATATAGATCACATATTACTCCCCAAATAATAATTAAATATCTTACATTATGGGTAGTTAGGCCTAAAATTAAATACCAATACAATTATACATGATATCAAGATATACTTTTAGAAATAGTAAGAACTTTGTATATAGTGTTTAGGTAAAAATATCATATTGTTTCATTGTCAATAAATGTATTATAAATCCAAAATACCCTTATTAGGGTTTACATCAAAAGCCTCAGTAAAACCCCAAATTAGATAGATCAGGCTTTGTAAACATATTAAACACATCAAAATACACCTTAGATAAAATATTCCTCAATTTTGAAAAGTGTTAGCTTTTTTTAAGGTTCAAAATAATGAAACCATATAGTCCTTAGTACACAAAATATATATGTGCTTAAATAGCAAAATAGTTTGTTGATGAATTTTTGTATATAAAAAACTGAAATTTGTTTACATTGGTACCTTGTTCACATAAAATATATAAGGAAATATTAAGTTATGAATTTTCAAGACATACATTTTTTAGGGCAATCTTAGCCATCAAAATGTGATCCATTGGTTGAGATCAAGCCACGTCATGCACATGAGCACCCAAAGAGGTTGTCCTCATGGATCCCCAACTAGGATTTGATTCCTTTTCTACCCATGGACCTGAGAGAGAGGACCCCCTATCTCATTCCAGTGCATGTCACCGCCGCCACTTAGGGATTCTCCGACGAGCCAGATCGTGAGTTGTAGCACCTCCACATGAATTAATGATACCAAGAGCTTCGATTTGGTTCCCCTAGTAGGGTGCAATTTTTGCAATTGCTGCAAATGTTGGGATCAAAGATCCCCAACTCCTTCTCCATATACAGTGTCGCTTGATGCATGTAAACTGCACGTCAAAAATGCAAGTGTGCGTATCAATGTAATATAGGCCTAAAGAGGCCCGAATATCAAACATGGGGAAAGCATGTACCCAAAAACTACTTCTAACAATGACCTAATTAGCTAGACCTAAGAAAAAGATTGATTTGGTTGAATTAATAACTAAATTGCAAGAATTAAAAGTAAGATTACTAGTTGTGATCACAAGTGGAATGAATTCCTTAGGATTGTGGTTTTACCACGACTCACATTGTAATGAACATCATTTCATTAATATTAATCTCCCCTACGTCTGGACAAAGAGACTTGTAGCAGAATTACCCACTCTCGTGGCATGATTCCTCCCTATCCTAATACCAATCCCACTCTCATAGCAATTGTGTAATTAGTTAGGCGTTTTACTGAAACAACTGCGTTATTCTCTTCACATTCGTAAGCCCTTCCTCAAGGTGTGATATAAAATATGTAAATCTTTGAGTTTTTCAACCCTTAATACTTCGCTCGAAGCAATTAATGGTCTAAACAACTACCTATGGTGATCAAACACAGATAATTCATGATTCACTCATATATTTACATCCAGAAATTAAGAGAAACATGTATATTAAATCATAAGTGTCAATTACAATACAAAAATGGGCTACTCCCGGATCCTAAGGAACAACAATATTAGTCCCTCATGATTTAGTTGTTAAGAACATGGGATAAGAGAAGAAAAACATAGTAAATGTTATAAAACTAAAGTAACCCCCTAGAGAAGCTATTCTAGATGACCCCCTCTAATGAACGTGATGATTCCCTGTCTTGTGACTATAAATCTACCCACTGGAGGTGCTCGAATCGTCCAGAATGTGGCCATCTCCTCTACTTTCTCCTCTCCCAGCTCACAACTATTGTACAGTGAAATAGGATGTGATTATTAGGTCTGTTCAAACCCCCGTAAGTCATAGACATGACTTAGGGCATCATTAATTCACAACCATTAGATTATTTTTGATTTCCTATCTTTCGTGATCCCACTGAGTCGGTAATACCGACTCGATAAGTTGTGGCCCCTATGTAGTTGTCGGTACTATCGAGTTGATGTCAATAGCATTGAAATTTCTTTAGATTTTTTGAGTCCTCCATGTAAGGTTGTCGATAGTTCCGACTTCCTTCGTCGATACCATCAAGTTTTCTTTATTTCACTTGTTCCTTTCTTATCACGTATTTGTACCACTAATAAGAGGATTAGTAGTACGAGTTGTGTGGTTTCTTGTAGATTCACCTGAAATTCCACTAAATGAACATAAGCTCCCAAATAATAATGAATCTATCAGGAACATTAAAATACATATATTTGATGTAATTAAGTGTCACGGGCAAATGATGATAAATAATGCATAAAAGATATAAAAAACCAACAATAAGTGCACAAAAATCTAGAATAAATAGATTGTGAGAACGACAATTATTCAGTGCATCAAACTCCCCTATGATTAAATGTTGCTCCTTCTCAAAGAACACACCATCAGATATGTTTGAGACTAGTCAGCAAAAGGACACAAAATATGAATTTCCATTCTCAACTATCCCCAACTAGTGGTCCTAAATAAGCCTTTATTGACCATTAAACAATCCCTACTCTCCATTGACCATAAATATCCACAAAATATGTCCACCCTTAGATTAGTGAAACACTATCAGTAGAGTAGTTAATATCATGGTCAATCAGACATTTGTTTGGTGCATCATGTGATTCCCTATCTACATTTATCTTTTTATAACTACCAACTATATGGAAGCAGTTCTCCTTATAACAATAAATGAAGAGATCAATCATATATGTATCCTACCAATAAGATCAATGGTTGGTATGAAATAGGTGGCTAATGAAGAATCACAAGTAAAATATGAATCATTTATGCAAAAATAAAGAATGATGAACCTATATGGTAAAGGTAATGGGAAATGCATGAATCCCAATGCCTAATATTAAGGGTTGAATGATGCATGTATTTAAAATCTCAACAAATGGATGAGAGCAAAATTAAGGAGAAAATGCATCATGCTAATGATTCCATTTTTTGAAGTATAATTCCAACATGAGTTTAGGGCATCCTTTCTCCCGCTTTATCTTATAACATAAAAAAAATCTATTTTTCTTTTTTTTCATTGCCCACTATTTTAGCATGGTAGCAAGTTATGCTCTGGCTTTGCGGTCAGTACTACCAACTTGTTCTGTGTCTACACACCAAAAAAAAATGATCAAGGTAACTTTTCATTGAAATTAATAAAATTCAAGTTAAAGCTATAAAAACTATAGACTCAAATATAAAGAATAAAATCCTAAAGCAGTAAAAGATGGTTGGGTTGTCTCCCAATAAGCACCCTTGTTTTACCTCATAGGCTCAACGAGATGAGTTTTCTTCAGCCTGATTTGTCACGGGATGGTTGTGAAGATTCATCTGGAAGTTTGAACTCCACTAAATCATCATATATCCCGAGTGTCAAGTAGCCTATACCAACAGAAGTGATCACATCAACCATAGCTTGGAACGAACTTCCTAAAAACATCTCAGATTGTAACGACCCCACCTCCTAGTAACCCCCAATTAAGGGAGACCAAAAGGCCAGAGTCATTATCCCAAAAAAAATTTCTAGATCAATGGTTCGGCAAATAATCAATAATAATTACAAAATTCTACCAAGACTATACTGAAAAGCTATAAAAAATAAAACTTTGCATACCTTTTTAAAATCTTGGATTTCTAAACTTCTATCCATAACGAGAATCTATTCTAACTAATCCTCCTTGTACTTTATTTCATTTATTCACAATGTACCACTATACTATTTGTCTTTTCCAATTTTGTACCTAAATTGCCGACAAACAAAACATCGATCAGTATAACGAATTATACTGGTATGTGGGGGAAACACAAACTTTGTATTTAGTTTTAACAACATATCGCAAAGCAATTATGATTTAACAAACAAACTTTACGCTTTAAACATAACTACTCAATCCATACATACCCTAGCCTCTGTGATGTCCCTGCAGTGGACTTGGATACTACCTATCATATGGTAGATCCCAATTAACCCCCATGATCCTACCTAATATGTATATCAATACCTAGGTTTGAAGAGTCACATGGCACTACCCATAGGTAGCCCAATCCCTAACTCATAATATGCTAAAGAGTCGCATGGCACTACCCATAGATAGCCCAATCACTGACTCATGATAACCTGATGGTCCTACCTAACAGGTAGACCATGTACTAGGTTATCCTTATTATTAGCAAAGCCACAGAGGAGGACCGTGATCTGAGCTAGTCATGTACACTTATTTATAGTGATAGTCATAGTCACTTATAGTTGCATGAAATAAAAATCATCCAAGAAGTTATATCCAGGCAATCGATAAAGCATACATGAATCATTGTGAAACTAAAGCGATTTAATCATAAGTGTAACCACATACCTGTGATGCAGACTTTTGAGATAAAATCAATCAAGTAGAGAAATCCAACCAAGCAAGCAAGTATACACAAGAATCCTGAAATAAATATACATATTTCTTTTATCAAGATTTATCCCAGCCCATCTTGCTTCTTAGGATTTCTATTCCCATTTAGGGTTTCTACCCCTTTTTAGGGTTTCTCTTACAATTAGGGTTTTTCCTCCACTTTTAGTATCATAAACCCTAATTAAACAAAACTACATAAAAACCCTAAATTTCTCATCTTTTATAATAGGTTTAGGATCATTATTTAATAACATATTTCCATAATTCGAATTAAACATGGTTTTCTCCTCTTTTCCCCTAAATTAGGGTTTCTAAATGTATCATCCTTCATACTTAGTTTAAAACCCTAAATCTTGCAATTCCCATCTAAATTAGATTAAGGATTAATATTATCATTCAACAGATTAATATTACTCGAATTAAACCTACTAAGCCTCATAAATTCACCCATTACACTCAATTAGGGTTTCTAACCAAATTTTAATACATTTTTCATCAAATTAATATACTTTTGCAAAATGAGATGTAATTATGTTACCAAACCATTTTTATCTTGTTCCTCATATTGTTCTGATCAACTTTGATATATAAAGCTTATTCATCCGAGTTTTCTAGCAATTTCTATGAATTTTGCAAGGAAAAACACTTTTCTGGAATATTCGAGCACAGAGGGTGATTTGCCAAAAATCTGGGGCCGCTCGATCAGTAGTCCGTTGGTCCTCCTTTTGGATCTGATGCTCCACGTCGCGTGCCTCCAGTCATGAGGAAATTAACCCTGACGAGCATGAGACCGTCAGATCTCTTCACAAAACCACAGTGGAACGTGATCGGACGATCGCTGCTCATCATCCTCTTCCTTTCCTACACTCGACCTGCAGTGGTGCTCTCGCCAGAGAGAAGCCAATCCAGAGGGATACAGAGATCTGGGACTGGGGAGGTAGCATTCTGGGTTTGTGAGGAGGTGAGGAATTGAAAGGGGGGTCTATTTATATGATTTGGGGCTCTACTAAGGTTTCCCTACCCTTGCCGCCGCCTGTCCTTCAGCCTGATTGGGATTTTCCTCTAGAACCCTTGAGACACACTAAAAATAGGGTTGGTCGAGCATGGAATCACCTCCCACAGACCTTCATGGTCTTGGATTCTTTGCAGGTGAGGTAGGATGCGAGGAATTCACATTGGGAAATCTTAGTTTCCCTCTTGCTTTCCTTCTCTGACTCGAGGTGGGTGATGCACAACCATCCTTGGATCCGTGATCCTCTGGACCACGCGGGGCATGAAACGGCTAATATCGCTCCCCTATTTCTTATTTCTTGAAAAATGAAGAAAAAAGGGTATTTAACAAAGGAATATTGTGAATATCATATCTCTCTCCTCGTTTAATATTGTTCAATCAAATTTTAGAGGAAACTCTATCTTGGCATTATCTAATTGTATATTAAATTTGATACCCAAATTCCAAAGGAAAAGGGTGTTTCCTTCATATGCAAGTTATTCATTAATAAAACCAAATTAATTGATATTTCCTCTTTCTTTTGCCATTATCTTATCATCTTAGATTCCTTGGACCTTAAGGAACCCTAAAGGCACAAAATCCCATCTTGGGAAATATTCCTTTGCCCTTTTCTCTTATCCTTTATCTCTTTCTTATTTATTCCTTTTATTAGATAAATTCCTTTTCCTTTTATTTCTCTTTTTCTTATAAGTGGGCTCAATAACCAATAAAGCTCATTAAACAATCAAATAAGGCTATTGTAAATGAAATCCATCCAATTCAAACAAATAAAACATCTTTTGATTTCATTTATCATTAAAAGGAGATTTACAAATCTCATTACGTAGTTTAGGAAAAATGAGGTTATAACATCCTCCCCTCCTTATAGGAATTTTGCCCTCAAAATTCAACAATCAAACAAACAAATCAGGATATGCTTTTTCCATGTTCGTCTTCAGCTCCCATGTGGCTTCATCCTCTCCATGGTGCTTCCAAAGAACCTTTACCATCTCTATATTCTTATTTCTGAGCTCTTTCACCTTGATATCTAGAATCCGTAAAGGTGACTCAGGATAAGTCAGCTTCCCTTGAAGCTCAATAGGCTCAATGCTCAGCACATGGCTTGGATCTTGTACATATCACTTTAGATTGGACACGTGAAACACATCATGTATCATACTATACTGAGGGGGCAATGCCAAATGATATGCAGCTTCACCAATCCGTTCTAACACCTCAAACGGACCCACGTATCAGGGACTCAACTTTCCTCTGTTCTTGACTATAGCTCAGAGTGGTTGGATTTTCAAAAATACATGCTCTCCCACAGTGAAATGCACATCAGTCCGCTTCGCATCAACATATGACTTCTGCCAATCCTAGGCTCTCTTTAGCCTCTGCTTGATCAAAACAACTTTATCAGCATACACTTAGAGCTCATCTGGCCTCAATAGGGTCCTCTCACCGACATCATCCCAGTGAAGCGGTGACTGACACGGTCTTCCATAAAGAGCTTCATATAGAGGAATCCCGATACTGGCTTGGTAGCTGTTGTTGTAGGCAAACTCAGCTAAACGTAAGTATTGTTCCCACCATCCACCCCAATCGAGCACACAAACTCTCAATAGATCCTCTAACGTCTGTATTGTCCTCTGTGACTGACCGTCCATATGGGGGTGATAAGCGGTACTAAACTTCGACCTTGTACCAAGTTCCTCTTAAACTTGCTTCCACAACTTGGAGGTAAACTTTGGGTCTCTATCAGAGATGATGGAACCGGGTACGCCATGCAAACGTATGATCTCTCTGATATATAGCTCAGCTAGGTTTGACACCTTGGTAGTGGTCTTTAGGGCAAGAAAGTGTGCTGACTTGGTAAGGCGATCTACCACAACCCATATTGCATCATAACCCTTTTTGGTTCGGGGTAGACCTACCATGAAATCCATGGTGATCTTCTCCAATTTCCACTCTGGAATCTCTATAGACTATAAAAGTCCACCGGGTCATTGGTGTTCAGCCTTCACCATTTGGCACATAAGATATCTGGACACATATGTCACAATGTCTTTCCTCATTCCTGGCCACTAGAAAAACCTCTGTAGGTCCTTAAACATCTCGGTAGTTCCCGGGTGCACCGTGTACTTAGAACCATGAGCCTCTTGTAGGATACGTTCCCTTAATAGTGAATCCCCATAAACCCATATACGATTCTCGAATCTAATCCCTCCATCCACTCCCACTGAGAGATGGGTATGTGGCTTCTTCGTCAAGCACTTCATCTTGTCAAGTTCCCCACTGACCAACTATGTTGTTACCATCTCGCCCAACAACTCTGATTGAATCTGTATGTTGGCTAGTCGAACTCAATCCTCTAACAGTTGTGGAGTCCACTCCACCAACTCCTCTAATCTCTTCCACTAACTAGACAAAACAGCTGCACACTTGAGCTATTTCTGACTCAAAGCATCAGCTATGACATTCGCCTTACCAGGATGATAAGCGATGGTGAAGTCGTAATCCTTCATGTACTCCATCCATTGTCGTTGTCGTAGGTTCAAGTCTCTCTGTGTCACGAGGTACTTCAAACTCTTATGGTTGGTGAGGATTTTGAAGGTAGAACCGTACAGGTAATTCCACCATATCTTCAATGCATGGATGATAGTAGCCAACTCTAAGTCATGCGTCGGGTAATTCACCTTGTTGGGCTTGGGTTGTCGGGAAGCATATGCAACCATGTGTCAGTCTTGTTCCAACACATAGCCAAGTCCCATCTTTGAAGCGTCGGTTGATATCACAAAACCCTCATTGCCGGAAGGTAGGGTCAACACTGGGGCAATGGTTAGCTTCTCCTTCAGCTCTAGGAAACGAGCCTCACATACATTAGACCACACGAACTTCACATCCTTCCGAGTCAACATGGTCAATGGCAAGGCGGTCTTTGAGAAATCTGTGATGAAGCGCCGATCGTATCCTGCTAACCCCAAGAAGCTACGAATCTTGGAGGGGTTCTTCAGTGCAGGCCAGTCTCGAACTATTGACACTTTAGCTAGATCTATGGTGATCGTTCCTCTTGAGATGATGTATCTGAGAAACATGACTCAGTCTATCCAAAACTCACATTTGGAGAAATTTTCGTAAAACTTCTACTTTCTCAAGATATCAAGGACTCTACTCAGGTGGTCTTGGTGTTGTTCTAAGTCATCGGAATAGACCAGGATGTCGTCTATGAACACAATGACCAATGAGTCAAGGAACGGTTGAAACACACTGTTCATAAGGTTCATGAAGACACTGGGTGCATTGGACAACCCAAAAGGCATAACCACAAACTCGTAGTGGCCATAACGGGTTCTAAAAGTGGTTTTCGGAATGTCCTCATTCTTAACCCTCAACTGGTGGTATCCCGATCTCAAGTCAATCTTGGAAAAGACTTGAGCTGACATCAACTGGTCAAATAGGTCATCTATATGGGGTAAAGGGTATTTATTCTTAATCGTAGCTTGGTTGATCATTCGGTAGTCTATGCACATTCTGAGCGAACCATCCTTTTTCTTCACAAAAAGAACTGGTGCTCCCCATGGTGATGTGCTAGGGTGGATAAAACCCTTGTCTAGCAATTCCTACAATTGTTTCTTCAACTCGAGCAACTTAGTAGGGGCCATCCTATAAGGTGCTCGTGAAATAGGGCTTGTCTCAGGAGCTAGCTCTATCAAAAAATCTACCTCTCTCTTGGGAGGAATCCCAAGTAGATCATCCAGTAAAACATCTGCATAGTCCCTGACTACCTGTATTTCCTCTAAGGGTTGCACCTTAGGATCTGGCTTGGCAACTACTGCTAGGAAAGCTTGACAACCTTTAATCATCATCCGCTCTGCCTTCAAGGCTGACACATACAGGCTGGTGGTGGCATCCTTCCTACCCCTAATGATGAAAGGTGTATGATCTGGTTTCTTAATGATTACCTTCTTCTCCATACAATCGATATTGGCCCTATAAGTATAAAGCCAATCCATACCAATGATTACATCAAAGTCATTCATGTCAAGAAGGATAAAGTCTATAGGAAACTCATGATCTCAGTATTTAACAGGTATCACCGGAGTTTTCAAAAGGGATGTAAAGATTCAACCACTCAGGGTTGTAACATCTAAGACATACCCTAAATCATTGATATCCAAACAAAGCATAGTTGCGAGATTCCTCGAAATGAAAGTATTAGTAGATCCAGAATCAAATAAAGCTTTTACATTGTGTCCCATGACTTCAAGCATGCCTACATTGTTTTTCACCATACATTAGACTATTAAATGATTATCTTAAAACATAAAAGAAAACTCTAAGGGTTATTACCCTTGATCAACCAATTAGCATTAGCTTGAGCTTCCTCATTGTCAATAGCAAACACTTGAGCTTGTCTTCTTTCTCCAGCAGGTAGGGCTGTAGCTACAGGTGGGGCTGCCACAAGTAATGGTCCTAGTCCTCTTGGATCTGGCAGAGGACAAGTAGCTTGGAGATGTCCCTCTTGTTGACAATGGTAGCATGTCTTATTCTTGTAGCGTAACTCACCTGTATGACACTTTCCGTAGGTGTGACATTGAGGTCAGTTGTTCTCTTGATGGGGTTTTCCTTTTCCTCCATGTCTTACCTTGGTATGGTTACGCCCTTGACCTTTCTTGTGATTGTTCTTCTGGCCTTGGTTTCCTTCAGTGAAACCCAAATATCCTTTGGGTGGATTTTGAGTAGGCATCACTGTCCTCTCCATGTCCAGGGTGGTGTTGTAAGCTTCGGTGAAAGTTTTTGGTTTACTTGCCATCACATGGGGCTTGATGGCAGGGTGAACACACTCTATGAAATGGTCCACCCTTCTTTCCTCATCCATCATATGTCCGAAATGCTCCAGGATTTGAAACTTGCGTCTAAAGTCTACCAAAGATGAGTTTCCTTGGGTCATGTTGGTGAACTCCATTTCCTTCTCTTTCTTAGTTGAGATCGGGATGAATCTGGCGGTGAAGATAGTCTTGAAGTCGGCCCACGCCATCAGTTCTTCACTTAAATCTCGTCCTATGATATGTGTTTCCCACCATATCTTGGCTGCTCCTTCCAAGAGGTGAGCAGCAAAGAGAACCTTCTTGTTTAGTTGTACCTCAAGCATGCAGAATCCATTTTCGTCTGCAAGAAGCCAAGCCTAAAGAGAAAGGTGTGGTGTTCCCTGCGGATTTCATTGTACTTGATATGGCGTCAGAAGATAGGAAGATTCCCATCATCTTGGGAAAATCATTCTTGTCTACAGTTGATGTCAACATTCATGTGCGCAGTGGCACTATGACAGTCTCATTCATGGACATGAAGATCAACATCAACATGTACAAGACCCCAACCCGGAGATTCTGAGATAGGGATATTGGACATGATCACTTCACAAGTCCAAATGGGCATTTGAGAGGACGCCAAGGTGAAGAAATTGGTACTTTTCAAATATAAATTAATGGTCTTCTTCTTGTTTCCCCTTGAATGTAACTCGAGGTTTTCCCTTTTACAATGTAACAAGAAATAGGACGATTGCAATTTATGTTTCATCGTGAAAAGACATTCTACACCAGATGAACCGACCAACTTGTAGGATGAATCGTTCGATTGGGGAATCATGGAGGGCATACGAAAGGAGGATGAACTAATCGAATGGTGTCCCAAAAGATCAAATGGAGGAGTCTAGATGCCGCTTGAACCTAAGACCAGACAACTCTTTCAAGATCCCAACCCAACAACTAGGAGGTGAGCCGACTGATTCAAGAGTTGAACCTATCAACCTAGATTGGTTTGAGCACAAATCTTCATCAACAAAAGATTGCATATGATGTGGAACCTAGGTGGTAGTAATTCCTTGTTGCTCCAAAGAATTATAATAGTATGGCCATAACCAGCACTTGTTTGTTTTAATTGCATATTTTCATTGTAGTTATAACATGTATATGATATGTTCTATAAGTATGTGGTGAAAGGAAATGTATATGTATTTATATTTGTAAAATCCCAATAAATATTAAGTCTTAGATGATTTCCATAAGCAACACACATGAAAAGTTTGATCAACTAAGCATGGTCACCCCAAGGGTGGTACTCTGTCTATCACATGAAAGTGTGATGGTAATAGTGTGGGCCTACCAAGCGGGGTTCATTATTCTCATATTGGCTTTTGGGTTAGGCTTAACTTTATGCCCATAATAAGATTAAGCACCAGAGGCATGCATATGACTATGACAAAGAGTTGCGCATATCATCTATCTAAGAATTACATATGATGTAATTGGCAAAAGTTGCCTACCTTAATAATTGACTATGCACGCTAACATTAGCTAGGTAATAGTTGAATTGTTTTAGATCTTGGCTCACTAGAAGATTGTATGCCGCAATCATCCAAAATGACACATGAGGGTTATCAATTTGAATAAAATAGTAGGAGAGATAATTAATTAGATGCTAATTAATATCATTAACTTATCAAATCAAACAAATAAAAAATATTTCGAAAAGTTGCATTATTTCTTTGTAGAATCTAATAACAAACAAAATTTTGATCAGTCCTTGAGTAGGACAAATTAAATAGAATTTACTTCCACATCTGGTTTAGGATTTTGAGAATCATTCTCATAAATGAGAAAAATCTCTATGTCCTTAAAAGACCAGAGCCAGAGGAACCCACTCCAAATGCACCTAAGACTAAAATGGATGCTTACTGAAAGCATGCCAATGATGTCATAGACATTTGAGTACCTTATGCTATGTTGTATGAACTATGAGTTGACTGAGAAGCATGAATTCATGGACATTCTTGAGATGGTAAGTGTTATGACCCCACCTCCCGATAACTCCCAATTAAGGGAGACCGAGAGGTCGAAGCCGCACCCATAACTTCCGGATCAAAGGTTCGGCAATTAACCAAGAATAATT
Organism: Alisma plantago-aquatica; assembly: GCA_963693085.1. NCBI lineage: Eukaryota > Viridiplantae > Streptophyta > Magnoliopsida > Alismatales > Alismataceae > Alisma > Alisma plantago-aquatica. The sequence goes on along the minus strand of OY856414.1, from coordinate 806,599,035 downwards.
ATCAAATTTTAACAGACTAAACGGGAAAATTGTAAGAAAATAAACTTTCGCATACCTTTTTGAAAACTTGGATCTCTAAACTTCTATCCACTTATGGATTCTACTCTAACTAATCCTCCTTGTATTGTACTTCATGTATTTCACAAGATGATGATTTACTGTTTGTCCTTTTGGCTTGTACCTAAAACGTCGACAAACAAAATGTCAGTCAGTCGAAGCTGGTATGTGGGGGAAACAATAATCGTACAACTATGATAACAAAGTATTGCATCCAATTACCATTTAACAAACAATTTTATGTTTTAAATATAACTGCGCGATCCATGCATTTCCTATCCTCTGCGCTGTGGATACTAATTTCCTTATAGTAGTTCCCCATTAAACCCCTCATGGTCCCACCCATAGGTGAACTAGTTTCTAGGGTTGAGTCACATGGCACTACCCGTAAGTAGCCCACTCCTTAACTCATGGCACGCTAAAGGGTCTCATGGCACTACACTTGGTAGCCCAATTTCTAACCCACGATAACCTAGACCTTACTCAAGGTTACCCCTTTTTAGCCTTTACAAGCCACAGAGGTGGACCCAGATCTAGCCAGTTATACATGTATATTCATAGTGATAGTCATAGTCACTCTATAGTTGCATGAAATAAAAGCATCCAATAGTTATTTCAATCCATGAGGGAATCATCGATAAAATCCTCGGAAAACTAGTCGGGATAATCATAAGCGTAACCACATACCTGATTTGATGATTTCACAAGCATTAAGCAAATCCAACCAAGAATGCAATCCAAGAAAGAAAATTAAAAATCACATAATTCCTGAAAAGAATATGTACTCTATTTATTACACACTTTATCAAGAATCTACTTTATTGACTTGGATTCACTTTCTAGGGTTTCTAATCCTCATTAAGGTTTCATTAATATTCATTAGGGTTTCTTAGATCAATTTCTCAAACTTTATCGCTTTTAGGTCAACAAACCCTAAAATACTCTTGGGAACGACCGACTTGACCGTGGCTTGGAGGTGCACTGGGTGCGGCGGACGATGGCGGAGCTTGGGCGGCCATTGCCGGTAGTCCACGAGCCAAGGATGGAGAGGGGCGAACCCCTAAGGTGCAACAGGGCGGTGCTCAACCTGGGTTTCACGAGGTTGAAGAAGGCTGAATGCATTTGACGGTTATGCCCCTCTGCGGGCTGGAGAACGTCCAACTTACCGAGGGCATAACAGTCAATCCGTTATGTTTCCAAGCAAGCTGCGTTGCATGGGAGCTGCGTGACGTGGCGTAATCTGATTGGCCGAGTAAGTAGATTCTTAAAAAATTCATAACTAATTGCTGGTAGCTCGGATTAAAACAAGTCATATATGAATTTTGATCCTCAAAACGAGAGGAACACAAAGAAATTATGTTTGAAGCCTAATTCTGTTTGAAACTCAAAAAGAATAGGGTTTTACATCTTTTGATGCATTAATTGATAGAAAAACCCTAGAATGATATAAAAATGAACATGATGAATCTTTTATATGTTTTTGATCAATCTTAACCTGTTAAGAGTAAAAGGAATGGTAAAATCATAAAAGTATGATTAGTATGTTGGTTTAGGGTTTTATGATTATGAACATGTTTTAATGGACTAAAAATCCTGATTTGAGTAAATATGAGTTTTAGTGGTCATAACATGATATTGCAAGAATACAACTGTAATATAATGATTCTTGAACATAGTTTGGATTAGAGAATCCTTAATGAAGATAATTAAGATGATTAGGATTTTGTAAGAAACCTTAGAAACCCTAATTTAGGGTAAAAGAGGATAAGATCATATATGTTTTGAAAAAAGGTGAAAATACGTTGTGGAATGATGGTTCTAAGTTATTTGTATATAAAAGTCCTTAATTCTGGATAAATGCTTTAAATGTAGTAATTAGGGTCTTTTCATGAATGAAAGGTGGAATTGAGGGCAAAATAAGTTCATATGTTATTTAGACCCTAATGAACTTTGAATTAATGATAGTTGCACATAATGATCTTGTCATGGATTAAAAGGATTAAAATAGTAGCTTTAATGTAAAAGAAGTTTAATGAAATTAATTAATGGTTAATGTGCCTTTAATATGGAAATAGGGTTATATGTTGTTACGATAACCTTAATATTGAAGAATAGATGAGATAATTAGGGTTTATGAGTAATGGCATAAAATTAGGGTGTAATGTGGTAAAAGATGAAGGGAAACCCTAATTGCAAAATGAAACCCTAAAATGAATACAAAAACCTTAGAAAGTGAATCCAAGTCAATAAATTAGATTCTTGATAAAGTGTGTAATAAATAGAGTACATATTCTTTTCAGGAATTATGTGATGATTGAATTGCTTGCTTGGATTGCATTCTTGGTTGGATTTGCTTAATGTTTGTGAAATCATCAAATCAGGTATGTGGTTACGCTTATGAATAATCACTTTAGTTTCACGGTGATTTCCGAATGATTTTATCGGTTGCTTGAAAATAACTGTTGGATGCTTTTATTTCATGCAACTATAGAGTGACTATGACTATCACTATGAATATACATGTATAACTGGCTAGATCCGGGTCCACCTCTATGGCTTGTAAAGGATAAAAAGGGGCAACTTAGAGTAAGGTCTAGGTTATCGTGGGTTAGCAATTAGGCTACCAAGTGTAGTGCCATGAGACCCATTAGCCTGCCATGAGTTGAGGAGTGGGCTACTTACGAGTAGTGCCATGTGACTCAACCCTAGAAACTGGTTCACCTATAGGTGGGACCATGAGGGGTTTAATGGGGATCTACCATAAGGAAGGTAATATCCAGGTCCACTGTAGGAATAGCACAGAGGATAGGGTACTCGTGGATCGCTGAGTTATATTTAAAACAAAATCTTGGTTGTTCAATGATTAATTGAATGATTACGTTGTTATCATAGTTGCACATTTATTGTTTCCCCCACATACCAGCTTCGGCTGACCGACATTTTGTTTATCGGCATTTTAGGTTCAAGCCAAAAGGACAAACAGTAAATCGTCATATTGCGAAATATATGAAGTAAAATACAAGGAGGATTAGTTAGAATAGAATCCATAAGTGGATAGAAGTTTAGAGATCCAAGTTTTCAAAAAGTATGCAAAAGTTTATTTTTTTTCTTACAACTTTTCAGTATAGATTGTTGAAATTTAATAATTGTTCTTGGTTAAGTGCCAAACCTTTGATCCGGAAGTTATGGGTGCGGCTTCGACCTCTCGGTCTCCCTTAATTAGGGGTTATCAGGAAGTAGGGTCGTAACATTTGGTTCGATGAACCCCTTACAACTAAGTTGACGACATGGGAAGGTATAATCTTGACCCAATGTTGAGAATGAGAACCCAGATGACCTAGCCTGGTTTAGTGGTCTGCTTGTGCCTTAATGTCTTGCTAGGGTCAAGCATGCTCATAAGAATGTAAACTCTAAGGACGTTTGTGACCTTGCTGTCAAGAGTTGTAGTCTCCTCTTATCCTGGGAGAGGGACCCTTTTGTAGGATGTATACCAGTTTTGTTGGTTTAAGGTAACCTAAAGAGGTCTCATAGGATTTTGAGAAGCTAAGTGAAAAGTACATAGTATGAGAATGAACCTGTAGACCCATAAATAACCGTCTCTAAGTGCATGTGGATGTGTTACCATGGAGGTAACTGGTATGGGGCCTGACCAAGGTAGGTAGGTCACCATGACCCCTATGAAAGGACGAAAGTCCGCCCTTGAATGCAGAAAGAGAGATGATGAAGGCTTGGGTAAGGTTCTAAGTTGGACATGTACCATAATGGAATCCTAAGTCTATCCTAGGGTCAGGTAGGGATAAGACCGACGGGAGTAGGAGTTTCCTAATTCCCGAGTTGCGCAGGACCATTGGGTCAGGAGGTAACAACTATCATTATCTGAGGGCCATGGGTTAGGAGATTGATCACCTTCATGAACTCATGGGTCCCAAAGGGCAGATGAGTAGGGTACTCTCTGGATGCATAAGGGAAGAGGGATGACCCCAAAAGTTTCAACACCCTATAGACCTAGAGGTGATGACCAAGGAATATGTGTGGACCCAAGTAGGTTCAAAACCAGTCTTCCATGGAGGTAACTTTGATATCAAGATGATTGTAATATAGAGGCATAAATGACACATTTCAACTTAGATTTAAAGGTGTGCTGGCAAGGTGGGATGTTCCATCTCTACTCTTGGAACAGGAAGAACTCTGTATTTGGACTGTAGCCAAATGCTTATTTCCTCTTGTTATGGGGGTGAGAGATAGGACAGTACACATGCCATACACCAAGGATAAAGATGATGTGGGTTAGAACGTTTCCACGAGATAGGGGGACAGAGAAGATAACATACCCTGGTAAAGTGAATGATACATGGATGGTTTGCAAACACTAAAGAGAGATAAGATAGTCATCTTATAAGGATGTTGTTAGCCTGACCTATGTGGAATTTGCAAGTGATGCAAGGTGTAGTTTGATCATCATGAGGATGAGTCCAGAGTTTTCTCGATGAAGATAGTTTTAGAGTCAAGATGAGATGACAAGTGGAATACATGGAGGTGTATGTTCTCAAAAACACCTAACACCTAAGGATAAGAAGTGGTAATGGATGCTCTGGTTGAGATGTATCTGACTAGTTTGGCTAGAAGAGGTTGTTAGGCTAACCCTAAGTTTGGAAAGGAGATGTGTTTGGCTAACACTTAGATGTAATGTGTTTTGTTGAACAAGTTAATGGTTGTTTGGTTAGCCAGCCTAGGCCTTGATGCAATGAAAGAATGGTATCAGAGCCATAACTCCTCCAGTAGGTGGGGCCGACATGGACATGGCATGCTAGTCTTGAGCCGTGCGGTCCAGGCATGTAGGAAAGGGCTGTCCATGGTTGACATAGACACCCATACGCTGGTATTCCATGATCAGGAGTTGGGTGTCCATGGGCCATTGCGGGTCTGCACTGAAATGGGGAAGAGATTATGAGGCCTTATAGTTGAGCCTTGACGAGGACGTCAAGAGCCTAAGTGGGGGAGATTGTAACATCCCAGGATTTGAGGCCTCGAATAACATGATCTTAAAAGGAATGATTGGACTACCCATATCACCAAGATGCACCTCCTTTTCCGGAAGCCCATCACTAAGAACTCCATAGTTAAGCGTGCTCAACTTGGAGTAGTACTGGGATGGGTGACCTGTCGGAAAGTTGATCCTGGCATGTGCGTGAGTGAGGACAAAGTGTGTAGTTTAGGTTAGTGGTGGTCTGTGGGGACAGTCGTCATTCTTGAAACTCTACTAGATCCTTGGGCAGTGGGCCCGAGCGTTATGAATGAATTCATGGACATTCTTGAGATGGTAACACATCTTAAGAATCATGTTAAGAAAGTAAGATATAATGTCTCCAAGGCATTGTTTGAGTGCAAACTGATAGTGGGACATCTAGTACAGCCCCATGTGTTTAATATGATTAGGCATGTGGAGAGATTGGGATTTCTTTGAGGTTAAGAGTTTGTCACATATATGATTCTACAATCATTGTTGAATCATATAGCCAGTTTATCGAGTGCTATCACTTGAGTAACTTGACCAAACCATTGTCTAAGTTTCTTGGCATGTTGATGAATGTCAAAGCAAGATTTAAAAAGGACAAACCTATGATGGTGGTCAACGGAAGTGAGTCCAAGGGCAAAGGAAATGCCAAGAAGATGTATGAGGATAAGCTAAAGTCCAAGTCTTCAAGACTCAAGATAAGGAGAAGGGTAAGAAGAACAAAGATAAGATCTCTACATCAGGACCCAATAAGAGGTAAGCTAGAAATTTATGGAGCAAGATTTTATACTACTATAGTTGGAATCTGTCATTCATGGGCATGTCACAGAATTAGTGAATTGTGATTATATGCCTCCCATTGCTGAAGACATCATGTATCTTGTATGGACAAGAATATTATGAATAAATTGATGTTTCATTTTAAAAGATGAGATCTTAAATGGAAGCTCCCTATGTCTCATGATCTATACTTGATAGTTGAAGAGACCAATATAGATGACACATATATTGAATGACTTAATGACTCAAACAATGAATACATATAGAATTACCATCTAGAATGACTAAATGAGAAATGCAATATGAGAATCCATAATGATGGTTATCTAGACTCTTTTAGTTATTGAACCAATAAAGACATTCAAGTCTTATTTATTGTGCAACAAAAGCATCTTCATTAGATGTAGTCAGAGAGAGAGATTATTCTATTAGGGCTCATACATACTGATGTATATAGACCTTTTAGAATAAATGCTAAAGGTAGTTGCAAGTACCTCACTATATATTGAATGATTTTATCAGTAGAAATGGAAGTTTGTATTAAATGAAATACAAGTGTAAGATCTCTTGAAGTATTCAAGTAGATCATGAATTAAGTACGTAACCAACTTGGTAAAATTATTAAGATACTTTGATGTAATCGATGTTGAAATATTTTAACCAAGAGTTTGAGAGCCTTCTGGGAGATCATGATAATGTATCATGATGAACTCCACCTCAAACACAATGATAGTGTATCGTGTTGGTGTATCAGAAAGAAGGAATCACAACATGTGAGTCATGGTGTGATTATTAATAAATCTAGCTAATCTTATAATTTTTTTGGGCACATGTTTTACACTATAAATTGTACCATTTAGAATGGTTCAAAGACACAATATGAGATATGAGATGTCTTCTATAATGATTAGGATTGAAAACTTATGTAAGGAAATAGTTTCTTGAAATTCTTTTTCCACAAATCACATAAGTGTTATTTTGTTAAAATACTACTCTTATCTCAATTTGACAACAAAGTTGTTTGTTGATCTGGATGGATGCATTCCTAAAGAGGAACTTAGTTCAAAAGGAATCAATGGGAATAAAAGTAGAACACAAAATGTTCGATACAAATAAGAAAACATTGAACCTAAATAGGTATAGTGGGAACAAAGAGAATTACAAGTTGTTGTGGAATCTCAACTTCCTTATGTAATACAAAACCCCATAGATCTAATAGTACACACCTTGAGTTTGAAAGATTACTATATCTTATAACTCAGAAAGGCAATGTGTTAATCATATATGATGAGTCAACAACCTTCCTAATGTCTATTTAGGAACCAGAATATGAGAAATAGTTAAAGGCCGTGGGATCAAAGATAGACTCCATGCACACCAGCAAGGTATGACCTTGGTGGATCCACCTGAAGGGTAAAACCCAAAGGGTGCAATTGGGTCTTTAGAAAGAATACAACATGGAAGGGTAGATTGGTTGCAAGGAGTTTCAAACAAGTTCAATGTGTTGAACATGAAATCTTTCACCAGTTACCGTAGTTGAATCCATCAGGATCATGCCTGCTATTTCAGCTTAGCATGACTATGATATATAGAATATGGACGTTAAAACAACATTCCTTAATTGGAATAATTATGAAGAACATCCTTAAGTGCTTGAGAATCACAAAAAGGATCGGTTCCTTGGTTATGATAATAAGAATTGGGTGTAAAGGGTTACACTAATGCAAGCTTCCAGACTGACAAATTAATGACCACAATCTAAATTTATGTTTGACCTAAACAAGATCTGTAAGATGGAAATGCTTTCAAGATAAAGATAGTTATTTATATATTCAATAAAGTTGAGTATCTCTATGCTATGAGAATAATACAGGATACTATATGGATCAAGAAGTTCATATAGATGAACTTGTGGAAGGTTACAAACCATTGATGAAATGATAAAAATACTATGAAAATAATGGATCTACTGGTTAAGCAGGGAATCTCAGATATCATAGTATGACACTTTCATCTCATATGAGTAGTTGTATAACTGGGAGATGTGAAGCTTGCAATATACTGACCTGAAGAAAATGTTGCTAACTCGCTATAAATATTGGTATATATATTTCCAAAGAGGAAATCGTGTGATGATTGGAATGTGGCATTGAATACTAGATTTGATTATTATAAAGGTAATTCCATATATTATGTTTGTCTCAGTATGAGATGATGACAAAAACATAGTATCTGTCTGAAGAATGATGTTACTGGATGTCATATATCTTCAAGTGTGTGATTTAAACAAGAGATCATACAAGTGTTAAGAGTATGCACACTCTTGTTATGTCCCTAGTTAGATATTAATGTGGAAGCAAAATAGACAATAGTAATACATAATACTAGAGTGTGTGTTGACTGATGACAGAATCTCATTAGTCATGATATGTGATATCAAGTTAAGCACATAGGTACATATTAGAAAACAATATATCAGACAGACCCACCACGAGAGTGATATATGGAGACCATGGAATGGTAGTCAGAATCAACTCTCATAGTGATAATGGTTCTTAGACCTAAAGTCACTAAATTCATCACATGCCATTCATGTACTTTGAAATCATCCATCGTGATTTTGAATAAGGGTTGTCATAAAGGTGGTGTTTGGGTGAATTTTGACACATGAAGATAGAGTGTGAGTGATGTAGATGGGATTTATCCCTTCTATAGGAGATTCATATCCATAGCCTCTTGATAAGTGAGACTAAGAAATGTATGGTTGTACTCATGTGATTAAATATGTGATATGTGAATTCACATGCATCTTAGAGAGTTTTCTGTAGTTCATGGAATATGGATTGAAAGTTAAGAGGATGGCGATTCAATGCCTTGCGTTCAATTAATATATCACAAACAGTAAATATACAATCACAATAACACTAATCATAGATTGTAGGTTGAATTTGTTCTCCAACTATCCAAATTACTTGGGTAGCAATGATATGTTACTAGACGCCACTCTTTGCTTGTGATGTCATAATTGGTTATGGACATTCACTACTAGCATAATGCTTGACCTATAGGTTCACACATATAGGATACACTTGGAATAGGAGTATATTCATGAGTGATGTTTAACTTTATTACTAAAAGTGTTTTAAGTATTCAACTAAACAATTGAGGTTCAAAATTGACTGACTGGACTCCCAACCGATCAGTTCAAGTGTTGAAATAACCATTTGGAGTGTCAAGTCAATTGTAATCAATATCAGTTGAACTTTGCTTGAACTAGACAAGTGAAATGACCATTTCACTTGTGATATGATCAGATCACCACTTGGGTCGCCCAATTCAATTGCCAATTTGATTGAGACAAGGATTTATGCTGATGTCATGTTTAGGATTAATAGGACATTGATTACCAATTTTATTCAGAACAAGAAACTTCACAAAATGACTGATTCACGCATGAACTGATTAGTTGGTTATGTGAAACCACTGGTTTGCTGTGTGTAGGTTCCAAAAAAAAATTGTGAATCCGACAGTGTCAACTCCCGCACAGATTGGGAACCCTAAACCTAGCCTCTCCTATAAATAGAGGGCTATTGGAGGCTTCTCAGATACAATAGTTTCTCTGACAATTGTTGTCCTCTCTGGCTGTGATAACCAATAGAGAGCTCAAGAAATTCCTACCTGCTAAAGGGAGGGATAGCAAGGGAGAGACAATTATGGGAGGGCAAATGTTTGAAATGGATAACTCCTTCCTGTTGACTCTGGTAGTGCAACATGGAGTTCTTGGTGGTCCGGGTAGACTACTCTAGAGGTGGGAGGCTGTTGTCTGCCGTTAGGAGGACACAATCAATCGTCGTCCATGGTACCAGATCAAGAGGCCATTTCTGATGACTGTTCAAGTGTTGTAATTGAAGAAGAAGCATGTTGGTGCTTGGAGAAGAAGCATGATATTACATGTACAGTTGTTGCTGGACTTGCTCCAAGATCAGGTATAACTCTTATTACCTTCCTTATTAGACACATTGTTATTAATGTGATCTTACTATTAAGGGGAATCACACTTTAATTTTTTTGTTTCCACTACCTTATCTGAACCCTGATTTTCCTACACCAACACTCACTGCTTATTTATGCCTTGCACATGTTGACTCTTTTCTTATCCATGCTTTGTATGTGTGTTGACTATTGTTTCTTGTGTACTAACACTCTTTGTTATTTTGTTCTAGAACTCTCTGGTCTATTTCATGATAGAGATTGAGATGAAGACCATGATGCCTACTTGTTGCTTTTTACTTTTGCTCCAGATGCCACCATTCTAATAAAAAAGTTCTCATTTTTGACTTGCACACCTTCTACTATTAGATTATCTACTTGAGAGGGGGCGTTTGAAGTGATGATGGGGTGCTTTATTGTAATATTGAGGGGAAGAAATATTCTTTTATGGGTTTGGTTGATCTTTTTATTTAATTTCTTTGTCTATAATCTGTTTGTATGTTAATGCAAGTTGACTTGTGATTCTCCCACACACCAACTTGAGGTGGAGTGTTAAAGAGTCCATTATTTAGTTAATTAAGTTGTTGGGTCTATTTTTATATGAGCCCAATTGTGTTTTGACCATTTATGATTTTATTATAGTTTGTATGTGTCCCCCTTATCCTATTTATAGGAGAGGGGGGTTGCCTCTCTATTATAAGAAATACCGAAGGAGACTTCCCCATCATATCATTTATCCACACACTTAACCTGTTGAAGAAACATAGCAATTAGAAAGATATGTGTTAGGTCATCTTAGTGATGGAACATGATAATATAGAGGAGAATTAGTAAAAGTATACTTGTGGACAAAGAAAAGAGAAGATGAGAGCTAGTGAAGATTTTGACCTATTAAAAAGAAGAGAATGAAGGGCTAACAAAGCTTTGTATGTATATGAAGAATTAGGATATCAAATAGAGTTGAAGAAAGTTGACACATCAAAGAAGAATGAAGACGATGAATATATAGATCCTTCCATGAAATGAGAAAATAAGGAAGATACCTACAAGCTTTATAACTATCAATGAAAGAAATTGAATAGACAACACATGAAACTCAAGGGAGATTGTGAGAGTCTACCAGATTGCTTTAATAGATATAAAATATAGTGAGATTTAGAGAAATACTTTTAAATTATTATATTACATGCGATTTATTGGATAGGATAACATGTCGATAATATTTAAAAATGAATTAGTTATGTTAAAGAAATGAAAACTAACAATGAAAGTTAATATGGTGTTGAAACTCAAAGATTTAATACGATTAATTATAATTGTAAAAATATTAGCTCAAAAAATTTGTGACAACTTCTATGAATTCAAAAAATTTGTGGTTATTATATATGATATCATCACATTTTTGTATCAATGACTAATCTATGACCGAAACTATAACAAAATTGGGAATTTGTGAACATATCATGTTCCATTATAACATATTATCATGGTCACTATCTGTGAATTACGATCACAAGTATATTCCACTTTCAAGAAAATTTCTAGAACATTCATCATATTTCAAATTTCGGTCACAAACTAGTTGCATGATCTAACTTTAATGTGAGGTGATGCATGGTTGGGTCCAGGGAAATAGAGAAATTTTAAATATACTATTAGTATTTTATTACATAAAAAATAAGACTTAGTTACATAAACAAGTAGGGATAGAATGAGACAACTTATTATATTTTTTTTATATTTAGCCCACTACTCATCCCATGTATAGTGATTTAGGTGATATCATGACACTTATCCATAAATTCGATTAAGTTTCACACCTTTAAATAAGAACACATAAAAATTCTCTTTAGTTGAGAAGGGCATCCCCTTTGTCCAAGGGGCAAGTATCAACCACACTCTCACCTTTCTATCAAGATAACATATAAGAATTTTCACATAAAACATCAAATCTCTAAAACAACATCAACCTTTGCTGGGTAAAGTACATGATTGGAGGAATATTCTCCAAGAACCACCTCCTAACTTTCACTTCGTTAAGAAAACAAGTGACTCACATCAACTTTTTCCATGGAGGAAAATCACCATGAACTTGGAGTAGACCATCAATGAACCATTCATCCTTCACCTAGAATAACCTCCACATGTTATCTTGGAAGTAGAATGTAGGTATAACATACACTAAAAAAACATGTTAGGCCTGCATATTACCAAATGATTAAAAGTGTGACTTTCAAGAGAACAAGAAACCAATTATATTACAACAACCAGAATCAAAATAGATTAAGGACATATGACAAGTAAGAAATTGGAATCTATAATAAATCAAAGTGTTTCAATAGTAGTGATAGGTATGTTTAGTGGCTTAGGGATCCTAATTTTAGTTAAGGTTAGAAACACGCTTGAAGGATCAACAAAGTCAATGAGGGTCCAAATGAAGAGTCATCAATAAGATATATTGTTGGAACTGAATTTAAAACCATTCAGAGATCCAAGAAATGTGTACTATTTAATTATTGATTGCCTATTGTTTGAACTATAACTAAAATGTGTATCTCAATAAAATTACATTTAGTCATGATACAAAAAAAGTCAAGCAGCAATCATGAATTGGAGAATATGATTTGAATTTAAAATTTGAGCTCAAGTTGAAAACATCACTGGTAAACTAGTTCATAATGGTGGATGATGGAAGTGACAGTACAAATGATCTAATGTAAGATGTGGTTTTGTTCATACTAAATTTTCCAAATGGATCAACAGATTCACTGTAATCAAATAGTAGTTTTAGTAGGTCCTTATAAGTATGAAGTATTATGGTGTTCCAATTTTGGTCTATTACAGTGCTAATAAAAATTATAAATGCAACTCACATCAGCACAAATATTTCATTTTAGAATACATTTCAAGGTAGTAAGGTACACCGTGACTTGTATTTTGAGCCATGTAATTTACTAATATATAGAAAAAATGTTTGATACAAGATACAAAGTATTTTTCACTAGAAATTTATAATGAATATGACTCTAAGTCAATAGTATCCACTTTTATAACTTTATACCTCACATGCAACCTGATCAAATTTTAAATTTGAAAAGGTGTTTTAGAAAGATAATACATATGATAGAGCATAATAATACAAAGATAGTATATCAAACATGTAATAACTGCTTGGCATTATAAAAATGTAAATTTACTAAGAAAATCTTTTTCTCTTAAACATATTAATTTTTTGTCACCCGTTGAAAAAGAAACATATTAGTTTTAAGAACTAATGGCTTAAAATATCTTCACCTTTGAAGTTTTTTTAATGAAAGTAATCCCAAGTGAATATATAGAAAATATTCTTTGGCCATGTATGTGTCAACACATTGATTTATCCATAAAAAAATTCTATAAAGTATTTTATGTCTGAAACTATTACTTGCGTAGATACCTCTTACTTGTGTTCTCTTAATGTATGATCACAAGTTTTTTAAAATATTTACATTATTTAATATCCCCGTAAAGATGATGTTTTTAAGATCAATTGTGTTTCCCTTATAATAAAAAATAAACCAGGTATGATCGTCATTCCCAAAAATTTCAAACGAATCTTACATTCATCGATAAAAAATTGTGATGAATTGGACTTTTGGATATAATTGATCTAATTACTATTTTAATGCTTATAATCTTGTTTGAATCCCACTTTCTTATATTCATACTCAAGGATCTCATGTGAACTCAGTTGTGAAGATTAGAGTTTGCATCAATTATATGCACCAAAATATATGAAACCCTAACCCTAATTTGAATATGTAATCACTTTCTTCATTTATTGGTTGAATCCGCTCAATATGATTCAAAACTTTATACATGTTTTAATACCCTTTTCTACTTCTATTTTTTTCTAGGATTTTTCCAAGATTAGGGCTTGAAAACCCCTCTTTTACATCTTTCTTTCACCTATTTTTCTATCCATCACATACTTTTGATCTAATAATTCCCAATCAATCTAGTCTAGTGTGAACCCATGCCAAAGATGCAACCATCCTTTGACCTAGAAGCCATCAGGTCGAGATCCAATTATTTTAGTGTCACCTTCCACCTCATGACTTTTATAAGAAAGTAGAGAAGTAACTCCACATAATTCTTACGATCCCCTTCCCTCATGCTACACATATTTCCTTTAATTCCCTTTCTTTCTTCCTCTCTTTCCTACCTAGCTCTTTTTTGTGATGATTCAATATGTTTTGATGTTCCCTTTATAGATCTTACACCTCATTTGTTTTCAACTTCTCACCTGACGAAACCCTACCTCCCAAACCCTATACCTAACCACCTTTTTATATAAACAATAAAACCTCACCCTCTCTCCCTTTGACAACTTTTTGTCTTAAATCCCCCTTGTTTTCCTTCTCCCCTTCTTCAACAAAGTGGACCTTCATGGGTGTTGCTTCTTATTCTTGCAATGGAGGTGACATGTAGCAACCCTCCCATACCAAATTTCGCTTGACTAGGGCTTAATCTAGAAACTCACAACATACATTATCTCTCTCTCTCTCTCACACACACACACACTCATTGGAGGTATCTTTAATCAACCATCTGATCATGCCTTCAATCAAGTGGACCCCAAGAGCAACGACTATAGTTTTTCTACGTCCCAACCAGTTTTCCCTCTCATGCTGAGTGGAATAAACCCTCCACAACTGACCAATCCTTTTTGGTGCACATTGATCCAGCAATTGACACCCATTCTTTTCTTACAATGAAGGTATTATCTCATACTCTAATTTAAATAATATATTAACGACCCGTATCTTGTATAAATGATATTAAAATCAATATATTGGTTAAAAATAACAAATAAGAAGTCAAAATTTATGAAAAAAATCCAAGGAATCTAATAAAAATGCTTTCAAAGATGGAATCTCTTCCCTATTTGACTAGTATCACTATTATTATTATTATTATTATTTATTTTTATCTCTAAAAATCAACCAATCTTGCAATATGATTATTCAAAACCCTAGATCTAATCTTGAATAGTACTTAGATGACAATTTACAATACTACATAAGACTTAATGTTGATAGGAAAAAGGTGATATGATATGTGAAGATAACACATAATGTGAATTCATTATCCATTATGATCAGATCTTCTGATTTCCCCATCTGAATATTTACAACCTTTTATACTAAAATATTACGATCCAAATATCAATTCTTGATTCTTGAATCCCCTTGATAATGATAAAGTTGACCCTTTAATGAACAATATGCAAACTGAGATATAAATAGGGATAAACAACCATAATTTTTCACACATGGATCTAGGATTATTGGTCATAACCATGCTAATCATCCACTATTAAAATGAATTTTACAGTGACACGTGTAAATTACATATGCATACATACATACATGCATATATATATATATATATCTATATCTTAATCCCATATATATATATTGTTTCTACTCTATAAAAAAAAATTTAGGATTTGAAAAATATGAGAATTCTATCACAGAAGAATTTTTTCCTGATTCCCAGATGGTGTGTACTAGTAGTGCATCAAAGATGCAGTCATCGATTCTCCCGATAGGCCACAATTAAGCAAGCAAACATATTCAATTAATAACTAGGAACACATTTTTTCTATGCTACTAATACTTGTACTTACTCTACTATTCTACCCAAGCCTGGCTAAGGAAGAGTTACTTATATATATATATATATATATATATATATATATATATAGAGAGAGAGAGAGAGAGAGAGAGAGAGAGAGAGAGTTAGAGAGAGAGAGTCAGGCTAGAATACACTCGAGTGTATTCGGAGCATAATACACTCAAGAAGTTTTTTTCATGTTGCAATATTTTTTTCAAAAATCTAATTCATTGATCTTATTAAACATCTTGTGAATAGCTCATATGTAAAATTTAAGCACATTTGGACATTTATGGGTCACATTATAAACACCGCAAAAATTATGCATTTCAAAATAGTTTTGCATGTCAATTTTGTTGCCCTTGGATGAGTGACTTACACTCATCCAAATGGGCTCAAAATTTGTATGTAGCCTAGTTATAGTATGACAGTGAAGATCAATGGTTTACATTTTGCAAAAAATAGTCTTGATATGCAAACACACTTGAGTGTATTCGTGTGATCTATACACTCAAGTGTATTCTAGCCTGACTACATATATATACACACACACACACACACACACACACACATATATATATATATATATATATATATATATATATATATATACACACACACATAGACAGAGAGTTTTCTGTGGAATTTAATTAGATATACACTTCAACCAGTTTAATATTCGCATCGTATAAAATAAAATAAATCTGATCGTATCGATTTAACTTGGTGTGGCTTTGATACCACCATAGAAAAATTAGGACGACAGATAAGCAGTGGAAACAAAAAATTAGAGCTTGATTCCCCTTAACGAAAAGATCACATCAACAACAATGTATCGAGAAAGGAAGATAATAAGAGCTATATATGGTCCTAGATCAAGTTTAGTGACAACTCTTGATGCAGTACTGTGTTTCTTCTCCAAACACCAACATGCTTCTTATTTAGCAACAACACTCAAACTATCGTCAGCAAATGCCTCATAGTCTGGCATCATAGACGGTAGTTGATGGTGTTCTCCTAACGATAGACAATAGCCTCCCACCTCTAGAGTCCACGTGGACCACTGAGAACTCCATGTTGTGCTACCAAAGATATTGGGAAGGAGTTGTCCCTTTCTAATGTCAACCTGCTAGAGCTAATTCACTCTCCCACAATTATCTCTCCATTAATATCCCTCCTTTTATTGGATATGATTTACTCAGAATCTCTATTGGTTACCACAACCAGAGAGAACAACAATTTTCAGAGCAACTATTTTGTTTGAGAATCCCCCAGTATCCCTCTACTTATAGGAGAGGCCAGGGTCAGGATTGTCAATCTTTGTGGGAATGGAAAGGTTCAGATTAAAAAAAAATTGGAACGTGTGCATGGCAAACCAGTCATTTCGCATAGCCAACTGGTTGTTTTGTGCACAAACTGGTCACTTGGCATAATGAACCAGTCATTTTCTATAATTTCTTATTCTTAATCAAATTGGTAATCAATGCCCTAATAATGCTAAACATGACATCAACATCAATACTTGTTCCAATCAAACTGGCCACTGAATCGGGCAACCCAGGTGGTGAACTGGTTATTTCACATAGTTAAACAGTCATTTCTCAAGTGAAATGGTCATTTCACTTGTCCATTTCAGGCAAAGTTCAACCAATATTGATTCTAATTGACCTGATACTCTAATCTGTTGTTTCAATACTTGAACTGGTCAGTTGGAAGTCCAGTTAGTCAATTTTGAACCTCACTTATTTAATTAAATACCTATTTAGGAATATACTCTTATTCTAAGTGTATCATATGTGTGTGACCATATAGGTCCGAAATTATGTTGGTAGTGAATGTTGATAACCAATTATGACATCACAAACAAAGAGAGGTGTCTACCAACACATCATTAATACCCAAGTAATTCAGAAAGTTAGAGAACAACTTCAACCTACAATCTGAGATTAGTGTAACCGTGATCGTATAGTTCCTTTACCCCTGATATCCAGATTGAACTCGAGGCATGGAATCGTTATCCTCTCAGCGTTCAATCTATGTTCCTTGAACTAGAGCAGACTCTCTAAGATGCATGTGAGTTCAAATATCACATATTGAATCACATTAGTACAACCATACATTTCTCAGTCTCTCTTATCAAGAGGTCATTGATATCAATCTACTGTAGGAGGGTCAAATATCATCTACATCACTCACACTCTATCCCTATGTGTCACAATGCACACGAGCACCACCTTTATGGCATCCCCAATTCAAGATCATGGTGGATGATGTCAAAGTACATGAATGACATGTGATGAATGTAGTGACTTCAATTCTAAGAACCACAATCACCAATACCACTATGAGAGATGATTCTGACTAGCATTCCATAGTCTCCATGCATCACTCTCATGGTGGGTCTGTCCGATACATTGTTTACTAACATGTACATGTGTGCTTGACTTGATATCACATATCATGACTAATGATATTTTGTCATCAATCAACACACACTGTAATCTTCTGTATTATTGTTGTCTATTTTGCTTCCACATTTATATCCGACTAGGGATAGAACAAGAATGTACATACTCTTAACATTCATATGATCTCATTGTTCAAGTCACGCATTTAAAGGCATACGTCATCGAGTAAAATCATTCTTTAGACATATACTATGTTTGTGTCATCAACTCATTCTAAGAGAAATATAATATATAGAATTACCTTTATTATTATCAAATCAGGTACTTAATGTCACATTGTAATCATCACATAATTGGCTATCTGGGCATATATATACCAACAATTGGAACATAGTAGTAGAAAGTAGATGATGTAGGTTAGAAACAAGACTACTTTGTGAAGGAGCAAGAAGATAAATGAATCCAATAGCCAGTGTTGATGACACTCCATCATGTATATGTAAAGTCACCATTAGTAGCATATGTCACATTCCAACAGTGTTGGGTCCCAATCCCCAGAGAGTGTCCGGTTACATTAGTGACTGTAGTCAACATGTGTAAGGCACGAACATAGAATCAATATGCAAATAGAGCATGGACATCAGATAGTGCATAAGCGCAAAGAAAAAATAAAATATGTTAACTTAGCATAAGTAGCAAGAATGATGTCTTTAGATAGAAAACCAACTGATAGACAAGTGAAATAGATAACTCGATAGAAACAATCAAGGTAGAAGATGATAAATAATCATCACAAATTCTCCATATCTCTTCCATCTACTCATCATCCTCTATTCTTCCCCTCACACAAACTACAAAAGAAATGATGAGAGTTGTTGGGGTGAAAAGTAAAAAATTATGGTGGAGGTAATGTTTATGTAGGAAAATATTTGGAGGATGAGAACGGATAACTCAAAGCAATGTGTAGGATTTGATTAACCAGTAGGCATAATGTGATTATGAGGGGTAATACAAGTATTGAGGAGGTCGACAATGTGTATGTAGGGCTGGAAGGGGGTGTTAAAAGAACATATATATATATACATATATATATATATACATATATATATATATGTATATATATATAATTGTTGGAAATAGAAGATAAGTTTGTAATAAGGATAAAGATAGGTATATGCCATGTATCGAAGCCTCTTCCATAATATAGAATAATTATAAATGGTGGACACACTAAGATGTACCATCAATAGTAAGTGATATGTAGTGTTGGTGAAGAGACATTTAGCGTCAAGCAATAAAGTTGAAGCCGATAGTGCAAAAGACACATTGTGTTCTAGAGGGGACATATTGTTTCATTTAACAAAAGTTGGGGCGATCAGGGTTGAATAGGTGACAACGAGTCAGGAACACACTAGGTCAAAATCTGACATGGCGTGTAGGGTACATAGTAGTAGGTTCAGGTAGGCAGTGACACATCATGTCAAACTCTAACACATTGTGTCACAAGGAAGACTTTGCGATCCATGTCACAAAAGAAGCATGACTCCATTGATACATCGTGTCAAATAGTGGAACGTCGTGTCAGTATTAGAATAACGGTAGTAAACCCCAATATGGCGGCAAAGGGGTAGAGGAATCCTTTTGCATTTCCAGCATAGCAATATAGGGATTATATATCCCTATTATCAATCAAAACATGGTATTTTTTGCATGATTTGGGACTAGATATCAATGGTGGCAGCATGGATGATGATGATGATGAAGTAGATCACCATCAGTGTAGATGATGGGTGTAGATTGACAGTGGTGTATATGACATCGGTGTAAATGATAGCAACAAATAGGGAAGTGATGGTGGTTGCAAAGACCAACAATAATGATAGTGGCATGATAGTCCATGTAAATCTAGTAGTAACTAGTAACAACAACTTCGAGATGAATTATCTTGAGTTTAATGGAGACACTCTATGAACACAAGCTCCTAGAACACAAAGGGGTAGTAAATCCCTGTGGGCAATCGAACAATACCTAGTGGAGGCCTCCGGCAAGGGGTGACTTTATCATTTACTTTATTTCTCTCTCCATGTCATATGATTAAGGGCAGCGCAAAAAAATTCTTTTTTTTTGGGGTAAGTCAGGAAGCTATTTTATTCATCTTGTCCTCCTCTTGCAAGCCGAGTTAAACATCTATTACAGTTCCTACTATTGAATGTGGAATTAAAACTGGTAGTACTACTACCATTACAAGCCTCATTTAGAATGATTTCATCCATACAGGATGGGGGCGAGGCATATCTGACATTTTGAGTTTTGTTCTGAAGGTGGTACTTAGCAAGGGCATCGGCAGCCCCATTGACCTCCCTCTGTCTATGTTGGACAGTCCAACTGTTCATTCAGATAGCTTTGATCTTCGAGGACCACACAACAAACTTGGGGTACATGTCGGTATCTTCTGTTATGCAGTTCACCAATGTGGTACTGTCAGTTTCGAAGCAAGCTTGGACTATGTTGTGTTCATGCACATATTTCATAGCCTCGTACATAGCCTCGTACACGCCTGCAAGTTCAGCTTCCACGACATTGCTCGTCTTCAGCCAACTTCCTCCCCCACACAGCCACTTCCCTTCGCTGTCTCTGGCTATGAAAGCTGTTGCTGCCCAATGTCTACTGATAGCCGCATCCGAGTTAAACTTGATAACACCCGCAATGGGTTTAATCCAAAGCCTTCCTGTTGCACCTCCTTTCACAGATTCGTTAGTCTCCCACGCTTTCAGGTTAATTTGGATTTCCTTGTTGATGTTATTGACCACTCTATCCACAGGCCACTCTTCTCCTTCGAGAAACGACATGGTGGGAAGTCTCCTTGTGTATTTCTTGTTCTAAAAGGACAGCCCCCTCTTCAATAAATAAGATAAAGGAAAAGTAAACAGACTTAAGTATAATCCTAATAGGTCAAAACATAACTAGATCCAACAACTTGACCTAGTTTGGCTGCTAGCTTCGTCACGTCCGGTAGTTAGTGCCGATTTAATAAAGTTCTAGACAGCTATGTACAGCTGTGTTCGTAAATGCAGGTACAGGCGGGAAAAAGATAAAATCTGGAAGGGATGCTGGCAGTTGCAACTGCTCAAAATCTCGGCATGATTGCTGAAGTCCACAATTTCTGTTATGTCAGTCACGCTACGGTTATGGGCTAGGCTGTTAATTAATACATTAACAATAGGAATTTAAAAAGAGTTCTGCCAAATTAGGCCTTGATTAACTAAATAACTAGACTCTTTAACAAAGCTTTGTCAGCTCTCTTCTGTGTATTACTGTTTCATCAGTTGATTAATCTCTCTATCAGGTCCCATATTTGTTTTCTTCCCTTTTTTCGAAAGTTTTTTGTTTTCTTTCTTCTATACTGTGTTCAAACCTGAATTCTTTTTTGTTTATTTTCCTTTTTGGTGTGACCACCTTCGTTACACCTCTTCTTCAATCAATCCCGCTTCTTCTATAGGTTGAGCTATGTCGGCACTCTTCTTTAAAAGGTTTGGTACGCCAGCATCACATAACCTAAAATATCAAGCAATCCAGAGAACTATGATATTAGTTGAATTTGCGTTTATACTGATGCACACAGGCAGCTTCATCTAAAACAGATATCTGCGCCAAGGCGGAATAAGATGGTGCCCTGATACTGTTAGATTAGTAATAGTTGATCGCAGACGTACACATTACATGTATCTACGTACGTACGTATACTCTACCCGGTAGGATCCGTGCACTTTTCCTGCGCTATCAATCAACGAGCTGCTCCGTGCGCTGGCTGCGAAGCTTCTCCTTGATCCTCCTGATGAACTCCTCGGCGCAGTAATTGATGTTTGCCGACTCGATCTTCACCTCCCTTGCAGACTCAGAGTTGAAGACGCGTGGCAAAGGCTTGATCTTCTCGTGGCTGCAGCGTTGACCGCTTTGCCCAGCTTGCAGCATCAGCGCTGGTAGGACACTCTTGTTCTCCATATCTCAGCAAACCTGATGCTTCACTGGTAAATGAAGTGGTTGATATGACTCCCTATCTGTCGTTGTGGTTGGGGTAATTAGCCGGCGATAGGTCGTGTATTTATAGGCGTGTAAACAGTAGTCATGAGTTCCTTATTATCGATCAGCACCACTTGTTAATTAGGGAAGCAAAGTGAAATCGACGTCCTTTTTACCTTTTCCACATTGTGGCAAAAAGCTATTAGTGACATCCAATTGAACAAAGACAAAAATTGGTAAAAAAGCAACAGAAGCGTTGATGCTTTTCACATCTGTGTGATATGCACCGTAATCATGATTAGCTTTGGGCGTGGGAATCATATCTCTTCCTTACTCTTCTTTATTATAATATGTGGTATTCAACCCAAAATTAATTGGTAATGGGTGAAGAGACCACACACCTTATAAGCCCAAGAACCTATCCAGAACTCAGAGGTATGAGACTATTCTAACATCCCCCCTCAAGTGCAGTCACTTTTGTGTGCTTGCACTTGTCATTTTAGGTAGGGTGTGGTCCTCACACTTGTCTCATGAGGTCCGTTCTGATACCATATTAAAATGTGTGGTATTCAACCCAAAACTAATTGACTATGCATGGGTGAAGAAACCACACACCTTATAAGCCCAAGAACCTACCAGAACTCAGAGGTACGAGACTATTCTAAAATTCTCAAGTTATACCCATGAAACACGACAGTAAAGCGACCCGCGAACTTTCTGTTACTTTTCATTACGGGTAGGCCAGCAGGCAAGAAAATGGAAGGTAGGTAGGTTTGTGATTCGTGCCGCGGAATCTGGCTTTCATTCTCAGGTCTGAATCGGTTGGCCGGGTTAGCTACTGTATAAGAAACTATAAGGTTGTTTAATAATTTGATAACAGCTTTCGAATTTTCTCTTCCTATTTCTGCCAAACTCTCAACTTTCACTCGTCGTGTCAATCACCTATGTGAACTCACAAAAATGGCTTGAAGAGTAATGCGCTATGCTTTTTACATGTGGTTCTCATGTACCTGCCTTTTCTACCAAACCGTGTTTATCCATCAGATCAATCAACCTAGTGGTGGCATTATGATATTGTGAAACTTTGCATACTAACCTTCGGATGTTTGAATAGGAAGGACAAGCAAACTATAAAAGATCGCATGGAGCCCATTGCTGATTCCCTTACTTTCTAACCTGGACCATCACGGCAGCGACCATTAGACATGACTTGAGACTGATTTCCTTGGGGTTCGGTGCTGAATTGTTCCCGTTGAGTAGATCAAAGATCGGATATAAGCTCATATTTATATTTTCTTGTTGCGGACATATTGACAAAGTATGTTCAGGATGATATCTCGCGGTGTACGTGTTTTGCTAATGACGGAATGTTACTTGATGAAATTAATGACAGATCGAACAATTTTTGGTTGAACTTCGTAATTGGAATCTGATGAAATTGTTAAAGAAAAGTAAAAGCAAAACTAAGCGTATACATCGGTCTAGTATTTTGAGTGGCATTGCTAAATTGGATATATAGATGTACTAAAATATGATACATTTCGTTACTTCAGTTCACGTATATTCATACAAGCGATGATGTTAAACATGAGATATGTCACGGGATTAAAATAAGAGAAATGGAATGGAGAAGTGCAACTATATATTGTTTGTGATCACAAGATCCACCCAAGATCCCTCCCAACTCAAAAATAAGTGTTATATAACTGATATACGATGAGTCATGTTATATGGGAGTGAATATTTGACAGATAATATTGCTTGATAAATAACTATGTAAGGAGCGAACCAGGAGTAGGGAATAGTGAGAGTTTGCTACATGAGGGTCGCCATAGATGGTTAGACATGTACATTGTAAACTAAGAAATGTGTCAATCTAAAGTAATATTGTAAAGTCAACATACTTAGCATTGGAAAGAGGCATGGGCAATGGATCTAGGGGAGATTATGAGAAATTCACATTCTTTACCTTATCATGAGAATATGATTCATAACATGGATGAAAAACAAGGATCCATATAACTGACCCTGACATGATTGGATATGGTGCTTAGATGGTGGTGTTGTTGTTGGGGGTGTGTGGTGGTGGTGGAGGTGGTGGTGATTATGACGATGACGATGATGATGATGACAGTGATGACGATGACGATGATGATGATGATGACGATGACGATGACGATGACGATGATGATGATGACAGTGATGATGATGATGATGATGATGATGATGATGATGATGATGATGATGACGATGACAATGAGGACAGTGATGATGATGACGATGACGACGACGATGACAATGATGATGATGATGATGATGATGACGACGATGATGACGACGACGACGATGATGATGACGACGGTGATGAGGACAACGACGACGATGATGATGATGATTACGTTGATGATGATCATGACCATGATGATGATGATGATGATGATGATGATGATGATGACAATGAAGACGACAACGACGACGACGACGATGATGATGATGATGATGATGACAACGAAAATGATGATGATGATGGTTGTGGTAGTGATGATGATGTTGATGATGATGATGATGATGATGACAACAACGATGATGACGACGATGATGATGACAAGGATGATAACGATGATGATATGATGATGATGAAGACATCTGGGATGATGATGATGATGATGATGATGATGATGACACCACCAACTCCCACACTATAGATAATTGTGATCCAAGTGTCAAGAACATATTGACCTAAGTAGAGAAAAATCACAAAGTCTAGTAAACATGTGAAAGCCTAGCATACAACACAAAAAAGTAAATTGATTTCTATATTAGAACCCTATAAGTATTTTGTATACCACATTCCCCACATACACATTTAAGATTAAAACTGCAATTCAAACCAAACATATATTGTACAACATTACTACAAGTAGATGATATGTATAGGATGGAGACAAGTGATGGTTAAGTCTAATTCTCAAGGAGCACTAAATGCACAAAATAAACTACTAGAAAAGTATCCCACATTGTCAGCTTGGAAGAATCAAGTCAATAATTACTTCAGTCAACAATGGTAGATCAAGTTCATAGAGATACAGTGAGGAATAAATGAAGATGTTGATAAGCTAGCAAAATACCATTATAGTTCTTCAACTTTTGATTGTATTTACTTCCATAACCAAACATAATTTTATCATCAACCATCAACGAATAACGCATTGTAACGATACCGCTTGATGTAAGATTTCAATAAAGTAAATTACGTTACCCAAAAAAACATGATATGTATCATTTGGTAACCTATTACATATGGTGTAAAGCACATAACAGAAGTCGATACCACAACAAACAAGTCTTCAAAATCACCATCATAACAAAAGAACCCCTATAGACTTGAGAATATATGAATAATCCAGACAACTATACTACACAACTCGATTGTCAAGATAAGGAGTCCTCTACTACTATACAATACATTATTGCATGGACTTGCCATTAGAGTGAGATGATTGTTGTTAAAAACCTAAAAACATATAAATGACTCAAATGAGACATATAGTCACGACTAGTGAATAATATTGAATAAAAATATAGAACATGCAATGTGTATTAAACTGCATAGGTAATTGGTAACAATTTTTCAAGACAGACATGATTAATCAAATACCATGGTCGTGAGCAATTATTAGTAAATGCATTTAATATATGAATGTGGGTTTAAGTAAAACTAATAAAATAGATGAATCATATTAGATAAGCTACAATAGTTTCTAGTTAGATAAATGATTTCATTAAAATTTTTTATTATATTGGGTTGTAAAGACCAAGATCTAAGCGTACACGTTTAGGTTGCATGTAATGAGTGGGAAATAAGATGGGATCCACTCATTACTTAATGAATAATGAAACTCCATCCAATCCAAACACACCAACAAGTATAACAAAAGTGATTCATTTTATTTCATATCTCAAAAGTATGATATAACAAAGCAATATGATTGCATAGTAGGTGAATATTGCTCTTACATTATTACATTATCCCTTACCACAAGCAGTCTTTACAAAAAAGGACATGTCTACATCTAACTTTACAGAAGGATCAGTTGCAAAGGGAAACATGACCATCCTAAGCCATCCTTAAAGTCCATATACCTGGTACAAGTTCCACTTGAGTGATTGTAACATTATCAACTTTATCTACCAATCCTATTTTGACATTTACATTTCACCCTAATATGAGTCCATTTTGTAAATTTGTCCTTCACTCCAAGTTCAATACAATTACCTAGTTTGAATTCCATGTAAATGTATGCTAATTATTTCCCAAGAAAGATTTCTTATTCTCAAATAAGATTTTCCCCTTCTTTTTGAATAATATTTATAAACCATTCCCTCTATGGAACAATCTAATATCATTTGGTACAATTAGAAATTCTTGTGCTCAAATACTTAGATTTGGCCTTGGGTTCATATATTTCTCTTGGATTAACAACTAATATCACGGGAATCAAAGGAAATATTAGTCATAATAAAAGACAGATGTTCTTACCGCATTGATGTCCTCTACCTGGATGACTCCACAAGTGATGATCCATACCGTGGAGTGTACTTTTTTTACCATGTTCATAAACCTGTTAGAAAATGGAAACCATCATTAAATGTGACCCACCATCCTAGAAACCTAGAATTTGACCTTCATTACAACTTTGGACAACCCATCAACACCTCTTCTAGCCCCTATGACTACATCTATATATCTATATAGTTGCATATAATCAACACAGACCGAGTTACCCCTTTTGCCTCATTAGGTTCTGGAAGCGTCTAAGGATCTATAGACATTCACCAATGTTGCATGACTTGGATCAAGAACAGAGGTACATGTTAGACCCTAGATCGGATCATGTCCTCTTTGCATATAACCCAAAATGTCTGAATATCAAGTAGATGACATCCAACATATCTTATCCAAATATCCTCCTCCTGGAATCTACTATTTCAAATTCAACTATGAAACAAATCTCCAAATTTCATAGCACCATGCACAATGATAATAGTATGAACTTTGTAGGCTATTGTCACGGAACTGGAATCCCAGTCCCATGAACCAAACGTATACCAAAGGCGAAATGCGAAAGCATAAAGCTTAGCAAACATGAACAAGTAACAAGAGAAAGGCACCAACATAGTCTCAACATTCAACAAGTATAAATTATACAAAATGCATTATATTCATGAATTCAGTTACATATTTCCAGAGTCAAGGTACAAGTCATTCATGTGCACTAAAACTGGATCTTACAACAAGTACACCTAGAATAGCTCACCAAGCCCATCAACCTTCTAGCCATCTCTGAACCTAAAAACAACATACGAGAAATAGGTCAACACACGAGGTGTTGAGTATGGGGCAGGAAGATACATATATGTATAAGCTTTGCATAACTTGAAAAGATTTCAACACTAAAAAAATAATAATAATCATGTTAACTATTTAACAAATGTGAAATCATATTTTATGTCATTTCACTCCATTATACCAACAATATCAAGCATGTTTAAGGCCTTTGACAATCTTCTCGTCGGAAGGGTCCATAAGGGTGCTCAAGCTTAGATAACCCTTTTATACGAGAGGGACCTCAAGGTCGTAGCCAAGAGCTAACCCTTTATCAATCAATATTATAATGGAGTTCTATCTATATATGGGTTCAAGTTATAAAACTGATGAGGCAAACATCGAGTAACACATAGCAATACTACATGACAATATTTGAGAAAATAGACAAATAAGCATACAATATATGTCTTTTCAAGCAAGAAAGAAGTAGTCATATAACTAGATAAGGCCCATACCTGATTCAGAAATTCTTAACTTAACACGTCCATTACCATCTAAATCATAAGCCAACTTGATTAACAACAAGATTACATATATGCATTAGATTCTCAACATTAACCCTAATAAGATGCATTTTAGGGTTTTGTCCAAGATGTGTTCCAAGTTGCTTATTGGTTCATTATATGATCTCATATTGATTTAGGGTCCATCATAAGAGTGTGGTTCAAGTTTCATATCATTTTGAGGTTTCATGTGGACATGACAAGATTTAGGATACTTATGCTCAGATTAGGTCATGAGACTCATAATAGAGTAACCAAGGTCATGATCATCAAGATAGGAGAACCCATCATCAAACATGGTTTAGATCAACAACATTAGGTCATAAGAAATATATTCCAAAATAGGTGTATGTCCATTAGAAGCAAGATTAGCAATCTAGGCAACGTTCAACATTATAGTCCAAAGTAGGCACATATGTACAATTGTGGTCATTCATGAACAATGGGTCGATTAGGGCCCTCATTAGGGTCACAAGAGCAAAATAACTACTGATTTGATGCTTAGGAGGCTATAATTATACCAAAGACTCAAACTTCATCATGATCATGCATTAAAGTCCATGAACAAACTACATCATGCATTAGGGACAACCATGGATCAAAAGGGGAGCTTAGGAGCTCAACTTGGTTCAAGGTGGATAAATATTACTGATTTCATGATTATGAGAGTGAATAGTCATTAAAGATGCAAGATTGATCATAACAGTGAATAAATGTTCCCAAACATGACTAATGTTAGTATTTTCAAGAAATCAGAGAACAAACATTTGACTTAGGCTCTCGGACTAGGCCTAAAGGGTAGGTCTCGTCGAGTTGATCGATTTTATATATTGGTTTGCATATTTTGGATACAAGAAATAGGAGATATGTATTTTTGAATGGATGCATTAACACTATATAGAAATTGCACCATCAACCTAGGATGTTACCTCTTTATCATGTGTATCTGGGCCGCTAGCCCCTGATCCAACGGCAGAGGAGGCTTCTTCCTCACACGCCTCTCCCCGATTGCTACTCCTGTTCACGCCCTTGTGGATTCCTTCCCAAGGTTGCCTTCCTCTCTGCTCGTGGTTGCAGACCGCTACTGAGCTATTGAGGGCGGCTCACGGTCGCCAGGAGTCGCTGCCCTGCACGATCGCCAACCCTCCTTCACCGCCCGTCCATCATCCACTGTGCCCGCTACAGAATTCTCTATTCTGCGTTCAGAATAGAGCACCTACGACTCCCACCCTTGAGCATCGCCGAGTCCACAACAAGCCCGGAATGGGCTGCGTCTGAGTGGCGGCGGGTCTAAGGTACGACGACCTTGACTGGACTGATCGGTGGAGTTGTCCTCGCTCTCATCTCCTCCCAAGCGGCTGGGTTGCAGTGGGTGATTGCTGGGTGAATCTACCTGTAGCCGAGGGAGGCGGCAAAGAGAAAGAGGGAGCGGAAAGCAAAACAAAAGGAGAGAAGAAAAGATGGGGAACATGGGTTTAGATGATGGGGTTTTATAACAGGGCAAGAAAAACTAGGGTTGTGCCATCCGTTACCCAATCTGGGTGGCGGCAGGGAAGCTCCTTCCCTATTGTTCGCTGGTTTCCTGAAGAGGAAGGGAGGAGGGAACAAGTCGTTGGGCCACCAAGTTCATTTGGCCATGAGCGACCAAAATTGGCCCAATACAACATGAAACACGTAAAGAGGAAGGCTAAAACATAAAATCTTTAAAACACCATAACTAGAGTTTCATAGGCCCAGAAGATGTGATTTTGGTGTCGTTGGACTCAGAATTGAACCCTCTACAACTTAAAGTACATTATAAGGCAAGAGGGGAACATTATGGATGACTAAAAAAAGTAGTTTCAAGAGAGGGTTGCTTTCAAGAATGACATTAGATTGATTTGATGTCACATATTGTGAAATGGATCATTGAGGTCACCAAAAAGATCATCATCGCATTTATACTACAAGGTTGACATTTGATTGAGTAAGATACCACTAGATGTTAGATAAAGAATACCATGGAGGAGAGAGAAAAGTCAGGTTGTCACATCCTTCCCTCCTTATAAGGAATTTCTTCATCGAAATTAGTCCAAGATCATAGTTTTGAGTCAAAATAAACATTCATCAAGTCTAGGTATCCAACCATAGTTATCAAGGAATTTCACATGATGGATGCACACTAGGTTATACTCATCAAGGGTGTACTCATCTCGATTATATACATATTACTTATTGTTCCATCGTAATGTGACATTATCATGGTATTAGGGTTTTCCCATCTCTTAGTATAATTTCTCTAACGTATGTGTTCATTATCATGACTTCCAACTGAGACCATCATTGAATGCGTATATTTCATCATTATACTAGGTTTCATGCATGTTTATGTTTTCCCCAAAATTTCTACTCAATTATGTTCATTATCTTTCATTTCAAAATTAGAATTAAACAATGTATTCATCATGTTCATTCGAGTTATGACCCCAAGAGCATAGGCATATTGAGTTAATCATTTTTTGGTTTCATTTAGGGTATGAGATTAGGCATGTTACCCCAACTATTCTAGATAAGATCTCTAGGCATAACCGTATCGAGTTCATGATTTCAAGGCTACATCTTTTATGTATAATATGATTTCATACTAGGTCTAGCTTATGAGAGTAACCATTGCACACTTATCAAAATTTTAACTTAAGTGAGATTTTTTTTTGTATCGAGCATCATCCGAAGAACAACATTATCATCAATGCCAAGGTTTTGAAACTTGCTCACTTGTATGAGAAAGAGCTCCACAATCTCAAGCCACTCAAGCTAAGACGTACATATGTCTAACAAGACCTGCTAGCCACAAACTTATACCCATAACAAAATTTCTACCCATCTTTCAAGGAACAAGGGTAACCACTAGACTCCTTTATATACCATTACTAAGCCGAGTATGAGGCTCATCACGGATATCACACATCATATATTTTATCTTAGGGTCTTGGGACATCCCCCTCACCTATATAGCAAGCATCAAATTTTCAATTGCCTCTTTCTCTAGGGTTAAAAATTATTCATAGGATGTCTAGGGTTCAACACTTTCAAGGAAGCCACACACTAGGTCGCTCAACTCATATACTTAGAAGTAATCTAGCTAAGGACTCATTATCAAGTATTTCATCATTCATATTTTCAACATTTCAAATATTTTGGAGTTTAGGTACTCTAACTTTCTCCGGATACGGCTCAAGTCATATCAACATGTCACCCTATTCATATGTCCCATGCTAGAGGTCTTCCTTTGTAAAGAGATTGAGGCCCGTGTTGGTCTCGAACCATATATCATATCTCCACACATACAAGACTAGGTACAAGCAAGCATGTCCACCCACTAGCTATGTTTAGCACATCAACCAAGTGGTATGTATCATACAAGGTGCTAGGTTTAGCTAGGGTTGCATGGTCAAACTCATCTCATATCGTCAAACATACTTAACCTTCCTCAAACATCTTGGGTCCTATAAAACATCAACATCATCATCAATATCATAATCATCATCTTAGGTTTCTAGGTTACTCACATGCCTAACCTATATCATGGCTCTAGACAACTCTAGAGACTATCACTATTATCTAAACTCTCTCATCTAGACTTGATGTTACATCTCTTTCTCCTAGGTTGCATGGAAACTCACTACCTTTCTGCGTGTGGTAATATTTTTCATATGTACATATAATAATTCTTGAAATATGTTTTCTCCAATGTTTACAGGCGATGAAAACCACCATACTCCATTTCGAATAAAACCAAAACCAAAATGAGTTACCACACTCATTAGGCAGTCTAGTATCATGACACCTAGAGAACTAGCAAGAACATGGTGCACACTTGTGTAGACATCCTAAGCACATGTCGCGAATCATGTCTAGGGAGGTAACTTACACAAGTGTACACCTAGTTCTATAACATCTAGGTTCTAACCTAGAGGCTAAGTCAACCTAATCCACAAGGATATTATTATAAAGTGAGTTTAGTTTGTGTTTCATGTGAGCAATGTTTGGTGTAGTTATTGTTCATGCTCTGATACCATCTGTCACGGAACCGGAATCCCAGTCCCATGAACCAAACGTATACCAAAGACGAAATGCGGAAGCGTAAAGCGTAGCACACATGAACAAGTAATAAGAGAAAGGCACCAACATAGTCTCAACATTCAACAAGTATAAATTATACAAAATGCATTATATTCATGAATTCAGTTACATATTTCCAGAGTCAAGGTACAAGTGATTCATGTGCACTAAAACTGGATCTTACAACAAGTACACCTAGCATAGCTCACCAAGCCCATCAACCTTCTAGCCATCTCTGAACCTAAAAACAACATACGAGAAATGGATCAACACACGAGGTGTTGAGTATGGGGTAGGAAGATACATATATGTATAAGCTTTGCTCAACTTGAAACAATTTCAACACTAAATGAACAAGAATAATCATGTTAACTGTTCAACAAATGCGAAATTATATTTTATGTCATTTCACACCATTATACCAACAATATCAATCATGTTTAAGGCCTTTGACCATCTTCTCGTCGGAAGGGTCCGTAAGGGTGCTCAAGCTTAGCTAACCCTTTTATATGAGAGGGACCTCAAGGCCGTAGCCAAGAGCTAACCCTTTATCAATCAATATTATAATGGAGTTCTATCTGTATATGTGTTCAAGTTATAAAACTGACGAGGCAAACATCGAGTAACACATAGCAATACTACATGCCAATATTTGAGAAAATAGACAAACAAGCATACAATATATGTCTTTTCAATCAAGAAAGCGGTAGTCATATAAATAGATAAGGCACATACCTGATTCAGAGATTCTTAACTTAACACGTCCATTACCATGTAGATCATAAGCCAACCTGATTAACAACAAGATTACATATATGCATTAGATTCTCAACATTAACCCTAATAAGATGCATTTTAGGGTTTTGGCCAAGATGGGTTCCAAGTTTCTTATTGGTTCATTATATGATCTCATATTGATTTAGGGTCCATCATAAGAATGTGGTTCAAGTTTCATATCATTTCGAGGTTTCATGTGGACATGACAAGATTTCAGATACTTATGCTCAGATTAGGTCATGAGACTCATAATAGAGTAACCAAGGTCATGATCATCAAGATAGGAGAACCCATCATCAAACATGGTTTAGATCAACAACATTATGTCATAAGAAACATATTCCAAAATAGGTGTATGTCCATTAGAAGCAAGATTAGCAATCTAGGCAACGTTCAACATTATAGTCCAAAGTAGGCACATATGTACGATTGAGGTCATTCATGAACAATGGGTCGATTAGGGCCCTCATTAGGGTCACAAGAGCAAAAGAACTACTGATTTGATGCTTAGGAGGCTATAATTATACCAAAGACTCAAACTTCATCATGATCATGCATTAAAGTCCATGAACAAACTACAACATTCATTAGGGACAACCATGGATCAAAAGGGGAGCTTAGGAGCTCAACTTGGTTCAAGGTGGAAAAATATTACTGATTTCATGATTATGAGAGTGAATAGTCATTAAAGATGCAAGATTGATCATAACAGTGAATAAATGTTCCCAAACATGATGAATGTTAGTATTTTCAAGAAATCAGAGAACAAACATTTGACTTAGGCTCTCGGACTAGTCCTAAAGGGTAGGTCTCGTCGAGTTGATTGATTTGAT
This sequence comes from Alisma plantago-aquatica, assembly GCA_963693085.1. Lineage (NCBI taxonomy): Eukaryota > Viridiplantae > Streptophyta > Magnoliopsida > Alismatales > Alismataceae > Alisma > Alisma plantago-aquatica. The sequence goes on along the minus strand of OY856414.1, from coordinate 806,565,505 downwards.
ATATTGGTTTGCATATTTTGGATACAAGAACTAGGAGATATGTATTTTTGAATGGATGCATTAACACTATATAGAAATCACATCATCAACCTAGGATGTTACCTCTTTATCATGTGTATCTGGGCCGCTAGCCCCTGATCCAACGATAGAGGAGGCTTCTTCCTCACACGCCTCTCCTTGATTGCTGCTCCTGTTCACGCCCTTGTGGACTCCTTCCTAAGGTTGCCTTCCTCTCTGCTCGCGGTTGCAGACCGCTACCGAGCTGTTGAGGGCGGCTCACGGTCGCCTGGAGTCACTGCCCCACACGATCGCCAGCCCTCCTTCACCGCCCGTCCATCATCCACTGTGCCCGCTACAGAATCCTCTATTCGGCGTTCAGAATAGAGTACCTGTGGCTCCCATCGTTGAGCATCGCCGAGTCCACAACAAGCCCGGAATGGGCTGCGTTCGAGCGGCGACGGGTCTAAGGTACGACGACCTTGACTGGATTGATCGGTGGAGTTGTCCTCGCTCTCGTCTCCTCCCAAGTGGCTGGATAGCAGTGGCCGATTGCTGGATGAATCTACCTGTAGCCGAGGGAGGAGGAAAAGAGAAAGAGGGAGCGGAAAGTAAAACAAAGGGAGAGAAGAAAAGACGGGGAACAAGGGTTTATATGATGGGGTTTTATAACAGGGCAAGAAAAACTAGGGTTGTGTCGTCCGTTACCCAAACTGGGTTGTGGTGGGGAAGCTCCTTCCCTATTGTTCACTGGTTTCCTGAAGAGGAAGGGAGGAGGGAACAAGCTGTTGGGCCACCAAGTTCATTTGGGCCTAGAGCGACCAAAATCGGCCCAATACAACATGAAACACGTAAAGAGGAAGGCTAAAACATAAAATCTTTAAAACACCATAACTAGAGTTTCATAGGCCCGAAAGATGTGATTTTGGTGTCGTTGGACTCAGAATTGAACCCTCTACAACTTAAAGTACATTATAGGGCAAGAGGGGCACATTAGGGATGACTAAAAAAAAGTAGTTTCAAGAGAGGGTTGCTTTCAAGAATGACATTAGATTGATTTGATGTCACATATTGTGAAATGGATCATTGAGGTCACCAAAAAGATCATCATCACATTTATACTACAAGGTTGACATTTGATTGAGTAAGATACCACTACATGGGAGATAAAGAATACCATGGAGGAGAGAGAAAAGTCAGGTTGTCACATCCTTCCCTCCTTACAAGGAATTTCGTCCTCGAAATTAGTCCAAGATCATAGTTTTGAGTCAAAATAAACATTCATCAAGTCTAGGTATCCAACCATAGTTATCAAGGAATTTTTCATGATGGATGCACACTAGGTTATACTCATCAAGGGTGTACTCATCTCGATTATATACATATTACTTATTGTTCCATCGTAATGTGACATTATCATGGTATTAGGGTTTTCCCATCTCTTAGTATAATTTCTCTAACGTATGTGTTCATTATCATGACTTCCAACTGAGACCATAATTGAATGCGTATATTTCATCATTATACTAGGTTTCATGCATGTTTATTTTTTCCCCAAAATGTCTACTCAATTATGTTCATTATCTTTCATTTCAAAATTCGAATTAAATAATGTATTCAAAATTGTAATTACCGTCACTACTTTAGATACTAACCTATATTGTTATATAGTTAGTTATTTTGCAATATAGTTACCATATATATATATATATATATATATATATATATATATATATATATATATATAGCTGTTAATACCTAATGATGATGGAAAGGTGTAATAATAGGAGATGAAATGTGATACCTGATGCATCCCGTTAGATCTGCACACATTAATCAATTGGGATTTGATTAGATGTGCCCCACGAGATCGGGACATGCGGTGGGATCACTTTCAAAATTTATAAGGACCTAAACCTACACACCTACTTCTAATAAAAAACACAACACCCATAAGAGCATGGGGTCTTTTCATAGTATAGGAGGGCGGCAAGTATAGGCTCGATCCATAGGGAGAAAAGGGGGAACTAGAGTTAGGTTAGTTTTTGGGCTAGGTTCCTACTGTGGAGTCTAGGGTTAAGGGTTTGAAGGTTTTCTTGATTGATTACACTAAGTTGAGAAATAAAGCAATTAAAGGAAAGAAAACAAGATTAAAACCTAAGTTAACCCTAGACAGTTAATTATACTAAGCAAGCATAGAGAAGGCAAGCAAGAAAAAAAGCAAGAAAAGAACAATCTACACTAAGGCAAGCAAGGAAAGGTCTACACTACACTAAGCTAGAAAATAGGGTAAAAGAGAAATTAAAGACCAACTAGAAAGAGCAAAGCAAGAACAAGGAATGAAGCTAACTAATCAAGTTAAGGGATAACTAAGCTAACACTAGCTAAGCAAGATGGTAATTAGGGTTTTAAAGCAATAAAGGGATGTGTGGGATGTTTGGGGGATGCACTTATCAATTAGGTTGAGGGTGACATGTGAACATTATGATTTCATTTAGATTATCAAACCAAACAACAAGCTAGAGTCTAATGAATTATCCTAAACTACTAGCTGGCCATGGATATGCTAAGTTGTGTATAGGGGAACTAGTCCCTAACAACCCCTACTACCCTTGTGAGGCTCAATTGTGTTAGGGCTTAGATGTAATTCAATTAGAGTCTAAACAAGCCTAGATATCTAGGTTAGATGATCTTAGGGTGATTAGGGGATGAGGTTAGTAATGGGAGTGGAAGTGAGGCTTTAGGCCTCCCATCACCCACATTCTAGCCTTGAGAAAGTTCCTTACTAAGCACACTAAATTCATCTAAACTAGCTACTTAGATCTCTCAAATAGGGTTAGGAGAATTTATTAGCATGTAGGAGGATGGGTGGCTAGCTAGGGATCCATGAATTGGACCTTGGAGCAAATCCCAAAATTCACACATATAAGCAATTTCCTAGATTCCTAGGTAATTTCAAGCACAAACCAACAAGAAATTCATGAAGAGTAATATAGAAATAGAACATAATCATTAACAAATGAAATTACAATGTTTAAATATCATTTTCCCCCAACAAGGTATCTAAGTAACATTTTTAGACCCAAACATCCCACCTAAAGGGCCTAGCTACCCATGGAAATGCAAAATGCAAAAAGAAAGGAGAAAGACATAGAAGAAGCCATGGAGCTTAGTGTAGATGAAGTATCCATCCTATTCAGCTACTGCAAGATGTCCTTCTCCTTCCTCTAAGGTGCAAGGGGCATGGGATGATGGTGGAATAGGGTGAAAACACTAGGAAAGTAGGGTTTTGGTGGTGGAAATGGTGAAATGAAGTGTAATGGAGGTGGAAATAGAATGGAATGGATATGGTGCTAAAATGGAGTTCTAGGAGTGAGCTAGATGTGGCTAAGGGTCGAACCTTTGAGCTCCAACTACCCCAAAGGTTTATATAGGGGTATAGGGTTAAGTGGGGGAAACATGGGTAAATCAGTGCAAAAATAGGCTAGGGTTGACAGTAGCACAAACGTGGTGGAGTGGAACAAGAATGGTCGTGGTGGAGTGGAATGGTTATGTTGGTAGTGGGGGAAAATCACAGTAACTGGGTCAAGTTTGTACATGAAGTGGCATGGACGTGGTGGGGCAAGGGTAGCACAACCATGGTGGTCACCATGGCCGTGGTGGCTTGGATGTGTCTGCCCATTCTCTACTCCACAGCCATTCTGCATCAGCTGCCACATGGTCATGCAAGGTGGCATGGCCGTTCTGGGTCCATCTACCATGGCCATTCTGAGTGGCATGACCGTGGTGATTCTTGCATTTCTTGAAGTTGACTCTATTGATTTTAGATGAGCCAACATGGCTGTTCTGATGTACCACATTTGTGGTGGTCTCTGTTGCAACACTTTGACTTGATTCCTTAGATTTTCTTAGACATCTTTGCTTCAATGGAGCTTTGTCCACTAGGGTTAGGTTGAGGGAGCCTCAGAATTCACTTTAAGCCTCTCCAAGGGTAGAGAAACCCTAGGATCACTCCTTCTTTCTCTTCCATCCCAGCATGGTCCAAAAGCCTGAAAAACATGCAAATAATGTCCATAAGTGCATTTTACACAAATATGCATATTAGGGGAAATAACATGTAATCTAACAAGTATAGATGTGATTGAAATGTAATATAACACAAGATGAAGCCCTAAAATAGGCTTGCATCACCACCCCAAACTTAAAACATACTTGTCCTCAAGTATGCTCCAACTCAATCTCTTTATAAATTTTTCACCTCAAGAAATGACAAATGCAATGCAATAAATGAATATTGACTAAAGGGGCTCAAAGATGAATAAGTGCATGCATTCCACCTCTCACCTCTCCTCTTTCAAAAATCAATCATGATTAGAGCACTGAGCCTACAAACTTCAAATATAGAGCATAGAAAACACAATCAATCTATATGGTTGTCATATCACTCCAGGTAAATTATTTCATGGTACCAAAGGTCATAAATGACTAATTTTGTTGTTTTACATTCATGCGTTCAATTTCATATGTCCATTCACACTAAGTAACCCATGTGGCTGCAAAAAAGGGAAAAAAAGTGCTAGGTTTGATATTTCCTAGCTCCATGGGCATGCAAAAAGAAGAAATGGTTGGGGTAAGAATTTGGAGTGCTTTTACACACTCATCCTTTCTTTATTTAGATTCTCTTAAATAGGAGCATCGTTTATTTTCTTTTTGCATTTTTTGTTTTCTTTTCTTTGCCCTTAGTGTGGATAGGTCGTATGGTGATGAGAGTGAAGCGGGGGGATATAGATGTGGCCACCCCAAACTTTTGGAGGTGGCCATGGCTGAATATGTGCACTTTGGCATCCTTTCATGAGGTGGACATGTTAGAAGATGGTAGAAGAAAAGTGAGTCAAAGAGGGGTTACTACTGTGGAAATCAACATGAGACCTCATGCATGAAAGTTACTCCAATAATTTCATCAAGCAATGACACACTATATGGATGAGCAATATTAAATCCACATTTCTATCATGAGATTCTACAAAACTCTAAGCATTAGCAACTTGCTTCAATCACAATTGAACCAAATAGTTCACAAGCATGAGAGAGGTGGTTCACATGTAAAAAGTCAAGATTGAGGCCATCTAGCAATAAACCATGATAATTCACTAGCATTTGTCCGAGGTCATCCTTTTCAATCCAACAAGTAGATATTAGGTGAAAACACACTTTTTGGCAAGAAGTTCTAAACTTGGGAAAAATTGGAGAAAATGGTGCCAAATTGCCTTCAATTACATCTAGACCTACATTATGGAACATAAAGCAGGAAACAAGAAAACCCTAGCCAAAACATGCAAAAATTACAAAAATTAACATGATATGGCAAAAAGAGCAATTGTTTTTGAAAATTATGCAATGGAAGAAAGCAAACTATATGATATGCATGTCTCTAAAGCAGGCACACAAAGTATGGATATATAAATATGATATATGGTTATGCTATTTGGTCATCTTGAGAAAAAATTAGAACAGGGAACATAGAGGAAAGTGGGGTAAATAAAGGGCTTAGCACCCTACCACCCCAAACTTTTAAACCATGTTTCCTCAGCATGAAATGGAAGCTTAGAATGGTAGGGTAGAGGACATGGAGTCGTGACAGATAAATGTCTAGAGGGGAGAGAGATATCAAGGTGTCCACTATGCTGGGATGGCCAACATAGACATGGTGCACACCATGTCCATTTTGTATTGCCTACACCATGGTTGTGGAGTGTGGCACGGCCGTGCCCATCCCCTTCTCATAGCTTCTCTACTAATTTCCAAATTTCTCTTCAATTTTATTTTCTTCCTTGGAAATATCATCCGTGCATCACTCTCCTTCCAATGTATCTATCCAAAAATGACTTAAAAAACAAAATCCATCAAGTATAAAGTGTGTGTGTGTTTTCTTGGAAAGTGTAAAAACAAAGCAAAAGTATCAAAAATGGAAGTTTGGGTGAAAAATTCCCAAACCTAGGTGGGTTTCCTCCCACAAGCATTGAGTTTCATGCCTTCAGCTGGGCTTGTTGTTCTTTTACCATCAAACATTGTCCAAAAACAAAATGTTTCCATCCCCATCATAGGAAATCCTCTCAAATCTTTCCTTGATTGATCTTCCTCCCAGGGTCATGCAAGCTTCTTAAGTGTTATTCAACATTTTTTTTCCTTGGGGGTCATCATCATAGATCTTAATCATCCTTAAGACCTTCAAAAAATCATTCCATAGTTTTGTTCTCTCTTGAGGAATGGGTCTTCATAGGTATCAAAGAGATGGGTCTCAATCATATGGGACACTTGTGGACAAGGATTTTTGCAAGGGATCTTCATTAAGATCTTTGTCAAATTGCTTCCCTCCCTTGTTGAGCTTCTGAACAACCTTGTCATGCCCGATGATTGAAACCATATCCATTTGCTCATGGAAAGTAGGGGGAGCATGTGATAGTTGTGGTGGTTGAAATGGTGTTAATGACCATTGGAATTGAGGTAGAGGAGGGAATTGAGGTTGGAAGGTGAATTGGTGGGAAGGTTGTGTTAATCGAGGTGGTGGGGTGTGTTAGGCTTAGGATAGCCTTAGAGGTAGGGCAGTGGAGGAAATGGATGGGTTTGTGCATTTTGTCCTTCCATCTTGTCCTTCCTGAGTGGCTTGTCACATGCACAAGGCACAACCAAACAAAAGAAATCAAGTTAGCAAACCAATATGAAAAAGAATACAAAGAATAATGAATAAAGAATGGCAAGGGTAGGGCAGTAGGAAAAGATCAAAGCAAAACTAACTAGCCAGGTGGAGTTCCTTTCTTCCCAGCAATGGCGCCAAAAAGTATGGTGTGTTTCTCAGACATAGACAAGTAAACTTGAAAATATTGTGCCAAAGGGGAGAGTCAACACCACAACTACTAGGTATATATGATGCTTTCTATCCCCTACGATGGCACCAGAAAGCTTGGTGCATTTCTGCTAATGGTGCTACACACTACTCAATTGGAATTTGAGTAGATGAAACTCTGTGAGAAAACAACACATGATGGGATCACTTTCAAAATTTATAAGGGACCTAAACTTAACACACCTACTTCTACTAAAACACTACATCAAGTGTATGGGGTCATGATGTAGGAGGGAGCAAAGTACAGGGTCAATCCACATCGAGAAAGGGGACACTAGAGCTAGATTAGTTTTTGGGCTAAGTTCCTACTACGGAGTCTAGGGTTGAAGGTTTAAAGGTTGATTGTTGATTGTATACACTAAGTTGAGAAAGAAAGCATTAAAGGAAAGCAAACAAGATTAAAACCTAAGTTAACCCTAGAATTTTAATTCTACTAAGCAAGAAAAGACAAGGCAATCAAGGAAAAGAGCAAGAAAAGAACAATCTACACTTAGGTAAGGAAGGAAAGGTCTACACTACACTAAGATAGCAAATAGGTCAAAAGAGCCATTAAAGATCTAACTAGCAAGAGCAAAGCAAGAACAATGCAAAAAGATAACTAAGCAGGTAAAGGGCTAACTAAGCTAACACTATCTAAGCAAGATGGCAATTAGGTTTTTAAAGCAATAAAGGGATGTGTGGGCTATTTGGGGATGCACTTATCAATTAGGTTGGGGTGACATGTGAATGTTATGATTTTATTTAGATTAACAACCCAAACAACAAGCTAGAGTCCAATGAATTATCCTAAACTACTAACTAGACATGGAAATGCTAGGTTGTGTATAAGGGAACTAGTCCCTAACACCCCCTACTACCCTTGTGAGGCTCAATTAGGTCAGGGCTTAGATGTAATTCAATTAGAGTCTAAACAAGCCTAGTTTTTAAGATTAGATGATCTTAAGGTGATTAGCGGCTGAGGTTAGTAATGGGAGTGGAAGTGAGGTTTTAGGCCTCTCATCACCCACATTCTAGCGTTGAGAAAGCTCCATGCTAAGAACATTGAATTCAACTAAACTAGCTAGTTAGATCTCTCAACTAGGATTAGGAGAATTATTAGCATGTAGGAGGATGGCTGGCTAGCTAGGGATCCATGAATTGGACCTAGGAGAAAATCCCAAAATTCACACATATAAGCAATTTCCCTATATTCCTAGGTGATTTCAAGCACAAACCAACAAGAAATTCATGAAGAGTGAGATAGAAATAGAACATAATCATTAACAAATGAAATTACAATGTTAACATATCATTTCCCCCCAACATGGTATCAAAGTAATAATTTTGGCTCCAAACAACCCACCTAAGGGGCCTAGCTACTCATGGAAATGCAAAATACAAGAAGAAAGGAGAAAGAGATTGAAGAATCCATGGAGCTCAATGTAGATGGAGTGATCCTCCTCTCCAGCTACTGCAAGACATCCTCCTCCTTCGTCCAATATGCAAAGGGCATGGAATGATGGTGGAATAGGGTCAAAACACTAGGAAACTAGGGTTTTAGTGGTGGAAATGGTGAAATAGAGTGGAATGGAGGTGGAAATGGAATGGAATGGATAAGGGGAGAACATGAAGTTCTAGGAGTGAGCTAAGGGTGGCCAAGGTTTGATCCTTTCATCTCCAGCCACCCCCAAGGTTTATATAGGGGTCTAGGGTTAAGTGGGGGCAACATGGGTAAAGAAGTGTAAAAATAGGCTAGGGTTGAGAGTAGTACGGCCATGGTGGTCACCACAGCTATGGTGGAGTGGAACGAGAATGGTCGTGGAGGAGTGGATTGACCGTGGTGAAAAATGGGATAAATCATAGTAACTTTGTCAAGTTTGTACATGAAGTAGCACGGTCGTGGCAGGGCAAGGGTAGCAAGGCCATGGTGGCTTGGATGTGTCTATTTTTTCTTTGCTCCACTACTATTCTACATCAGCTACCACAAGGTCATGCAAGGTAGCACGACTATTCTGGGTTCATCTACCACGACCATTCTGAGTGGCATGATTGTGGTGATTCTTTCATTACTTGAAGTTAACTCTGTTGATTTTTGATGAGATGACATGGCTATTCTGGTGTGCCACGGCTGTGATGGTCTCTGTTGTAACACTTTAACTTGATTCCTTGGATTTTCTTGGACATCTTTGCTTAAATGGAGCCTTGGCCACTAGGGGTAGGTTTATGGAGCCTCAGACTTCACTTTAAGCCTCTCTAAGGGTAGAGAAACCATAGGATCACTCCTTCTCTCTCTTCCATCCAAGCATGGTCCAAATGCCTAAAAAACATGCAAATAATGTCCATAAGTGCATTTTACACAAATATGCATATTAGGGGAAATAACATGTAATCTAACATGTATAGATGTGATTGAAATGCAATATGACACAAGATGAATCCCTAAAATAGGGCTGCATCAATACCTTATCATTATATTAATTTATGCATGTACGAATTTCCCATATGGACATTAAGAAGTGTGAAAATCCTATAAAGAAAGATAATACAGAAAACACTAGAGCAAGAAACCTAGATGAAAATATGAAAACTAGAACGATAGAGAAACCACGATGTAGTATTCCAATATGGAGAAACTTAATCTTAAATAAGTCAAATCGAGCAACATTTGATTCTAAGGCTATTAGTAACAAATTTTCCTCATTATAACTTTGTCTTCATCGATTCATAGATTCACTCAAATATAATTTGTGCGAAATTTGGAGTCTTGAGGTATTGAATCCTCTAAATCGATTATTTGTGCTATTTTATCCCTCTTGAACTCCATTCATATACTTTTGAAAAGTGGTGTAGCCAATTTTCTTATCAGCCTTGTCTTTCCATTTTGAAGGTCACCACAACTACTTTGAGTATTGAATATTATTTAATGATTGAATAAATTTGGATTTGTACCTTGTTACAAAAATTTGGATATGATCTAGAACTTTGGTTGCTATATTTAGATCGTCGTATCACTAACCCTATGACCCTATGAAGTGGTTAATAGACATAGAGATCCCCTAGTACTAGTTACGCTCACTGTAGAATCTCTCATAGAGGGGAGAATAATGTCCATCTAGCCATGGTGAAAACAAATTATTAGATAGAACGTGTTAATGCTTAGACCCTTAAATGTTGAATATGTTGATTTTTTCAAATATTGATACTCTTAAGTATTTCTTGTTTTTTGAATAATATTGAAATTTTGGTACTTTGAATATACTTGTGAATTATAGCATGTGCATCCTTGAAACCTTAACTTATTGATCCTAGTACACCAAATACTCCTTACCTAATTTGTAGATACTTTGGATCTCCTCTTCTTCATATTTATCTAAATAGATCAAAATAATATTTAGTACCAGCTTTGTTGACACAAACCTTGTTTTGGTCCATGTGTGGATTTATTCCCTATGGTAAATCATGGGCAAGTGATACAAAGAAAACATAGAAGAGACATGCAGGAGATGTCCTATGTTGGGGAACGCATATAACTATTGCATGTTTCAAATACTAATCCTGATGTGTGTTGTCTTCTGTCAACTTTAATTGTGAAGCATGAAAGTATGAAAGATTTGTATATATGTTATGATTTAATTTTTTTTAAAATTTGATCATAAATATTAGGTCTTTTCAGCATGGTATCAAAGTTGAAAACATTCAAACATCATGCATGTATCATGGAAATTAGGGTTACATATCTAGTACACCTTGAATTCAAGCAAATAATTTACAACCAACCCTTCTTTTTCTAGGACTATCTACCTAGGATACAAATATAAACTTAGGAGGATATATTTTACTCTCAATTGTCTAAGATTCCAATTAGTGAAGATGAACCATCATCATGTTAGCTAATGCAAATGATTTGAGGTGTTGAAGGAAGGATGTTTAGTAAAGGTTCTGGCATAATTAATTCCAGTCCACTTAGGTGGTGGTGGAGTTTCCTCACTCTACATACTGACTTGGCCAAGGAGATTTATACAACTTGGAAAAATCATAATTCATGAACAAAGTTACCCACCCAAACCAATATGTCAAAACAATGATAGAATGTCTGACTACAAATTTTGAACAACCTAGTAGTTGTCTATATTGGAATCCTGGAAGGTTAACACTTGTTGGCTATATTGGACTCAAAGAAGATGAATACCGAGACTAGAAGTTCCATGTTTGAATTTGTGATACCCCCATTGGTAGAGAACAACATGCTTCTCCCATGTACCATAAGTTGAATTAACTTAGTGGCTCATTAGTTTCCATGGTGATCTAATTTTCACATTGAGTCAAGTAGTTAGTATGGTAGAGTTAAAGCATGTAGAAAGTTGGTAAGATATGCTTGTGACTTGGTTCTATAATCAACCTTTTCCATTTTCAATTTGCATCAAAAAGTTTTTCCATCAAAAAGAATATTTTCTATATAATACTAAATGGAAAAAATGATTTAGTGGGATTTTAATAATGATTTCTTAAGCTAAGTTGTAACAAAGGAGGTATGAGAAAACCCAAGAGGAGAAATCTAGAGTTTGATGCATGGTCAAGATTAAGAGAAAGTGAAAGATGGCACACTATAGTTGGCATACCAATTTATATTTCTAGTTCAACCCTCTTAATTGGGGGTGAAATACTTGAGTAGGCCATGGATATATTTATTTCAAGGACGAATCTTCTTTATAGGGTGGAGTGCTATAACATACTCAATTTTGGATATTAAATCTATTTTGAGTTGTAATTTATATTTTTTCCCTAACCCGAGTGCATCACAAATCGGTCCTTCACTCCAAGTTCATTATGATTACCTTGTCCAAATTCCATGTAAATGGATACAAATTCATCACCAAGAAAGATTTCTTATTCATAGATAATACCTTTCCCTTCTTTTGAACAATGTTTACAAACAAATCCATGTATGAATCACTTCGATATCATTTATTACAATTTAAGGGAATGATTAAATTATCCTCCTTAGATTCATAATTATAGATGTTCATGTTTGAAATATCAGAGCAATTAGAAGTGTTGTTTGAAAGTTATAAAAAATTAAGAGTAATAAGTTAACTAAGAATTTGTGCTAATTAATTCATCCTTAGGTTATTATTTTAAGAGCTTGGTCTTCCTCCTCAAATCAGGCTCTCCACTAGTTACATAGAAAAATGGCAACGTCATTTTTCACAACCAGGCTAGCACCATCCAAGAAACCAAACTTCTCTCCCCACATTGAAGTCCTTTGCCTAGATGACTCCTCAAGCAATGTATGTTCCCTGAGTGCACCCCCTTTACCACATTCATCAACTTCTAAGAAAAAACAACAACCATCACTAAATGTAGCATGTCCTCCTCACAACCAGAATTAGACATTTCTTACAACTATTGACAACTCCTAGATACCTCCTCTATCCCACAACACTACTTACCTATATCTATATACTCCCATACGATCATCATAGATTGAGATGCCCCTTCTTATAAATAGTTTTTTGCAGTGTCCAAGGATTTACATACTTTCTCCAATGTTGTATGGTTTGAATCAACAATAGAAGTACAAGTCAGACCCTAAAACTGATCTCATCCCCTTCGCTTATATCCCAAGATATATGAATTCCAAGTTGAATACATCCAAAATATCTTATCCACATCTCCTCTTCATGTCATAAGCTATTTAAAATTCAACCATGAAATGGATATTCAAAGTTCATAGCACCATTGACAATGATAATAGCCTGAGTTGTGTAGCCTATTCTCAAACCCTACAGATCTCTACAAACTTTGTTTTATATCATACCAACCAATGCAAGCACCACTACTACATCTTCACCAAGATTGATAGTATAGGGTGTATGAGAGGAACCATCCCCAACTATTTATTACCTCAACAAAATGGATAGTTGATGACTAGCATTTGATGATTCCATGATGAACTTGTAACACATGATGCCTCAATATGAGGATCGCCATCAACCCGGTCTAGGAAGACCTAATGATGAGTTTGCATGCAAATACCCTCCAATTGAGATTAATAGAAAGGGGAAGACCTAATGATGAGTTTGCATGCAAGTTGTTGGTTAGTCAAGGAGGGTATCCATGGGGAATTGCACATGTGAATATGAGGAGTTAAAGATCAGAATACAAGAACATTTTACAACATAAACTTCCACTGTTCGATCCATTGGTGATCAGTTGAATTCGTACATATAACAGGTAAGTGCCTTAGTCTATAAACCTATCTGATGAATTTCCATCTAAAAAAACAACTAATAATATTGATGATAACCTATCCATAGTAATCTTAAAGTTCCTACAATCGAATAACTCATTTCTACCATGTTAATATATGTATATATATTACTGATAATGAAGTTAGTAGTTTAAGTAACTATAGGTCAAGGGTATTTGTATACTTTTAATTAGATATGATAACATACCTTGATTTCAAACTAATAGGAAATAATATGTAAACATGTGAGATTATATCTAATAGTCTATTTTGAGAAAAACGTAGTATGATTTAAAATTATTATGGAACTTGATTCTATTGATACTATGAGATATAGAAAGATAACATAGACCTACTATGTAAAGATGGTTAGGAGAAACAACCAGTAGATCCAGAACTTAAATTATGTATATTGGTCATCACCAATTTAGATATTGACATGTATTGTTATATAGTTACTTATTTTGGAGTAAATTAGCCATATGTATAGTAGTGAATACCTATGGTTATGGAAATGTGTAATAATATCAGACTAAATGTGATATATTAGCTTATTAATGTATGCATATACTAGTTTCCCATATGGATAGCACCAAAACCCTATAAAGAAGAATAATAGAGAAAATAGTTATATATTTGAGTATGAAACCTAGATGGAAAAATAGAAACTAGAAAGATGGATAAAATATGTAATAGTAATCCAATATAGAAAAACCCAATCCTAAATAAGTAAAATTGAACAACATCAGATTCCAAGCCACTTAGTATTAATATTGTCCTAATATGTAGCTTTGACTTCATCAATTCGTGGAGTCACTCAAAATATAGTGTTTGCAACCTTTGGAGTCTTGAGGTACTAAATTATCTATTTCAATTGTTGTGATCTTTTATCCATCTTCAACTTTATTCATAATATTTTGTTAAGTAAAAGTTGACCGGCCTAAATCGCGCGTCCAAAATTGGAGGCGGATTTGAGGTAGTCGAGTTTTTTCATTTATAAACCTGAATCCTTCTAGGCCCCCGCAACTTTGTTCACGGGGTCGAAGTAGTCATACAGGGTCGAACACAGGGACAAGGGGGTAGTGTTGAGAACCATAAATTGCCACGCTACACTCCGGTAGGTATAAAGAGATATAAATTCCCGAAAGGGAACGGTAAGATGTCACGAAATAAACAAGAAAACTATCTCCAAATGGAGCTACAAGAGAGATTTAAGGTTTTAGTCATTTAGCAGTTTTTAGGGGTTTTCATGCAACAGAAGCAGAAAGATAAAGACTAGAGCTCATGCAAGGTTCGGAGGATAAGACTGTAGTAAAACAAGCGGTAGCGGTAACACCCTGCACCCCTCCTCTCAGAGCGGGTACCTCTAACCTCTACATCAACACCCTCTCGAGGTTGCTGGGCTTCAGTTAGAGTGGAATGTTACAGAAAACAACTTCGTTCCAGGAACTCTCGTACTCCAGAATCGGACCAAACGCTAGAGCCACAACACAACTCTCGAAGTTGTTGTGACGGGAAAATGGTTCGGTAGCTAATCGAAACGCGATCCAAATCATACAAGCTAGGGTTCAGATATTAAACAGAGCAGTCATCCAACATTGTACACCAAGCATAGAGCAACAAGTAATTGAATCTTTCCATTTCCATAAACATTTAAAGGTCTTAATTCATTGCATAAACAAAGAATTAAATAACAGAATTAAAAGATAGGTGTCGCCTCCTTGATGTAGAACGGCGACTGGGTGCTTTAGCTCTCCTGCCCGATATCGGTCAGAGGTCTAGCCCGATACAGAGGTGTCGGGAGACACACCCTCTCGGGCGGCACGCGCCGACTGGCGACTGCATCGGTCAAGGGCTCTGGCCGATACGCTCATGTCAGATGACACACCCTCTCGGGCGGCACGTTCGATAGACTAAGCGTATTGGGTTGATATCGTGTCGGGCTAAGAGCTAAGCATTATTGATGTCGGTCACTTGTGTCGGGCAGTGATGTCGGCCGATATCGGCCCGCAGTGTCGCCCGGGACGGTCCTAAGTGAACTATCCCCTCCCTCTCGGGATGAGGAGAAACTCACCTAGTGTCACCCGAGACGAACACTGGGGCACGATACCGGTGCTCTCGGAGTTTCCTCGCTCAAGCTCTCAACTGTCTAACTGTCAGTTGTCTGAATGCGAACTGTTCCAGCCCTGCGAGCTGTGCGAGCTGTCTTTTCGGCTCCCTGTAGCTGCTATTTATAGTCAGCTGGTTGGTGGGAAGACATGGTGCTCGAAGCGCCACGTAGCTCCCTTGTACGCCGGTCGATGGAGATGGACGGCCAATACAAGCATTTTCTCGGTGCAAGGTGCTGGCTATTGGTCACGTGGCGGGCGGCACGCCTGCCAGTGGGTGGCTGTGTCGCCCGACGAGCTGGGTTGTCGAGGCGGCTTTGGCTCCCTGTCGGGTAGAAGGTGTGTCGGCCGACACGTTCCTGTCGCGCGACATCTCCTCGTCGAGCATCTTTGTGTCACCCAGCCCGTGTCGGGCAGAGGCTGTATCGGGCGTCAGGGAGGCCGAGACGGGTCTGGACTTATTCATGGGCCGGAATCGGCCTTATTGCACAAAAGCGAGGAAAATTCTTTAAAAGATAGGAAAATCGGAGTAAGAGCATTGCTTGGCCAATTATTGTGAAAATGCTAATAAAATAGAGGAAAATAGCAGAAAAAGGGCAGTTTTGATAACAAAATAAAGGGAAAAAACGTCACAAAAACTGATGTTATCAACTCCCCCAAACTTAGCGTTTTGATTGTCCTCAATCAATATTTAAACTATATTTTTGTGATGCTTCTTTTTGCTCGGAAAACTTTTAGGCCAAGAGGTAAAACAAGTGTAGTAATGCCTTTAGAGATAATGTTGCTTCACTCAAACAAAAGACTACGCGTTTCCTAGCCTTATTATTTCAATAAAATTTTTCTCTACAGCTTCAGCAAGACTTTGTTGTATGATTCCGAAGTTAGCTTACGCACCAAACAACTTTATTTTCGGGGCAGAAAGTTGTGTATAGGGTAGGCTAAGGCTTTTTGGGTTTTTCATTCTTGTTTCCCATCAGTCCATCCAGGTAAGGGTCTGTCAACGGGCAAGTGGTCCCTGCAGTCCAAGCCAGTTGGCTTTAGAGCAGTGATTTCATATCCTACGTACCACTGCCCCGGATCTACCATGCCTAAAGATGGGTACTTTTGAAAAACAAGAGGTGTATATATATATATATTTTTTTTCTTTTATTGGGCACAACTCTCATGCTTTTATTCACTCTCTCGAGGCTTCTCTCTCTTTTTTTTTGGATTTTGTTGGGTGAGGGAAACAAAGAGATTTCCGCTGTTTGGGCGCTTTTTCCTTCTCCATATTTATCTCTTAGCTGTTCACGAGATTATTATATTTTTGAAATTTTTGACATGGCAAAGTATACTCTTTTGTTCGTTTGGAGCAGCATTATCAAAAAGATATAACAGGACTTGCATCACATTTAGCACAAAGAAAATAAACTTTGCAAAAGGTAACAACAGATTTTCATTATTATTACAGCAACTTTGTACATATGCATAGGGGCAAAATTTGTAAAGGGAAGGTTTTTGAAAATTGAAATTTTTATATATATGCCATACATGCGTAGATCAAATATACAGGAAGCTATAAGAGCACATCAGCGTAGAAATCTTGAAGAGTTTAAAGAAAATTTATACCTCCCTCACTGGCATACAGATACCCCCCCAAACTTACTCCATACTCTGTCCCAGAGTAGAGAAGAAAGCAAAAGTGAGGTAAAGTTTAGCCAGTGAGGGTTAGCTTGCTGATGTACTGCAATATGCTCCTTCGAAGTTGCAGCATGCCACTGGGAGGTTGTCTAGCGGGCTCACTTCGGCGAAGTAGCAGTTGAGCTTGAGCGTAACCCTCAAAATTCACTTCTGGCCCACCTTTTCTCCACATCTCCGTTGTGAACATGCACGAAAGGACTGATCATCAGTCCCTCGTCCAGTTCCCTGGAGTGTGTAGTCAGGGTGGCCCCTCTCCCTTAAGAGGACGGAACTGGGGCGCCTCGAACTTGTTTGGAGGCCTTGGTTTCCGCACTCTTGCTGCCCCTGGAGATGGTCATAAACCACCACAGGGACAGGTTGATAACTAGGTGACTCTCTATTGGAGCTACCAAATCAAGAAAAATCTCCCCTTTCATTGTTGTTGTCATTTCTGCCCGACAGTCGTTGCTGATCTCCGCGTCGTTGTTGGTGTGGCTGGTGGTTTGCTCTGTATGAGCCATACCTATTATTTAAAATCAAAATTTATTTATACGTTAGGCAGATAAAGATAAAAAGAAAAACTTTATTAAAGCATGGGCGAGACAGGATCGGGCGATATGTCTGTCGCACAGTACAATATCCCTCCCGATACAGGTGTATCGGGCGATAATGTCGCACAGGGCAACTTCCCGACAGGACGCCTTGAAAGAGAACGTGTCGCTCGATAAAAGAAAAACAAGACTTATTTCAGAAATCTGGGTATCATCCACTAAAAGAAACTCGAGTCGATGCAAAATTGGGCGATACGAGGAATGCCGCACGATACGACTCGTCGTGCGACACTGGTGTATCGGGCGACAAGGTCATATGTAGCGCTTTACTGCTTCGGGCGATACAATCCTGTAAGGCACATAAACCCGATCAGCAGTGTGCGCTAAAGAAACCTATGTCGGGCGATAAGGTTATCGGTCGATAGACGTGTCGGTCTATATCTATGTCGGGCGATAAGAAAATAACAAGTCGACCGATACCAAGCGCATGATACAAGACTCGTGTCGGGTAAAAGAAAACGTGTCGGGTAAGAGGTGTGTCGGGCTATACCCTTGCTCATAGGAGACATCGCCCGATACTAGAGTGAAGGCGAGATGGTCGACACACGAGCAAAAGACGGGTCACTGCATGCGTTCCAGGTGGCTGAAAAGTGAACAAGTGAGGTACCCCGACATGATGGTCCCCCCTTCGTATTTATACCGAGTTCAGCTGGGGGCAAATCGGTCAGATCAGGGCGCACACGTCGACCGGTTAAAACATGTCGTCCCCGAGACGACGGTCCCGTCGGCCAAAGTGAAGGGCATTTACTCCTCGCACGAAATGGATGTCGCTCGGGGATGCTAACCGTCGCGGTGCTTGCGGTGCCCAAGAAACTCTGGCCGATACAAGCGAGTCTGTGCGCCAGCTGAGCGGCTGCCCGACACGGCCTAAAACTTAAAGCAAAGCGGGAAAAAGCATTTGACGGGCAAAACATCATAGGTCAGCACAGAACCCATCACCCTCAGACAGAAATGCTCGTCAAAGCTTCGGAAAATTAAGCGATGACCCATAAAACAGAAGAGTCGGCACGCTCGGCGCATGCTCTGACTCGGGCCTTATTACAATTCATAAAGTTTGTTTTTGCTATTTATAAGAAAAATGCAACCTATTCTAAGAAAGAAAGAAAGAAGAACTCAGGCTGCCTCCCGAAGAGCACTGGGGTTTGCGTCGTCAGCTCGACCGGTGTAGGATCATCATGTTCAACCCTCAATTGTACCCATATCTTATAGACTGGTCTCTGTCCTCTTGACAAACGCTTCGTCTTCGTAGAACCTTTTCACCCTGTGCCCATTTACCTTAAAGGCCTTACTCGGATCGTCTTTGTCGTAGAGCTCCATCATCCCTGATGGATATATCTTTGACACTGTGAACGGTCCGGACCACCTTGTTTGCAACTTCTCAGGGAAAAGACGAATAGAGGACTTGAATAACAAGACCTTATCTCCTTCGCTTACATCTTTTCTCCTGAGATGGGCATCATGATACAACTTGGTCCTCTGTTTGTAGATTTTTGCATTTTCGTAGGCGTTCATTCTCAGCTCTTTGAGCTCTTGAAGCTGCAAAAACCTCTTTTCTCCAGCTTTGTCGAGGTCCATATTTAGGAACTTGATTGCCCAAAGGGCCTTATGTTCCAATTCCAACGGCAAGTGGTAGGATTTTCCGTAGATCAGACGGTAGGGGGTGGTTCCAATGGGTGTTTTGTAAGTAGTGCGGTATGCCCATAGTGCGTCGTCTAGTTTCATGGACCAATCTTTCCTTGTTCGGCTGACAGTTTTCTCCAAGATCTGCTTGATTTGTCTGTTAGAAACCTCTACCTTTCCTGATGTCTGGGGATGGTAGGGTGTAGCGATCTTGTGCTTCACTCCATACTTGTGCAGAAGTGCTTCAAACTATCTTTCTCTGATATGCGACCCTCCGTCGCTTATTACTGTTCATGGGACGCCGAAACGAGGGAATATGGTCTTCTCGAAGAGATGGATAATTGAATTGGCGTCGCAGGTCTGGGTGGCTACCGCTTCCACCCACTTCGATACATAATCTACAACCACGAGAATGTATTGATACCCCCGAGATGGGGGAAACGGTCCCATGTAATCGATCCCCCATACGTCAAATATCTCCACTTCAATCCAGCTTGCCATAGGCATTTCGTTCCTCTTTCCTATGTTCCCTGTGAATTGGCACTCTTTGCAAACCTTCACAAACTGTGCCGCATCTTTAAACAGGGATGGCCAGTAGAAACCTGACTGCAGCACCTTTGCATCTGTTCTTTCGCTGCCTAGGTGACCACCATAGGGAGAGGCGTGGCATTGCTTCAAGATGTCTGCGGTTTCTTCTTATGGGATGCACCTTCTGTATAAGTTGTCGACGCATCTTTTGAACAGGAGGGGATCATCCCAGTAGTAGTTCTTAACATCCACGAGAAGTTTCTTCTTCTGATTGTACGTAATGTCAGGAGGCAGCTCACCGCAAGCAAGATAGTTGTAGATGTCTGCAAACCAGGGTAGGCTTTCTTCTTGGGCTTCGGCCGACATAAGAGCTTCATCGGCATAGTCGTCGTTGATGGGAGGTCCTCTCTCTTTCTCAGTCACGATCCTTGATAGGTGGTCTGCGACCACATTCTCTGCGCCCTTCTTGTCGATAATTTCGTGGTCGAACTCTTGGAGCAACAAGGCCCACCTCAACAGTCTTGGCTTGGCGTCTTTCTTTTGCATCAAGTATTTCATAGCCCCGTGATCTGTATATACCTTGACCTTGGCTCCAACGAGATACGACCTGAATTTATCAAACGCGAAGACGATCGCTAGCATCTCCTTCTCTGTGGTCGTGTAGTTCACCTGAGCTTCGTCCAATCCGCGACTCGCGTAGAAGATCACACAGTGCTTCTTGTCTTTCTTTTGCCCCAGGACTGCCCCAACCACGTAGTCACTAGCATCGCACATTAGCTCGAAAGGTAAACCCCATTCAGGTGCTTGAAGGATTGGTGGTGAGGTTAAAGCATCTTTTAGGGCATGAAAAGCACTTAGACAATCATTAGAGAAAACAAATTTAGCATCTTTTACCAGAAGATTGGACAGTGGTTTGGAGATCTTTGAGAAGTCCTTTATGAATCTTCGGTAATGTCCCGCGTGTCCGAGGAAGCTTCGCACCCCCGTCACGGATCTTGGTGGAGGAAGCTTGGATATTGCTTCAACCTTGCTTGCGTCCTCCTCGATCCCTCGCTTCGAGATCTTATGCCCGAGGACGATGCCCTCCTGTACCATGAAATGTCACTTCTCCCAGTTCAGAACTAGGCTTTTCTCCTCGCACCTTTGAAGGACCAATGACAGATTCTTCAGTCAACTATCGAAGTCTTATCTATAGACAGAGAAATCGTCCATGAAAACTTCTATGATGTCTTCCAGAAAATCTGAGAACATTGATATCATGCATCGTTGAAAGGTGGCGGGGGCGTTGCAGAGTCCGAAGGGCATCCTTTGGAAGGCATAAGTGTCGTAAAGGTAGGTGAACGTTGTTTTCTCTTGATCGTCGGGTAAGATGGGTACCTGGTAAAAACCTGAAAAGTCATCATGAAAACAAAAGAAATCATGATGCGCTAACCTTTCAAGAACTTGGTCAATAAAAGGTAGCGGAAAATGATCCTTCTTTGTAGCCTGATTAAGCTTTCGGTAATCAATGCACATTTGCCAGCCGGTGACGGTCCTTACCGCCACCTCGTCGCCCTTCTCACCCCTGACCACCGTCATCCCGCCCTTTTTGGGTACTACGTGGATTGGACTTACCCAATTGCTGTCGTTGATTGGGTAAATGATCCCCGCATCCCTAAGCTTTATTACCTCTTTCTTGATGACCTCCTTGAGCATCTGGTTCAGCTTCCTCTGGGGTTGGGCCAGGGGCTTGGCAGATTCCTCCAGGTTGATGTGATGCATGCACAAGGCGGGGCTAAGGCCTCTGATATCATCCACTGAGTATCCTATAGCCCCCCTATGGAGTCTTAGCTCTTCAAGGAGTCGGTCTAGCTGGCTGCTCGAAAGATCGGTGTTCACGAAGACGGGGTTTCTGTGCTCTTCATCTAAGAATTCGTACTTCAGGCCCTCGGGTAACGCTTTTAACTCTGATTTTGGTCCGGGTGTCTTCTCCTGAGGTTCTCCTTCAAGAGAGACATACATCGCAGACTCTACCGCCACATCTTCATCTGACAAGCCTTCCTCAAAAAGGCTGAGAAGGTCGAGATGCTTTGCGACCTCAGGATCTTTGAGGTCAGGATCTTTACAATATATAGCCCTCAAGAGGGGGTCTACTGTCCGGAAGTACTCCTCTATCTCCTTGTAGAATTTATTGTAACTATCTGCAAACTGTGCTGATTCAGAGATGGACGGGCCCCTCATTATTTCTTTCAGCTTGAAGTCCATATGGTCGTTTCTGACCCTTAAGGTGATCATCCCCTCGGAAACATCAATTAGCGCTCTTCCTGTTGCCAAGAAGGGGCGCCCAAAGATGATCTGGCACCGGGGGTCTTCAGCTGTATCCATGACTACTATATCGCAAGGGATGAAGAAATTGCCAACCCTTATCGGTACATCTTCAACAATGCCAACGGATCTCTTAAAAGTGTGGTCCGCTAGTTGAATCAGAATGCTGGTTCCAACCATGTCGGTCAAGCCCACCCTTCGTGCGAAACTTAGAGGCATGAGGCTAATGCTTGCCCCCAAGTCCGCTAGACCTTTGCGCTCGACGTTGTCCCCGATGGCGAAAGGGATTGTGAAAGCTCCGGGATCCCTTCTCTTATTTGGTAAGTCGGGTTTGAGGAAGGCAGACGAGGCGGAAGCTAGCTGCACTATCTCTATCCTTGCTCCCCTTCTCTTCTTCGTGATAAGGTCCTTGAGGAACTTGGCGTACGTAGGCATCTCCTCCAGGGCGTCAAGGAAGGGGACTTCAAGATGCAGTTTTCTGATCGAGTCCATGAACCTTTCGTGACGCTTCTTCAGATTCGCCTTTATTAGTTTGTACGGGAACGGGATCCTAGGAGCGTAGGCATTCCTTCTGCCAGGTAGCTCCTCAGGGGAACCTTGCGCAGACTCCCGAACGTCTGCCTGTCTTTCTTCTCCTTCTGCTGGATCTGCACCCTCATGCCTTTGCTCAGGCTCGGGACTGGCTTCATCAGGGCGCTCCATCGTCCTTCCAGACCTCAAAACTACCATTACGGAAGATTCAGGGTGTGGGAGTGCTTTTATTGCAGGATTCTTCATCAGAGAAGCCATCTGGGTCAGTCGCTGATCAACCTCACACTGGCGCGTCTACAAGCTGGCCATCTGGCACTGCATTGAATCCAGAGCCCCAGGGCTAGGGAGCGTGTTCTGCACCAGTCGGCTGATGATGGCATCCTGTCTCTTTATATAGGTAGAAAGCTGGCCAACCAAGTTAGGCTGGCTTGACCTCTTGCCCTTGCCCTGACATTCATCTGCAGAAAGGGACTGCTCGCAGCGAGACATCTCTCAAAGCTTGGCGGAACAAGTCGCAGATCTTCAGAGTTTCTGAAAAGGCATGGAAAATCAAGTTTAGAAAATTGAAATTTTTATTTAAAACAAAGTATAATGCTACGAAAAGAAAAAGGAAAAAGAGTGATGTCAAGCTTATCTCTAAGCTTGAGGCACAGGAGTGTAGTTAGTGGATTCAGGTTCGTCTACAGTACCGTCTTTTCCTTGTCCCCGACAACGGTGCCAAAAAGTTGACCGGCCTAAATCGCGCGTCCAAAATTGGAGGTGGATTTGAGGTAGTCGAGCTTTTTCATTTATAAACCTGAATCCTTCTAGGCCCCCGCAACTTTGCTCACGGGGTTGAAGTAGTCATACGGGGTCGAACACAGGGACAAGGGGGTAATTTTGAGAACCATAAATCGACACGCTACACTCCGGTAGGTATAAAGAGATATAAATTCCCGAAAGGGAACGGTAAGATGTCACGAAATAAACAAGAAAACTATCTCCAAATGGAGCTACAAGAGAGATTTAAGGTTTTAGTCATTTAGCAGTTTTTAGGGGTTTTCATGCAACAGAAGAAAAAAGATAAAGACTAGAGCTCAGGCAAGGTTCAGAGGATAAGACTGTAGTAAAACAAGCGGTAGCGGTAACACCCTGCACCCCTCCTCTCAGAGCGGGTACCTCTAACCTCTACATCAAAACCCCTCTCGAGGTTGCTGGGCTTCAGTTAGAGTGGAATGTTACAGAAAACAGCTCCGTTCCAGGCACTCTCGTACTCCAGAATCAGACCAAACGCTAGAGCCGCAACACAACTCCCGAAGTTGTTGCGACGAGAAAACGGTTCGGTAGCTAATTGAAACGCGATCCAAATCATGGAAGCTAGGGTTCGGATATTAAACAGAGCAGTCATCCAACATTGTACACCAAGCATAGAGCAACAAGTAATTGAATCTTTCCATTTCCATAAACATTTAAAGGTCTTAATTCATTCCATAAACAAAGAATTAAATAACAGAATTAAAAGATAGGTGTCGCCTCCTTGATGTAGAACGACGACAGGGTGCTGTAGCTCTCCTGCCCGATATCGGTCAGAGGCCTAGCCTGATACAGAGGTGTCGGGCGACACACCCTCTCGGGTGGCACGCGCCGACTGGCGACTGCATCGGTCAAGGGCTCTGGCCGATACGCTCATGTCAGACGACACACCCTCTCGGGCAGAACGTTCGATAGACTAAGCGTATCAGGTTGATATCGTGTCGTGCTAAGAGATAAGCATTATTGATATCGGTCACTTGTGTCGGGCAGTGATGTCGGTCGATATCAGCCCGCAGTGTCGCCCGGGACGGTCCTAAGTGAACTGTCCCCTCCCTCTCGGGATGAGGAGAAGCTCACCTAGTGTCGCCCGAGACGAACACTGGGGCACGATACAGGTGCTCTCGGAGTTTCCTCGCTCAAGCTCTCAACTGTCTAACTGTCAGTTGTCCGAATGCGAACTGTTCCAGCCCTGCGAGCTGTGCGAGCCGTCTTTTCGGCTCCCTGTAGCTGCTATTTATAGTCAGCTGGTTGGTGGGAAGACATGGTGCTCGAAGTGCACATAGCTCCCTTGTACGCCGGTCGATGGAGATGGACGGTCGATACAAGCATTTCTCGGCACAAGGTGCTGGCTATTGGTCACGTGGCGGGCGACACGCCTGCCGGTGGGTGGCTGTGTCGCCCGATGAGCTGGGTCGTCGAGGCGACTTTGGCTCCCTGTCGGGTAGAAGGTGTGTCGGCCGGCACGTTCCTGTCACGCGGCATCTCCTCGTCGAGCATCTTTGTGTCGCCCAGCCCGTGTCGGGCAGAGGCTGTATCGGGTGTCAGGGAGGCCGAGACGGGTCTGGACTTATTCATGGGCCAGAATTGGCCTTATTGCACAAAAGCGAGGAAAATTATGTAAAAGATAGGAAAATCAGAGTAAGAGCATTGCTTGGCCAATTATTGCGAAAATGCTAATAAAATAGAGGAAAATAGTAGAAAAAGGGCAGTTTTGATAACAAAATAAAGGGCAAAAACGTCACAAAAACTGATTTTATCAAGTGGTGTACCCAATTTTTTATGATCCTTGTCTTTCCTATTTAGAGGTCACCACAACAACTTTGAATATTCAATATTATATAATGATTGAATAAATTTAGATTGGTAACTTGGCACAAAATTAAAATGTTAGCTAGAGCTTTGTCTCCTAGATTCGGTTAGTCATATACTTCAACCCTGCATAGTAGATAATGGAAATAGAGGTCCTCCAGTATCAGTTACCCTCATAGGCAAAAGTTCCATTCTCTTGTAGAGGGGAGAGAACTTAGATCCTAGACTTGGTGAAGACAATATATTGGATAGTATGTGCCAATGAATAAATCCTTAGATGTTAAATTTTCTAATTTTTAGAATCATTGTTATTGTTGATTACACCTTTTTTTAAAAATATTACAAATTTGGTAATTTAAGTATTCTTGTGAATTCTGTATTTTACATCCTTGAAATCCTTAACTTATTGACCCTACTCCACCAATAGTCCTTAACGAATTTGTAGATACATTGAATCTTCTCTTGTTCATGTTTATTTAAATAGCTCAATAAATTTTTAGTATTAGACCTGCTATCTGAAACTTTCTTTTGGTCCACGTGTGGATTTATTCCCTACAAATACTCATGGACATGTTATAGAAAAAAGACATAGAAGAGGTTTGCATGAGATGTCCTTTATTGAATCTTATCTAACTTGTGCATGTTTTATATACTAATCCTTATGTATAGGCTTCTATGAAATCTGATTGTAAATCATGAATCTACAATAGATTTATTTATGTATTTTGATACAATTTGTGGAATTCTGATCATAATGATCAGTTATTTATGCTCACCTACCTATGGATGGTTTGGGAACAACATCTATAGCAAGAAATGAGTAGAATGTATGTTCCATTAAAGTAATGGTAGGTGTAATAAAACATTAACTGGTCATATAAAGATTCAAGTACAAAAAGAGGGTGATCCTATTCAAAAGAGGGCCATGAACAACTACTAAAGTTCAAGATAAATATCTTAAGAGGATGATTAACAAAAGAATTAAGCATTATTTCTTTAGAGCAACATGTGAATGTACAGATATTGCCAGTGAAATAATTCCACAAATAACAATAATTATAAGATTACATGCAAGTATAATATACAATAATCTATTTATCATAGGGTTTAGACAACATAGGATCATGAATAGGGGCAAGGGGGATAAAATTACAACACTCAAATATATAAAATGGGGAACATGTCATAATATATGATTGTACAACGGTATCATGACTATATGATAACTAGTATAATCATGAAGCATGCATAAAATAGTGGCAAGAAAAAGTGATTCAATCATCATTACATATAATGATGTATAAATCAATTAAATTAAATACGGTAGGTGTGTTATAAACCTAAATGAATACAATAGTTAAAAAATCATAAGGAATTAAATGCTTCAATTTTGTGAAGCTGCAGATTTTAATTAAGGTATTAAGAAATGAAATTATTTGAGAATGTACGTCATTTTAGGAGTTAGATCTTAGTCATATAAATGACCAAATAAAATTGAGGGTTTTACATACTTGATTTCCACAGTTAAGTTTTAACATTATTTATATAATTTTGTTCCACAACATTGTGTTTCATCCTAGAAACACATTTGATATGTTACTCAACTCAAATCAAACATGCACATACCTTAGATACATGTACATTTTCCTTATCCAAATTCGGATAACCTAAAGGCATGCTTGTGTTATTAGGTATTACTAAGTGAACATATGATCCCTTATATTTCTATTAATGTCTATGAGGTAGTTATTGAAAGATCTAGAGGGGGGTGAATAGAGCTTTTTGGAGTTTTAAAAGTTAATTAAAAACAATTAAACACTTGGACAAGAAGTAGTAGTAAAAAAGGAACACACAAGGATGTAGAGTGGTTC
This sequence comes from Alisma plantago-aquatica, assembly GCA_963693085.1. Taxonomy (NCBI): domain Eukaryota; kingdom Viridiplantae; phylum Streptophyta; class Magnoliopsida; order Alismatales; family Alismataceae; genus Alisma; species Alisma plantago-aquatica. The sequence continues at coordinate 806,538,542 of OY856414.1, read as the reverse complement.
CTACCTTAGAAATCTAAGGTAGTCAGTCCACTACCCGATTGTTTCTAACTGGGATTTTGAAAGCAACTTATTTTATTACCTTGCAAGGATGTTACATAAAATACAGTTGCTTTCCCACACCCTTGAAGTAGCCTTCTCCTGAAGTAGCTTCAATCCCCCTAGAAGCAACCTTCTGAAGTAACTCCAAGCTCACCCTTAAAGTAGCCTTTACCTGAAGTAACTTCACCTTGAGGTAGCCTTCATAAGTAACTCAAAGTCACCGGGAGCAGCCTTCACCACCTGAAGTAGATCCACAAACCTCCTTTCAATAGCCTCCAACCTAGGAGTAGTCAAGGAGAACAAAATACAATAAAAGGAACAAGATTGGAAGAAAGAAACAATGTTACCAATGAGTACAATGATTTGATCGTATATCAAGCATATTGATCTCTTATCCACTATGGATGAACGTGGTAGTGTGGTGTCTAGGAGATACTAAGCTATAGGACACTAATGTAGAACAGATTGCAAATGTAGTTCAGCTTGTTGCTCACAAAGAATGAATCTCAAGTGTAATTGTTATGCACAAGTGATGCTTTGGGTGTCCTAAGGAATGTCCTATTTATAGAAATGGTCTACTAGGGCTTAGGGAAGTTCTAGATACTTTTTAGGGTGTTCTTAGTGCTAAACTAACCGTTAGGTGTCCACTAATTACATAGCAACGACTAGTTGTTTATTGCTGAAAAGTGCAATTCCAGAACTTCTCTCGGTCGATAAGTTTGTCGACCGAGTTTGTCTCAGTCGAACTGTTCTTTGGCCGAATAGGAGTGTGAGGTAAATTTTTGCAACGTTCATTTTCAACTCCCAACTACTTTTCAAAATCGGTCTAATAGCTATAAGGTTCTATTCTCAGTCGAGAACTTTGTCGACCGAGAGTGTCTCGGTTGAGGACTTTGTCAACCGAGAATGTTCCTGTTTCAATGTGTTGAGCCATCTACTAAGTGTGTGTATCAATGTGTAATTATACTTCAATCGAAGGGAAGGATCTATCTAAGTGTTGTGAGTGGATAGGGAAGATGTAACACTTGATTTACATGATATCTATGCACTTGTACATTATATACGTGTACATGTTTTTACATTGAGTACAATTATATAAATAAAAGTAATCTAAGCAAGTTGATCTTCCAATTTGTATTGTTCTTCAACTATCCACTTCCTTATTTGTTTATCCCTGAAATACTCAAATAACAAGTTAGATCCATAAGAATGAAATGTTTGTCATCATCAAAACAAAAGGGTTTAATAATGTACAATTTAGCCAACAGTTATTACATGTATATATCATTTCCAAGGTATATTACAACATTCTATTACCCATGGTCATACACACAAATATATACATATATATGTGTTTTTATGACTCGAGTGTGTGTGTGTGTGTGTGTGTGTGTGTGTGTTTGTGTGGGATATATATATATATATATATATATATATATATATATATATATATATATATATATATATATATATATATATATATATATATAAACATACATATATATATACATGCATACAGTTGATAAGGAGTGGCTCAAGTGGTCAAGCACGGTGTCCCCTAACAAAGGGACCCGAGTTTGATTCCCAATTTCCACCTTGATTTACCACCCTCCTGGACATTCTTCCTCCAATACGGACGTGGGAGACGGGGGAGAAATCTTTTTCTCTTAATCCATATATATATATATATATATATATATATATATATATATATATATATATATATATATATATATATATATATATTACTTATAAATATATGTGTGTGTCACCATTCATTTTGGGACTATATCATGAGTGGATTAGATATTGTATACACATGTCATTCTCATTTTAAGTTAATATTGATATTTAAGGTCAAAATTCACATTTGAGGATTTGATCTACGTTCCTTTTCAATTGATAATGTCAATAGTTTCATATTCTCTTTTTAGAAACTATATTTTACCAACTTTGGGCCATTCATTCATCTAAGAAATATGGTGTATGTATAATTGTATAAACATTACACCAGATTCCAAATGAAGTGTCAAATATGTTTACACTTTGATATATAAATATGTCCAAAATGTTAGCAATTTGAAGTAAAATGGCATAATATCATTTGAGGCCTCAGGTAAGGTAACCTAAAAGGAATTATTGAACTACACATATCACTAATGTGCACCTCATTTTTAGGCATCCCATCAATAAGTTCTATATGGTTAATGCTCATCGCATACTAGTACTAGGATGGTCGATTTGTTGGCAACTTGAATACAAGATATGCATGAGTGAGGACACAAAATGTAGTCTAGGCATGTTGTGGTCTATGGGGTCAGTCATCATTTCCAAAACTCTACTATATATTGGGGCTATGGGTCCAAGCATTACCACTAGTATAAGAGTCAATCCCCCTCCAATAGGTGTGTCCCACATGGACAGTAGCATTGCATTCCTGGGTCATGTGATCCATGAATGAGGAAATGACAATCTATTGAGGAATGATTAAGCCACTTGTACGTTGATATTTTTTAATGAGATATGGGTTTTCATGGACCATTCTAGGTCTACACTGAAATGAGGAAGAAAATATGAGGCCATATTATTGAACATTGTTGTGGACATCAAGAATCTAAGTGGGGGAGAGAATAACATCCCAGGATTTGAGGTTTTGGATAACATAATCTTAAAAGGAATTGTTCGACCATGCATATCACCAAGGTGTACCTCCTATTTAGATATCACATCAATATGTACTCTATGGTTAAGTGTGCTCATCCTAGATTAGTAATAGGATGTGTAACATGTCAAAAAGGTAAACCTTGGTCATGTGTGAGTGAGGAAAAACATGAAGACAATGTCAATGGTGACATGTGGGTCCACACATCATTCCTAAAACTCTACTAAAGCAAGTAAAATATACATGGACATTAGATATTTTAATGTATAGATTTCTACTATTACAAGGATACTGCATTTATATCGAAGTGACTCATTGGTTGCTATTTATTTGTCAAAAGTTTCTCTGTTATACATTACTTTTGTTTCCAACTGTGTACACCTGAGAAAACCATTTTGTATCCAATTATTTTAGAAAAATTATATGGTGGTTAGAAATATTTATCATTTATGTATAAATACAAACATATATATGTATCTATATGTAGGTCTTGAATTTATAACAGTGTTAAACTAGCACTCATATTATAGTTCTCAATTATTACTGAATTGTACATTATTTGCACAACATTTCACCCCTCATTGATAAAGTAAAATATGTATTCATAATAATGGTGCATATATGTGATTATTTCTTATTTTATGTCTTAAGGATATATGTAATATATTAATAAAAAGTGATACATTGTTTCATTTTCAATGATCTAAAATATAGTAGGATACTAAAATCATAGGTTTTATAGTTGTCAATATCTATAGACCATCATGTATACATTACTAAATCTCTAAAACTTGTTGGTTACTAATATGAATATATTGATATGTATATCTATAATAAGAACTAAGTTAATGGGTTGATATTTTTAGCTGGTCATTGTAACTGTGTATGTATTGTTCAGATTTTGTAACTAGAACAAATATCAAATGTATATAATGGAGTTAATTAAATTTATATATTGGTGTTTGTGTAAACATGTAAGTATTTTCCTATATGGTTAATAGACATTCATATATCCTATCTTATCATTTATCTTATTATTATTAAAATTACTAAACAAGAGGATGAAGGCGAACTTATCTTAGAATGGGTACATTATCAATCTTTGATTTCTTCTCGACATATTAGTCCATGTGGATCAAGCTATTCTCCCTCCTAATCTTTTAGGTTCACTTATAGTAGAACAAGGATGAAAATCAGGTTTTGGTGGTTCAAGGTTGGTAAGGGTTCATTCAATGTGTTCTAGTCACATCAAGCTTCATGTATCTCTTCCCTAGGGCATCAAAGACACGTCAAGCAGTTCGACATATAACCCTTATTGGGAATATGTCTAATAGATCTTGGAGTAAGCCTCTCTCTATCTTATCTTGTCTCCTCCAAGCCTTGGTGCATGATGTTAACTCATGTGGGAATAAAATTAATCCCACATTGCCTACATGTGGGGATGTGCACCCAAATATAAGTCATTGGGCTAATCCTCCCATTTCCAATTGCTTTTGGGATGGAACCGCAGCTAAATTATATATTTGGTCAGTCCTTCCCCCTTAATTTATCCCCTACAAGTGGTATCAGAGTCTGATTTGGGAATGAGACCATGCACATTTATAAATGCAATGTTGGATTCTGGGTTTGGGCCTATATAGTGTGGCACACGTTAAATGCCTATTGAGGGGAGTTTATGGTCTCAAACATGAGCGGAGATTGTTAAGTCATATGTGAGTGAAATTAATCCCACATTGTTTGCTTGTGGAGCTGTGAATCCAAATATAAGCCATTGGGATAATCCTCCCATTCCCAGTTGGTTTTGGGATGGACATCCATAAATGGTTTAAATATTGGTCCATACCTTCCCCTCATTTTCTACCTACACTTGTATGCAAGGTGGTGATGTTGAACAATAAGTTACCACAGAGTCAGGTAGGTGGCATAGTGGGTAGGAGTGTCTATCAATTCTAATTGATGGACATGATGTTCATCACTTGGCTTTGGGGATCCTAGAGGCTTGTTGTTGGTTTTGGGTTATAGAAGTTTATTGGACTAGGAGATGGTCAAGTTTTGTAGTGGTAAATAGATTGAGAAGTTAAAAAAATTTAGACAGTTGCAGCATGATTTGTATAGGTTATAGTTGATAGGTTTTTTTCATTGGGGTTGATGAAGATATCTCATGGATTCTAATGTGTTAAACTATAGAATTTGAGTAGTGGTGGGATTCTAGGTTGTTAAGTAGTTTGTGACTATTTCAAAGCAATGGTTTCAAACCATTAGTTTCCATCACTTTGGTTGGATGATGGTTGCTTGATATTGCAGTTCAACAACGTTACAAGTCCCTTGTTGATTAAGTTAATGAGTTAGTAGGTATATGTGTAATCATGGAAGTGCTTCTAGGGTTCAAGAGGTGTAAGGCCTTAGGAGGAGAGGGGAAAAAGTTAATTGGTGTTCCTTCTTTCTACTACGAGAGCTCAATTAGGGTGACAACCTAACTCCATTTCTTTGTTTAGATGCATAGGCTGACCTCCACATAGTGGTTGTTCCAGTGAGCAAGGCATCAAGGAAAGATTAGTGGAGTGGATTATATATCTATTGGTAGGGAGGAAAGGAGGAAGATTGGAAGGTGCCATAACTAGAGGCTAACATCTTTCTCAGAGAAGACACATTTGTGTCTTACATGATGGAAATACATAGGTTGAGGAAATAAAAAACTTAAGTTAACAAATGAAGACCCAATGTAATTAATGAAGATAATGTCACAAAGCTATTTCATTCAATTGAAGGGTCAAATAAATTATAAAGATGGTGGAATTTCAAAATGAGGTAGACTAGTCGGAGGACAATTAAAAAAATGTATAATACTTAAATATGTGCCCCTGACTTAGTCTTAAAAATTTTCTCACAACTCACTTGAATTTCAGTGTATAATGTTATAAATAATGTTTAACTTGGTTCCAAAGCCATTTTTTGCAATTCAAGGTTATTTGATTGAACAAATGTCTATTAAAAAATATATAACATATTTACTTTTATTTGTATAAAATGATAGAAATGTCATATATATGGTTAGATTCATGAACTAGGTTGCAATTTAATTCCCAAATGATGACGGGTATATATTTTGAAACAAGAGATTAAAATATGAATCAACATTTTAAAATTGGGTATTTAGATGAGAATATCTACTAATTATATCTCAAAATAGATGTTAGGATGCATAAATAACCTCTTAGTGGTATTGTACCACTAAGATCATCTAAACTACTTTATATTGTGTAAGGTACTTATAGGAAGAAATAGTAGGTGACCTAATACACTCTCAACCTTTTATTCTAGGTAATCAAGATCTATCCACAAATCTATAGAAAAAAAATGGGAAAATGATGTTAAAAATTAAACTTCTTGGTGTAAAACTACACATGAGAATGGGATCACTCCCTAAATACATTAGAATTAGACCAATGGAAAAGTAGACATAGGTTGTTACCCACTATTAATGGAATATAGTCTTATATATATATATATATATATATATATATATATATATATATATATATATATATATATATATATATATATGTGTGTGTGTGTGTGTGTGTGTGTGTGTGATGTTGTGGGATTTCCTGCCAAGTGAGGCTTCATAGTCTCCCACATAACCCTCCCAACCAATTCTTGGTTCAAATTTTCAATTTTATGAGCCGAAAGAAGGATCGTCTTTGGCCATATTTTGAGCATGAAAATATAAAGGATAGGAATGGTTACATCATTCCCCTAGAAAAGGTACCAACAAGAAGACCAACAACTAGATGAGACAACTTGATGCCCGTGAGTCAGCAACAACAACCCATGCTAATTTTGTTTTGATTTCCAAGTAAAGGACCACCATGGAAGATATATAATGCTCAGGGAATCCTAAATACAAGATGATTTAAGGATTCATGTAATTTTATTTTTACAACTCATATTTTGATATATATTTTACAACAATTAATTAAATGATATATTCACTTTCTTCTTTGCTGGTATCTATTGGTCCAAGCCTATTCTAGTTAAATCTCGACCACTGAGTCCAAATATAATTCAAGAACAAAATAGATTGTACTTTTCTTTAAAGAAATGCATGAATGAGATTACTAAATACATACTAAATAGCTTTGGAGATAGTTCATAACCCTAAGTTTAGGCATTTAGACTCACACTTAGCCACATGATAGGTTAATTTCCGTATATATATTCACTTATCTCATAATAGATATTAAAGTACTAGTAAATCAACCAGTACCAAAGTATGTTGATATTAAGTCTTCATGAATAATTATAATTAAAAAAAACTACAAGTACATCATTTCACACCTCACGGTGCTTACACCTCTCACCTATCGAAGTTCTCATCAAAACTAGAGTTGTTATTTGACTAACTTTGATGGATGAAAATCCAAAGGTCGGGTGACTTGTTGAGATATCATCCTAACATTTATGTCATCAAGGAAAAAATCAATCTACGTTCCATCATCAACCCAACAATCACTTTGAAGATAAATCTATGGTTTCTAACCTACTTTTTGGAGTCAATATTACCTAAACTATCCTTGGATATTAGAATTTCAGTATGCATAATTATTTTTATAGCAATTCATTTAACATATATAAGTTGAAGCATCACTCCTAAAAGATTAATTCGACATAAATTCATGTTTTCTCTGTCCAAACCCTAACTAATTATCCTAAACATGTAGAAAACAAACTACATTAACTATTAACAGGTCAGACAAAATTTCAATATTCACTAGGTAAAATCCCCCAATAAAGTAGTAGAAAGGGATGTTAACTAAGTCGGGTTGAAGGGTTTGCAAATTACCCATATTTTTAGGTCTTCTTCCCAAAATCCTATAGAGGAGTAGGATGATAGTGGTGCATCTACTCATTAAGATACCATGTGTCTTCATGTACTCCATGATGCAATTTTTCCATCATCAATAGTATCATTGTCTTTCTCTAATTTTGGATTCTTTTATTCTAAATATGAATATTTCTCTATTAATTGTTTACTACTAGATGAATATTGTGGTCGTACTCATGACAAGAATAAGTCAACACAGAAACATAGAAATTATTACCTACTCTATCTATGTAAGGCAGCAACTTCAAATCATACTCCACATTGCCAACTCTCTCCACCTTATGGTAAGGTGTAAATCCTAGAATGCAACTTAACCCTCTTTTCAAAGCAAAGCACATATTTACGAGGAGAAAGCAACATCCATAATTGAATATGCTTAGTTGAACAAGTCAATCTAAAATCTCTAATTGATTAGTGACTTAATTTATGGTCACTAAGGAAATAACCCTAACTTAAGGATCTCTCTTATCTCATTTGGTACTTTTAAAACCCCAAATAATGATAGTGAATAAATACAAAAAAATCACCCTATTTATAGCCATGTTGAATATTTAAAAAAATAATCGCAAGAATAATGACCAAATTATGGATCGAAATTAGTTAATAAAAAAATACAAATGAGAAGTGACTCAATCAACTTCCCTTCTCTCATTTAATGCATCCAATGCACCATATAAAAATCAATAACACAAATTCTCTCAAGGGATAAAAATATAATAGGTAACTACAAATTGACTTAGTAGCAAATCAGATTCTCCTATGATTCTTAATGAACTAATAATTCAAAGAGGGGATATGATCTTGAACTAGAATAACTAATTTAGAAAATACTAGCTTTAACATATTGTTTTGTTTCCTATTCAGTTTTAAAATGGAAATAGAATCAAAACAATATCATGTGTACCTCTATAACATTTTTGTATGAAAATGGTAATTACCTAGAGTAGACATTATAAACATTTTTAGTAAAACATTCCCAATAAGAATATATAATATAAATCAGATAGTGGTCTAAGTTTTTGAGTAAATTTGGTGCATTAATTATCAAAGAGAAATTCAATAAGGTAGTAATTATTACATGCCTTTATTATGTAGTGGTTGAACTTAGAAGTGAATTGGAGTTTGTTTATCAAATTAAAATAAAATAAAATAGCTAAAACCTAATAATATTTTTAAGTATATTAGTTATCAGATAATGACTTTTATTGCCATAGTAAGATCAATTGTTTCAAATATTCTCCTTACATGACCACTTATTTACCTTTGTTTACTTGATAAATGGAAAAAAGAAGTGTTAAGGTGTCATCTCTCTCTCGCCTACCTCTGTTCTATACCCTCTCCCATCATTATGTGACAATATAATGATGATATTTCTCTATTCAATCCTTCATACTCTAATATATGCTCATGGTTACCTTCAATTTCCATTATAATCTATTTGAACTAAAATTTTCATGGGGTGAACTCACCTAGTGCCTAGAAAATGTATGCCCATCTTACTCTTTGTAAGATCTCAAAAATTAAAGCCTTATTCCACCACACACATAATTAAATCCTCCTCCACCTCAGAGAAAATTCATGCAACAATCTCCATGTCTTTTTATCCTATAATATGGTGTGAACCAACAATACCCAACCTCAGTGATCCTCGTCTATGCACCCTAGGTTCATAGAAACATTGTGACCATAGTGGACCATGTGAAGGATCCCAAATGACTCAATGAACTCCCATGAATATTATATAAGGCCTTTAACTTTTCCCTAAACCAAGTTAACTCACTTCCCTCACTTTATTTGTTTCTTTCTGATGCATCTATGGCACACCTGGAAAAAACATATTTATTGTTTCTCAATTTAGACACACTCTTAATAGTAGATACACAAGTGCATGGCTCGGGACATACTATAGAAAATGTGGTAAGTGGGTGTTGATCCATGGATAGAGTTGGGGAACTAGATATATGCCAATTTATACCAGGTTCCTAATGTGGAGTGTAGGGTTTTAATGGTTTAAATTTGGGTCTGATGATTAAACTAAGAATGCAAGCAATTTAAGAGACTAGGAAGTAAAGCTAGATCAACCCTACACAATTAAGACTAACTAGATAAGAAATAAGAACAATTATACTTAAATTAATTTAACAAGATAAAGAGAGAACAAGCTAAACAAGGTAAAAGAGATAGAGAAACTATCTACACTACACTAGCAATTACCCTAAGAAGTTTAGAAATAAGAAACTAGCAAACTCAAAAAATCACAATTAAGACAAACTGACTAAAAAAGGAAACTAATCATAAAATATGAAAATTATACTAAGGAAGAAAGGAAGGAAGATAAGTATACTAACACTACCTAGGTGATTGAGCAAATAGGGTTTTATTAAGCAATTAAGGGTAGTGGGCCATTTGGGGGCATGTAAGTATCATCCATTTTATGGATCATATTAATGTAATCACATTCAGCAAGAATGAAATCAAGATAAACAACTAAGGGTAATGAGGATAGAGTTTCATATTCTACTGGTAGGACATAGGTGGCATAGGGTGTGCATAAAGGAATTAGTCCCTATTATATCCTATCCAACCTTATGAAGCTCAATTGACCATAGAATAGATAAACTCCAATCAAGACTACCCCATCCAAGAATATGTAGTAGTGATATTCCTAATGTACTTAGTGTAAAGGGGTGATATGGAGCATATGAGATGTGTATTACACCTTTTCTTACCCCCATCCAACCACTTTAAATGCTCCATGATAAGTGCACATGAAGAAGCATTCCTATGCACTTAAATATCACACTTTGGGCTATAAGAGTAGAGTGACAGGTGGGAAAAGATGGAAATTATCTAAGTATCTGAAATTTGTACTTATGAGTCTTTTCCCTTCTAGCCTCCTATATTCTCTTCTCTCTACACCTTAGGTGTTTTTCATACATCAATCACATATAAAGAGGTATAAGAAGAGAACAAGCAATAATATAGTATTAACCAATGAAATCAAAGTCTTGAATAAATAATTTCCCAACATGGTATAAAAGTTACATATTTCCCTCAAACATGCTGCTAAGGGAGGCTAGCTACTCATAGTACAAGAACAAATGCAAAATGGGGAAGAAAGAAGTAGAAATGGTCATGGAACTTGAATTACATATTCTCTCCTTAATTAGTAGCAAGGTTGGGCCTCTCCCTCCTCCAAGTTGGAATGCATGGAAATGTGGAAACAAATGACCAAAACCCTAGAAACTAGGATTCTAGTTGAAGATGGAAGGAAAATGGAATAAAATAGGTAGGTGAGTGGTAGGTAGCGGCCTTGAATGCTAGGGGAGCCTATGGGATCAAATCTTTATCTACCATCTTCCACTAATGTATATATAGTGGCCTATAAAGCCTAGGGTTAAGTGGGGTTCATCATCATCATCATCATCATCATCATCTAAGCCTCAATCCCAACTATGTTGGGGTCGGCTACATGGATCCTTCATTTCCATTCAGCTCTATCATGGGCCATATTCTGATTGAGATGTAGAGATTCAAAATCTCTCTTTATAAGCTCATCCCATGTTAATTTAGGCCTTCCTCTTCTTCTATTTATAGTGTTTGGCTCAATAGAATTGCTTCATATAGGCGCACTAGTAGGTCTGCGTTGCACATGTCCGTACCATCTGAGTCAGCCCTCACGCAACTTGTCCTCAATGCTCGCCACCCCCACTTTATTCCTGATATAGTCATTTCTCAAATGATCTTTTCTTGTCTTCCCATACATCCATCTCAGCATACGCATTTCAGCCACGTTCATCTTGTTGAGACCTTGTTTCTTCACCGCCCAACATTCACTCCCATAGAGCATGGCTGGTCATATAGTTGTTCTATAAAACTTACTTTTTAACCTGAGAAGGATCTTCTGATTACATAAAACTCCAGTTGCACTCCTCCATTTCAACCATCCTGCAGTGATCCGGTGACAAGTGGGGTTCAACTGAAGAAATTTTATAAGGAAGCATTATGGTTAGGTGGGTAGCAAAGCTTTTAAAGAGTACTTTTGTACCATGGGCAAAGCTACAATTTGGCTCTTTATTTCATATAAATATTGGGTTTTGTGGAGGAAACATGCGCAGTGGCAGCAAAAAAATAAAATATATTTCCACATAACCCGCAACAGGATCTCATTAACAATAGCGTATTCAAAAAGAGTGTTCGCAGGATATACCTTATCACAGAGCAAGTTCGACAACTCGCTGCACGATGGTGTGCAACATTCCTAGCTTACACGGAAGGTACTTCTCTCTCATCCTCCGAATGTGTCACGGGAAGACCCGGCAATGCTCCTTTCGTGTAATGAAGTACACCACTCATAATGCATATGGATGGTCATTGACATCCTCTAAACATAGGTATCTCAGTACTTGCATCTCTACTTCATCCACACAGATGGACTGGAACTCCACGTCATGCTTCTTAAGCCGACATGAAGGAGTAGCCTCTGTGCGATGACATGGTAGCATCGCGGTACCCTCCTTTCTCTCCTGAGGATGGTGACGGATAGGGTTTACATACGTAAGTGTAAATTGAAAAGCCTCTCTCAATGTATTCTCAAGACATCGGCCGTCAAGCCCCTTTAAATAGGAGATGAAAGGAAGCAAGATTTTCTAAACCCTTTGGTAAACAGAAAGACTACATTAATTAAAGCGATCTTGGATTAATTACAATATTTTGGAAATAATTAATTAACCAATTAATCATAGTAATTGATTAATTAATATCTGACTCCATACAATCACTCAGGATGGCTCTATGGGCATACATACCAACAACAAAGTTATGTGAGTGTTGTTGCCATGTAATGTCAGTTATGTCTAGTGCAACATGTGAAGTTATGTCAATCTTTTAGTAGTTATTTTGAGTGTACCATGCCTAGTTCTTTCAGTGGGCATCTTTCTATTTAGAGACAATCACATGGTCACTTCAGCCAAAAATATTATCATATGGTCAAGAATTTAGTATTAGTACTCATTGGGAAAAAAATTGGTGACCCAGGAGACCCATAAGGCTTGTGTCTGGCCCATCCTAAAGGGTGGGGGGGTCCGTGGCCATGCACCAAACCCCCTCAGGTAAGTCAGAGGTGAGAATTGAACCTTGGACCTCCCAGTGAGAGATCCATAGTTCACTCCAATAGGCTACCACATCAATATCACTCATTGCAAATATTACATATAAAAAATATGTCAAACGAAGTTATAATCCATGACTTATCCCTTAATTTTAATTACTAAATTTAATTTAAAATTCTAAATAAGAGTGGTAAAATAATATAAAATATAACATACTAAACCTAGATCACTAATTTTATTTCATGTCCACCTATCATACTAACCATAGTCAGTTACTCTATCTGTAACAGGCACCTTAGGGTAATATATGATGGATATACCTAAAGTAGTATGAGGTGATACAAGTGAGTAAATAAAAAATAATGGAAAGTAAATATCATATAATGTAGGAATAAGGATTAACTTCACACAGTGAGCCAATGTTGCATTAAATTTAGTTGATGTGAGCCTGATCACAACCAATATGCCTATGACGACCCCTTCAACCTATTATCCCCACTAATGGCAGACCAAGGAGTATGGGCCATCACTCTACTTTCTAGGATCTAGTTTAAATAAATAACCAATTATACTACTTGATAATAAAACATAGCATTGTTGATAACAGATTTGGAAGATAGAATTCTACTCTAAGGAGTTACATAAAACTTTTAGAAGGGAAGACACTACATGAGTGGAAATGTTGATATTGTATAGATAACCCTCAAAGTATCAACTTTATTATCTTTTGGTGCATTCTTATAGAAGTCCATTTCTCAAATATTCCAATAAAGAAGCTAACTAAAATGTTGACAAACAAAAACACAGTCAACATATTTCTACATTATGTATGTGGGTGCAAATAAAATTGAGTACATATAAGGTTAACAACATACATCATGTATCAATCAATTATTGGCCACAATAAAACATGCATTTTGGGCTTAATTATCAAATCCATATTTGTTCTATATCCTCGGGTGTACCAATCTTGACTTCATCTATGGACTTTAGGTTTTTCAATCTAGCGTAGGATTTCTTGGTGATGGTTCCATCATTGGATTTTTATCACACAATCATCATTGTTTCAGGCCACTTTATCAATGACCAAATCTTAGTTTCTTGGTGTATTTATATCCTTAAAATAATCTTAAGAGATATATTGAGATATATCTTTATCTTTAGTTGTTTTATTCCCTATAACTCTATTTTTTCTTTTCACTCAAGTCTTATGTAATATGGGCTTAAGTATAATAGGCCCATTAGGGTTTTAAATGTGCTTCCTTGTTGTTTCACTCCTATTTATAGGAAAGGCTTGTGCCCCTTTTCTAATATAGAAAGATGGTTGTTATTAACACAGATAATGCTTCGGAATATGTGCAACATGGTTTTCAAAAGATTTTTACTATTAAGGGGATTATTCACCAAACTTTGTGTCCCTATAGCCCAAAATATAATGGAGTTTTTGAAAGGAAGAACAAACATCTTCTTAATGTAGCTTAAAGTCTCCCATTTGAAATGAAGGTGCCTAAATTTTATGAAACTGATGCAATTCTTTTAGCCAATTATCTCCTAAATCAAATGCCTTATTATATGCTTCAAAATAAGATTCCTTATAACGTTCTTTATCCCCATGAACCTTTCTTTACTCTACCACCAAAAGTTTTTTTTCTACCTATGCTTTGTTCACAATCACCAACCTGAGAATGACAAACTATCACCCTATGCTTTTCATTGTTGTTTTCTTGGTGACTCTCATACACAAAGGGTTATAAATGTTTTGATCATGTTTCACGTCATTTGTATGTCAATGTGGATGTCACATTTTCTAATATATATCTTTGTTTTCTAAATCTAGTGACCAGGTGCCACTTTAGACTGTGTCCATTCCTAACACAACTATGTATGCACCTCTACCTGAAGTATCCCATACTTTGACATCTACTGAGACTGATGATCCAACTCAAGACAATGGTAATATTACTAACTCTATTACAACTTTTGATTCTAACATTCTCATTGCATTACAAAAGGGATGACGATCTATTTCTAAATATTGTATCTCTCGACATGTGTCCACAAATCATGTGAATAGTTCCATGACTCAATTTACTGATGTTTTATGTACAATTTCTATTATTCAGGATGCATTACTACACTTTATGTGAAAACAAGCCATGGATAAGGAGATGGATGCACTTCACTCTCGTGGGACATGGGACCTTGTTCATTTCCCCGTAGCTAGTAAACATGTTGGTTGTTGATGGGTTTTTACTATTAGCCTGATGGGATAGTTGCACGTCTAAAGCCCAGACTTGTTTCTAAGGGATATACACAAGAAGCTAGGATTGATTACTTTGAATCCTTTTCTCTAGTTTCTCCTCTTAATTTTGTCTGAATTCTAATTTTTTGTTATTAATAAAGGTTGATACTAACATCAACTAGATGTTAAGAATGCCTTTTTGTATGGAGATTTACATGAGACAATCTATATGTCATAACCTCTAGGTTATGTTTCGTAGAGGAGGCACTCTAGGATGCCTTCTAAAGAAAGTCATGTATTGCCTCAAATAGAATCCTCAAGATTGATTTGACAAGTTATCCCTTGTTTTGCAAAATTTTGGCTTCATACAGTCTCAACGTGACCACTTTGAGTTTATCAGCAACCATTGCTTCTAGCATTATTATTCTTATTGTTTATGTGCATGATCTCATGCTAATGACAGTGATTTTGTAGGAATTGTTTCTACAAAGAAATATCTTATGAAGAATTTTGTAACCAAAGACCTTGGGCGTCTATAGTATTTTCTTGGCATTGAGGTAGCACATAAAAGGATGGATTATCTTTATTATAAATAAATTATACTCTATACTTACTAATTGAAACTAGAATTCTTGGTTGCAGACCTCCAGTATCCCCTATGGATCAATATTATGAACTATGGGCATAATCTACTCAGCCTTTAGTAGGTAAATTTAGCTATAAATGCTTGGCTGGCAAACTTTTTATCTTACTATTACTAGACCAGATATATGCTTTGTTCTTGGTGTTCTTAGACAATTCATGGATTGTCTAGGCATTATCACTAGGATCTTGCATGTTGAGTCTTGAGATATTTGAAGAATGAACCTAGACATGGACTATTTTATAAAAGAAATGGGCACCTAGATGTGACTAGATATTCTGATGTTGATTATGTAGGGTTTAAATCTTAAAGAAGATCCACCTATGGCTATGTCACCTGTATAGGGGGTAACTTGGTCACCTAAAGAAGTAAGAAATAAAATGTTGATATCATTTCTAGTGCAGGATCTGAGTATTGTGTAGTGGCACATACTACTTGTGAGCTATTATGGATCAAATTCATTCTGTCTAACTTTGGGTTTCCCATTAGTCATGTTGTTGCAATATATTGTGATAATAGTGATACTACCTACAATGCTAGTAATCATGTCTTTCATGAAAGGCCCAAGCATATTGAGGTGTACTGCCATTTTCACTGAGATGTTTTGGTAACTAAGAAGATCGCTACCCCTTTCTTGCATACACATGAGAAAACTATAGATATTTTTAAAGGCCTCTTTGTGGAAAGAGATCTATAGAGATATGTTGTAAGTTGTGCATATTTGATATTTACGCTCCACCTTGAGGAGGAGTATTGAGATATACGTTTATCTTTAGTTTTTGTATTCCCTTTAACTTTATTTTTTCTTTTCACTTAAGTCTTATGTAATATGGGCCTAAGTATAATTGGCGCATAATGGTTTTCTATGTGCATCCTCATTGTTTCCCCTCCTATTTATGGAGGGGGTTGTACTCATTTTCAAATGTAGAAAAATAGTTGTTCTCAACAAGATAAATTTAGGGTTCATATTATTTTATATTTGTATGTGATACAGATGTTGGTATGTATTCCTAGAAAACCAGTCATATGATGATTGTAATGAGGCATCATGTAACATGTTTGATTAACAAGGCAAACTTGTGTCTATATGTTTGTTCAATTATGAGATGATGGTATAAAATGATAGAAGTATAAAAGAATGATATTACTCGATGACATATGTCTTTAGGTTGAGGACATGAATAATGAGATCATATGTATGATAAGAGTATATACAATCTTATTATGTCCCTAATCAGATATTTTTTTGGAAACAATAAGAAAACAATAATACATAAGACTAGAATGTGTGTTGACTAATGACATAATATCATTTGTCATGACATATAATATCAAGCCAAACACATAGGTATTTGTTAGAGAACAGTGTATCAGACAGACCCACCTTCAGAGTGATACATGGAAACCATTGAAAGGTAGTCAGAATTAGCTCTCATAGTGATAGTGGTGATTGTGGTTCTTAGGCCTAAATCCACTACACTCATCACATATTGTGCGATATACTTTGACATCATCCAACTTGACCTTGAATAAGAATTGCCATACATGTGATGTTTGGATATGTTGTGATACATGGGGATTGATTATGAGTGATGTATATGGGATTTGTCCCTCCTGTCGAAGTTGATATCCTGCCCATTTGATAAGAGGGATTGAGAAATGTATGGCCATACTCTAGTGAATCAATATGTGATATGTGAGCTCACAAGCATCTCATACAGTCTTCTCTAGTTCCAGGTGCATGGATTGAATATTAAGAGGATGATGATTCCATGCCTTGAATTCAATCTAGATATCAGAGACAAAAGGAACTATATGATCACTATAACATTGATCACATATTGTAGTTTGAAGTTGTTCTCCAACTTTCCAATTACTTGGGTATCAAAGATGTGTTGCTAGATACCACTCATTGTTTGTGATGTCATAATATTTGTAGTTTGAAGTTGTTCTCCAACTTTCCAATTACTTGGGCATCAAAGATGCATTTCTAGATACCACTCATTATTTGTGATGTCATAATATAGTTATGGACATTCACTTCCAACGTAATTTGGGACCTATAGGTTCACATGCATAGGATGTACCTGGAAGAGGAGTTTACTCATGTATGAGGTTTAACTTGGTTACTAAAGTGTTTAGGTAATATAGACAACACTATTCCATAGTTTGCTGAGTGGGAATGTGAGTTGACTGACTGGGAATGTAAGTCAACTAACTAGAGTGCCCAGTTGACTAATTGATAAGTCCAATCGACCAGTTGGACAATCAATAAGACTAGATCTAGGGTTGATATTGATGTCATGTTGTGCATTGATCGTCACATCGAAAGCCAATATGTTTGTGAATAGTAAAGCATTCCACTCAATGGAATGGATGTTCTAGTTGACCGAATCGGGTTCTAGTCAACCAACTGGGTCCCCAGTCAACCAACTCGTGAATCACAATCGCCAAAAATTCATGAAATTTGTCTCCTTGTGTCCCCAGGTTTGTGGAAACCTTGACCCATCCACTCCTCCTACATAAAGGGTGTGCCCAAGGCTCTTAGAAAAAGTCTCCTAGTCTCAACATTATGGTAACGTGAGAGACTAAGGCATCTTACCTGTAAAAGGGATAGATAGACAAAGGGTAGAAAAGTCAACACTAGCACACTGACAACATGAAGGGACAACTCGTTCCTGTTATTTCTAGATAAACAACAAGAGTTCTAGGTGGTCATTGATGACTAGTAATAGTGTGGAGTTTGTTTCCACCATGCTAGGAGGACATCGTCAATCACCATCCATGGTGCTACACTAAGAGGCTGCTACCCACAACCATCTGGGTGTTGCTTGAGAAAGAAGAACGTAGCTGCATGGATAGTATCTGGACTTGCTCCAGGACTAGGTATATACCTTGTAACCTTTATTCTCGCTCATAGTTATTGGCACAATCCACTAGTTTATGGTGGATATGGCAAGAACATTTTTGTTTTTGCTGCCATCCAAGATGCCATATTCCCTAAAACACATAGAATATTAGAGATGTATTGAACTTAAAATAATCAAGAAGATTAGATATGTGATCAAAACAACTAGAAAACATCCAAAAATCATCAAACATTGAATGCAAATGGTCATTCATAAAATAATACATATAACATTTTCAACTAGAGGTGATGTCTAAGCAATCAATATTTCAAATCTAAAAAATACTAATCCCAAACTAATCTAAAAATAACATATAACACCAGGGTGTTACAATCATATTCAGACAATGTAGATTAAAGTATTGGTCCAAGGGGTCTTGGTTCAGGGTCAAATTAGGGTCAGACTCTAAAACCCTAAGTTTCACATATTATTGATCCTTTGAATAGGTGATAACACCCAAATTTAGATGTTAATAATAACTAATTACTATAATTCATGCTTACAATAGAATTTATATGACCAAATAAGCCTAGATACTTAGCTTTTTGCAATTGATCCCTCTTTAAATATATATTTGTTCAACTAGGAAATATGAGGAGTAGGAACTGAATTTAGAAGACATCAACTACCTCAATTCCCAGGACTAAGAAAACAACTACCTTAATATAGATCAATTTCTACAATTCACTCCTCCAATCACCAGACTAAACCCACCTCAATTCAACCAACTAGTGTTAGATTCAATTCCATCCATCCCCATTAGTTGTTGTTCAAGAAACAATTGAGGAATAAGGAGGTCAAGGAGGCCATACAAGCAAGGACAATGATGCAAAGCATGAGATTCAAAACCTCTCCTCCATGGGCTAGTCTCTTCCTCCTTTCTTCTATTTGTCTCCTTTTTTCTATACAAACAATATATTTCCATCTTTTTTCAGTGCCAATAATGTATGTCTATGTCTATTTGAGCTTCTTCCTGGATGTGTATCCCATTTTGGGCATGTTTATGTACTTTGACTCGAAGCTAGTAGTTAATATTCAAATATAGCATGCTTTCATTCTACCTTCATCTTTGGTAATGAGTGTTGGCCTGGTTGATCTCTTTCTTGCATGAAATTCCAATTTTACTTGTCTTTAGAAATCAGTGGTGAAATGGGTAGAGGAGGTGTTTGGACTTAACTCTGAGATGACAAGGTCCATGGGAGATCTGACTAGAATCTAAAGTCAGAAAATTCTAACCCAAAACTATGAAACCCATTGTGATTCATTCTACCCAAATTCGATTAATTGTGGTTCAAATTTCAAACACTTGTTTTCCGCTCCTATTCCCTTACCTATTTTGTCCTTGAGAAGTAACCTCGGAAAGTTAGGGGTATTCATCCATGATCCTCGATAGAGGTATAGGACTGTTGATGGGGTTTTATTCATGGGGTGTGCGTGAAAGTAGGATGGTCCCTATAAAAGTATCTACCATGGTACATGTTGGGTTACGATGTTAGTTTCTATATAGGGTGTTCAAGGGGATTATACACCCAAGAACAAGGTGAATAGACTACCCTAATTTGAGGTTGCACAGTTTGGAACCCCTTATCTCGATTTGTAAGATTTGATAATGTCGACCTTCTTTATTTTACTTTGTTTTGTTGTTTTTGCCACTTTTATTTTCATGTATATATCCATCTATTTTTCTTGGCTAAGTAAGAACCAACTCTAAGGCACTAAATGTCACCATATGCGTATGTTTGACCCCATACATGAGCATCTCAAGGTTTCAGGTTGTAGGTTTAATTTTCAATCCTTAAGGGGTCATGTTCATTTTGGGCACAGTCTCGAGTGCGAACAGCTTTTGGCATTGTTTCCAATGGTGCGGTTGTTCCACATTTAACACCCAAAGATTTATATTTAAATTGAGCTTGTATATACATGCATAATTTTTCATTCTTTTTTATACACACTTTTACATACATGATGATATCCTTTTTCTTTTCTTCATTATCTTTGTCTACAACAATGGATCTATCCACATGGACTAATCTCAATATCTTGTCTAGACTGTCAATTGGACTCATGTGGACTTTTTAATGAAGACTCTCCTAGAGAGAGAAGACCTTCACTTCATCTTGGTTATCCAGTTATGCAGCTAGTAGAGGAATCATGAAACTAAAACATTAAGGTTGATGATGATAATTTTCATCTATTACGAGGCAGTCAGGAAACTTCTACATCATCTTTAGAACTATATGGAGGTATGTTTAACGGCCTGACCTGATATCCATCCTAGACCAAAGTGACACCTCACAATTTGAGACGTGTCATTTTGCTACATATAGGGAACCTACAATGGTCTAGAATTTTTTGTTAGAAAATGGCATGACAAAAATTATTTAGGGAAATGTGGCTATAGAATAGGTAGTGGAAACAAAAATTTTAGCTACCATATTCCCTATAACCAGCAGATGGTGTCAATAACTATAAGATCATCTCCTCATAATTGTAGATGTGCAATAGTCTTCTAAATGCATCGGGACTCATCTGACTGCTCCTCAACAGACAACAAACACGAATGTTGTTGTCTACATTAGCTCCTCTTGTCACAGACTCTTGATTGACGTCATCCTCCTTAACGATAGGAAAAGGCCACCTCACGTCTAGATAAGTCTACACAGACTGCCTAGAACTCCTATCATCCTATTAGAATGGATAGGAAGGAGTTGTCCCCCCCGTTGGTGTACTAGTCACCAAATTGCTCTCCCACAACAATGATCATCGGTTGTTCTCTCCCTTGCTATCCCTCCCTAGTCGGGTGGGAATTTCTTAGGCTCTCCGGGTTACCACAACCAGAGAGGACAACAATTGTTAGAGTAACTAATTCTCAATTGATTGTGTTGTGCTTTGGGAAGCCCCCAATATCCCTCCCTCTATTTGGGTCTGGGTTCCCAGTCTGTGTGGGAGTGGAAGGGACCAAAAGATCACAATTTTTTGCAACATGTTAGCACCGAACCATTTGTCTAGCAACTTATAGGGTCATATGGTGTGTGATCTGATCATCTTGCTCTACAAAATGGTTGTTTTGTAGATTTCCAATCGCATATGAATTTGGCAATTCATTTCCAATTAATCTTAAACACTAACTCCTTGTTTCAATAGAATTGAACAATTGAAACGATCAAACTTTCTCACAAATATGGGAAAGTTACTAGAACCTTCCACCGGCCCACCAAGCCTATTAGTTTACTAGGTGAACCGGTCATCTCACTCTACCTGAGCCAATTGATTCATCCAATGAGCCAATCGGTTGGCACCTATTTCATGCATAATTTTAGTCTATTCAATTCCGATCAAACTGACACTCCAAATGCCCGTCTCATCACATGAGTCGATCATTTGGCACTCCAAACAGCTATCTCACTGAGTGATTTGATCGGTTGGAAATGCAGTCAGATGATTTGTTGTGTGAATTGAATACCTAAACACTTTAATAATCAATTCAATCATCATTCAAGATTAAACTCCTTTTCTAGGTCAATACCTATGTGTGTGACCCTATATGTAACGACCTCACTTTTTGCATCCTCTAATTAAGGAAATATCTTCAAGTTGAGAGCCATTACCTATATTCCCAAGGATCCAGATTTAGAAAATAATAAATAATAGAAAACAATTTCATTAATTCACAAATATTGTTTACAAAATACTTACATGAAATTGCATTACCAGAACTATTCATAGAGAAGAAGTGTTTATCTAAATCCTCCTTACCTAGATTAATGTCTTCACATGGTGTCATATGTATCTTCAATTCCCTTATCATGTATATCATCATATACCTAAAACTTCATGAAACAAAACATGGTCAATATGACAAGTCATACCGATATGTGGGGGAAACAAAACTTCACAAGTAATGATAGCAAGATAAACAAACAATCAATGTTTAACAAACCAAATTTAACATTTTCACCATGACTACCCAATCTAGGTTTCTATACCCTCTATCATAACCCCTCAGGGCCTCATACTATAGTATTCATTGTCTTCCCCTATCCAGGTGAATGACTTCATCATGTCTTCCCCTATCCAGGCGGGTGACTTTATCATGTCTCCCCCTATCCAGGTAGGTGACTTCTCATGTACCCCCTATTCAGGCTAGTACCAAAATATGCCTTCCCCTATCTAGGCAGATGGTATTTCCATAGATCCATAGGTGGCCTAGATTTGGGCTAGTCATGTACATATATAATGTGATAATCATAGTCACTTTAAAGTTTGCATGAAATGAAATAAACAAGCATACATATATATTCAAACAATGTGAATAAATCTATGAGAAACCACATGAAACTACAACAAATATTCTTAACTGTAACCTCATACCTTTGCCATGCAGATTATTCAATTATGCTTCAAGAATATTGTCCAATAAAGTAAGCAAATCAAGCAATCATCATATAATCTACATTACATAAATTCTACAGTGTCACTAATCTCATTAAACATATTAAATCATACTCAGTCCTAAACTAGGGTTTAGGTTTTAGATAAGAAATAAGGGTATTAACCGTATTTCAATCGTATAATTAACATTTGGTGAACCCTAATTACTAGATCCATCTTATCCTTTCATTAAGATCACTAAGATCAAATATGTTCATTAATAACATAGCAAGTTAGGATCTTAGACCCTAATTCCACATATTAGTCATTATCCACATTAGAGACCTAATTACCTTATAATTATTAACATCATTACATTTATTATCATTATTCTCAACAAGATCAAATAATAGAATAAAAGTAAGGCTTCTAATGTTTTCAACATTATAATACCAAAAACTAGGGTTTTAATGTGCTAATTACCACTTAAACCCATCTTTTCACTACTTTTGTAATTGGAATCATATTTGGACTCTATAACTATTTTATTTAGACCCCCACCCCATTTTTCGAATTAAAATTCATATATAACTTATCATGATCTGATCTACCAATATTTAGTTACAATTTTTGAAAAAAAATTGTATAAATGGACTAATCAGTGATTACCACGTCAGCAAATTACCTCTTTTCTTATTTCTGATTTGGTCATCTTTAAAATGGGTCAAATGACCCTTCTGCCCTAGGCACTGTGTATGTGTGCTCAAGGGTAGACCTATATTTTACCTCTATCTTCATCTTCCTTGCAGAAGTTTGCTCCGATGCCACGAACGACGTGTGGTTGGGGTCATCCGCGAATCACGGCTGCAGAGAAGTTGAGGTGATTTGGTAGCACTTTGCTGGGCTCCCTCCGACCTAGACTAAGCTTCTTCTCATCACAACACATGATGATCACTCACAGCCAGCTCCGTGGAGACACCGACTCACAACATCAATGTCCCGCCATCGGCCGCCTAGCATTGCCTTCATTACCTCCTTTAGATTCCAACCTCCAGCATTTTTCAGTGTCGGCCGCCTAGCTTGCCTAACCCAATGATTCTAGGTAGTAGGGAAGGTACCCTCTCTCACGCTAGTTGGAGTAGGTAGTTATGCTCACTGCTCAATGGGGGAGATGAACATGTCTATAAAGCCATGGTTGTTGGGAGCCCTCACGTGTCTAGACCTCACCTAGGATCGACCCTACCTCTTCACCATAGTCCACTTCTGTTCCAGAGGAGAAGGAAGGAGGGTGGTAGGGAGGGTTGTTGTGGACTCTCAAGTTGTTATGCATGGATCACCAAAGAACCTATTAGAGTTAGGGATTTGGATTATACCTGTTGATATAGCCATCCACCAGGAAATCAAGGATCATGTTCGGGATCATAGAGGAGTTCTTGAGGTCCCTCTATGCATATATATAGCCTAGTAGAAACCCTAGTGATTATGATGAAGCGAGGAAGAGGGGAGAGAGAGACGGTGGCAGCCTTATCTATTCCCTTCAAGGCAAGGGGACGATCTTATGGAAAGTACAGATTTCCTTCTCGTATCAGCAAGGGTGAGAGGGATTTGTGGGTTAGATTCATTAGGTATGGAAGGTGTCTCAACAATATATATCCATAAAATGACATCTCCCCCCCCCCTTTTTTCTATCCAACCACCCAACCATTGACTAGGAAAGGAAACGTATCCCCCCTTTTTTTCTTTTCTACAAGTCACAGATTCATATCCTTAATGTAAAAGTCAATAAAGGATAATTACTTCTTTTCATATTCTCATCTTTGATTATCCAAACCCAAAAGCCATAAAAGAGGGCATAAACTTATATAGAGTATTTTGGATTAAAGGTCATTAATCTTTTCTTACCATGAAATATAGGTTGCTCTGTTTTATCTCTCTTTGATCTATCCTCTGAATGAAATATAGGAACTCATTAATATTATCTCAATTATATTTTGTAATTGAGATTTATTGGGATGCCTTTTATATACAAACTTGATCTTTTAATCATATCATTAAAGCAATTACCAATGCTTCATGAATCATCCTTTCCCTCTCAATTTCTAGAATCCTCTTATTTCCATTATTATTTTCCAGTGTACCAAGAGATAAATTGGAATATTGTTATTTGATGTCTCAAATATTGTGTGGTTGATCAATGATGGTTAGATAATTACTCTTTTAATCATCTAAAACACTATATAATTTATTTTTCTTTTGCATATTATTCCATGAATAATACAATTAAGGAACTCACTTATCAATTCATGGCATATTCCATTTTACCAAAATTGGTGATATAACATTCACTCCTCCTTAAAAGGAATTTTGTCCCCAAAATTCACATCCATTAAGCTTTAAGGTAAATGATACCCCAACTCAGTTCTAAACCTTAAGGTTAACAACCCTACTTAGATGTCATTAACATCTTTTATTAAATGCAAAATACTCACATCATTACTGGGATTGGTACTTGAATTCAATTGTTAAGGTACATCCACATCATTAGTATTGACATATTATCACCTCTCAATGGTTTCACTCTTCATTTGTTCTTTCAATTTGACTTGGTGATCACTTTTTCACCTAAGTTTCCAACCTATTGTTCATTAGTTTCACATAAGAGTGAGGTAATACCTCAAACCCTAGATCATGTCATTAACCTCAACTTAAGGTATTCATTCTCATATGTTCATTGTAAGCATAACATGTGTCTATTCAATCTCTCTCCCTCATAATGAGATGAAATAAGCATTTGAATGTAGTCCAAATACAAATTTCATCCCATTCCTAGAGCAGAGATGGTGTATCCACACACTATCTTAAATTTCACATTTTAGGTTGAATCATTCTCAACATGACTCTAAACCATACATGTTTTTAATTCCACAATACTCTTATATTTCATAAAGCCATAACTACCCAGTCATGACCTATCCAAGTCTCTATGATGTCCCTACAGTAGACATGGATACTACCTCTCTCATATGGTAGATCCTCAATAGCCCTTATGGTCCTATCCCAATGGTAGACCAAGACTTAAAGCCATATAGTCAGATGATCCTACCCCAAAGGTAGATCAAACATCAACTCATGATAACTTGATGATCCTACTACGAGGGTAGACCAATACCTAGGTCATTTCATATACTCAAAGCTATAGAGGAGAACTAGGATCTGAGCTAGATAGGAACATATTCTTGAATCTGTAACAACTCCTTTCATTATTACATGACTTCTTTTTATCTTTTACATTTACACATCAGGTGTTATGAGCCTTGGCCACTTCCTTGAGGTCTCTAGGGGTACAGGTACTTTTGGAGTGATCTCATCCTTATGCCTCTAGGGAGTGCCCCTCACATTCACCCATTGGCCACATGAACATCATGAAGGTAGCTAATCTCCTAAGACATGGGCCTAGTTGTTACCTCCTGACTAGATATTCTTGTGCATTCAAGGAACAATCAACTCCTAATCCCATCGATCCATGTACCTTTAATCCTCCCTACTTGACCCTAGGGTTGACTTCAGACTCTACCCTTCCCACGGGTCATTGCTTGCACATTATTTTCATATGCAATTCTTTAAACCGATTTCATCCATCTCTTATGATGCTAATTACTCACTTTATGTCCTGTCATTGTACTCATGGAAATAATTCAAGGCAACATTTCTTTTCCAGACTTGATCCCATATGGTCATCCACTTCCATAGTGACTTTTCCTCATGTTCCTCAGAGATGGCATACTTGGGTTCAAATAATCATACTCAATATATGTTCTTTCATATTTTTTTATTATGTGAGATTCATGGTTACCTCAATCTTTGCATTGATTTGTTCAACTTCTTGGCTCATAGGAGGAAGTTAGGCTTCTCTAGCCACAACATGACCCCATGGTCTAAGGTTTTTCCTCCCCCATAGATCATCTTCCCACTCTTGGGCTAACCCACCACCGGTTGGCACACTAGCCCTAAAGGTTTCATATTTTCATCTTTATGCATTATTTTATTATTATAACTTTTCAACCCTTATCTGCATAATCTTTGGGATACCCTATCATGGGGTTTGTCTATGCGATGGACTTGGGACACCTTCCCCCCATGGGCTTGGTGCCTATGTCGTCCTTCCCCTCCAGGGGCTTGACCTTTCTTGACCTTCCCCTCCAGGGGCTTGATCATAGTCATCTTAATGACTTTCTTTCCATAACCAAACTTCCAAAGATAGCATGAGGGGTTCGATAAAGTTATATTCATACTTCCATTTCCTTGTATGACTATTAGCTACTAATGTATATGCTCAAGCATTTTCTTTCTAACTTCTCAACTTAATCTCTATGGGACACTCCCTCTCCGGAGCATTCATGTGGGGAACCCTCTCTCTAGGGTAAGTCCCTACAATGAACATCATACATTAGCCTTGTCCCCAATCACCTATCACTATAGTGGCAATCATACATAGGCCTTTGACTGGGGTGATTATCTTTTCTGGGCCAGATCACCGACCACCATAGTGACCATACTTAGGCCCTCTTGACCCAAGGTGATTAGATAGGCCTGATCATACATCCCACACGTATTGCATACATCCATTTGAACTAGTTGAGCAAGTTATATTATATCCCATGTTCTTCATAAGTTTCTTAAAATGCTAATTATTAATGTCTAGTTCCACATACAAACGTGCATAGGAGGTTGAGTCACTCAACTCATTTATATTCATATTCTTTCACATGCATCCTTCATGCATGGGTTACCAAAAACATTTATGTTCTCTCTTTCCTCTTACCCTAATTGGGTTCATATGGGTAGGGTACCATATAACCACACCATCACATTTCTCACGATTAGGGATTTAGGGTTAGGGTTACGGACTATACCCTACCTCTTAGGGTTTCCATGTCCGTTGACCCACTAGGGTTCTTCTAAACCAACCCTAGTCCCCTCTAGGGTTAGCCTCCTAGGGAAAACCCATATAATGTTTTCTCTTTATTTTATCATTAACTCCAGATGTACATTGTTATTTTCATAATTACATGTACATTATCATTTCTCATTACATATGCAATAATTAGTGGAGGATTCTTTAATTGTACTTCTTATCAAAACCCTAACTCGAGATGAGGAGAGAAATTTCTTTTAGGGTTTATTAAGCAAGATGATGAGAAGTGGATGAAAGAGATGAGAAAAAACCCTAAAGGTATTTTACTTTGGGATGGACTTCTGACTTTGTCCAGGTAGGATGCACAGCTCTAGGAGTCCTTGTAAGCTGACTAGAGGTACAGAGGAATATATTTCCAGCCCCAGTAGTGGTCCCTTCTAGACACCATTGCCTTCAGAAAATGCCCTAATAATTCCCACATATTCCTACAGATTACTTGAAATTATAAACTATTAAATATTATTTGACAAAATCTGGGGATCTGATGCCAAATGTAACAACCTCACTTTCTGCATCCCCCAATTAAGGAAAGACCTTCAAGTTGAGAGCCATTACCTATATTCCCAAGGATCCAGATTTAGAAAATAATAAATAATATAATTCACAAATATTGTTTAAAAAATACTTACATGAAATTCCATTGCCGAAACTATACATAGAGAAGAAGTGTCTATCTAAATCCTCCTTACTTAGATTAATGTCTTCACATGGTGTCATCTGTATCTTCATGTCCCTTATCATGTATATCATCATTGTCACAACCCCAAATTTTGGGTTCAATTTCTGAGAAATGTAATTTCTCTTATTACAGATATTTGGACAAATAATTATACAATTTGTTAACAATAGCCTTGATGATTGTGTTGTGGGCTTTATTGGCTATTGGGCCCAATAACAATGAAATTCAAATAGTAAATGAATAATTGAGTTTTTGAGAAAAGAAAGATATAGAAACCTCTAAAAGGCAATAGAACTTAATCTAAAGATGGATTTCGTGCCACATGGGTTCCTTGGGTACCAAGGAGTCCATAATTGCAAAGATAAAGCAATAAGAAAAGAAAAAGGTTAATTAAGCTTTTCCTTGTTAAGAAAGAAATTGAAAATAATGGTAAAATATGGGAAATAAGTGGAAAGAAGTTTAATTGAGTTATCCTTGGTGGAATTTCGTATCCCAAGGATTTCTAATGTAAAAAAAAAGAGAACTCCCATAAGGAAAATAGAAGAGAGATAAAGAGAAATCATTAAAAAGAATAAGAAAATAAGCAAGATAATAAGAAAATAGATAAAAGATAAATAAAAGGCTAAGGGATATTCCCAAGATGGGATTTCGAGCCATTAGGGTTCCTTGAGGTAAAAGGAACTCAGAATAATAATTTAAAGGAAAAGGAAAGAGAAAATAGATGAGAAATATGCATAATTGAGTAATAACTTGCAACTAAATAAAGGGATACGATTTCTTTAGATAATGGGTCCAAATTTGTCACAAAGGTAGATTAAGTCATCATTATGATTCCCTTAAAATGTGGGATTAATTGTCCATGTGGTTTGGGAGATATGATTTTTGTAATTTTTCCTAAAGTGAGAAGGATTGTATTAAATGTCACAATCCGATTTGTTTCCTGTTCTTACTGAGGGCCTGATAACCGTTAGATATGGATCTAACGATGGTTGCACCTCGACTCAGATCAGGAAGGGGGGAAACATTATGGGGAATCTGCCCGATCGTTTTACTCTGCACACAATTAATGTGCAAGACGGGAAAGTGCTCCATTGGTTTCAGGAGTGCAGTCTGAACTTATTGACCTCTTGGTTCTTCCGATTCCAGGAAAGATTGGATTTTGCCCAGTGTCCAGGCCAGGGTCAAACTCCTTCAACATTAGGAACAATCATGTTGTCCCTACGATATATAAATAGGGGTAAGAACCCTTCTTAGAGATCAACGCATATGAGGGTGCCCGAGTTTCTCCTTCATGATACCCTGGTTGGGCCATCATGCCGTGGGCGAGATGCCCTGTTTCTGGGCGGGCGCCGGCTAGCAGGGAGGGCAACCTTGACCACCAATGGAGGTGGGAGGAGCTGCTGTGAATCCATGGGAGGAAGGTGGAGCGCAGGGAGCTTTCGCCTGGGTGCCATGACCACAGAGAATGAAGGTCAACTCCACTGTTGACCGTCGGACAGGGCTGGATCGCGAGTAAAAGGGGATCACAGAGGTTGAAGAAGGAAAGGAGGAATGACCTCCTTACCCCCAGGGGCGCGTGAACCTAAAGGGGAAGCACAGGGGTAAAAGCGTACAACCAGCCGTTTAGGCGCCTTCCTAGCAGAAAAGAAAAGAAAAATAAGAGGGGCCGACGTCGCAGCCATTGATTGGCCTAAAGGTACTTTTCTTACGAAAATCATAACTAAATGTAGAATTATATGATAATTACAAGTTATACATGAAAGTTGATCATAAAAACGTGAAGAATCCAATAAAAATATAATTGGCACCTGGTTTTGCTCGCAATTTAAAAAGTACACCAAGTTATCACCTTTGTTGTATTAAATTGTGATAAAACCCTAATTTGATATGGAACTCTGTTATAATGACTCTTTTGGGTTAATTTGGTTTGGAACCCTATTTCTGAGAAATATTAACCTATTAAGAATAAAAGGGAGAGTTAATGCTTGTTTTAGGGTTTTATGCACATGAGTACGTTTAGAAACCCTAATTTGAGAAAATATGGGTTATTATGGGTTAAATCTAAAAATATAATTATAGAACTGAGTTTTCATGGTTATAAGATATTTTGAGTATAAAGGTTTCTAATTGTAGACAAATACCCTTGATGAAGAAATTAGGGTTTACTAACGGATAAAGGTAGAATTAATGACAAGTAAAGTTCGTATGTGAATTAAACCATAATGAACTATGAATTGATGATAAATGAACATAATGATCTTGTCATGGAATAAAAGGGATAAAAATGGTAGCTTTAGTGAAAAAGAGACTTAATGGACTTAATTGATGCTTTAATATGAAATTAAAATTATGATGTAACCTTAATAACTTTCGCAAAGGTTAGATGAGAAAATTAGGGTTTAAAAGAGTAAGGTGAAATAAAACCCTAATTGCAAAGTGAACCCTAAAAAGAGGTAGAAATCCTAAAAAGGAATAGAAACCATAAGTAGCAAGATGGTTTGAATAGATTTTGATAAAAAGGTATTACATGTGATTTTAGGATTCTTGTACTTGCTTGATTGGATGTCTTGATTGATTAGACTACTTTGTATCAAGTCTGCATGTACAGGTATGTGGTTAATTATGAATAACCACCTTAGTTTCCCGAGGATTTTCCGGATGGTTAATCGCATTGAATGCAAATTATCTGTTTGGATGTTCATACTTGCAAACTATAAAGTAACTATGATTATCACATTAATAATAGAAGTATGTATTCTCGCACCTACATGCCACTCTGATGGATGATGCCAAAGGTCAGGCCCAGATGGGTAGACCAATGGACACCTTAAGTGGTGACCCCAGGCACCAAGCTCGGGAATGAGAAGGTGGCCTATGATATTGCATGACTAGTGGGCACCATGAGTGGTGACCCCCAGGCACCAAGCTCGGGATTGAGAAGGTGGCCTTAAGTCATTGGCAAAGGAAACCCTAAGGTGGGTATGCCAGGGTTAGGGAAAAAGTAGTGGAGAATGTCATACTGAAAAGTGTAAATTGGCTTGTTAATTAACTTGATTGTGATAATTAGATTGTTATCCTTATGTGCAAACTTTTGGTTGTTCCCACATACCAGTATATTTCAATATACTGACCGACATTTTGTTTGTCGGCGTTTTAGGAACAACAATTGAAAGAACAAACAGTAAAGTGACACATTGTGGAAATAAGAAATAAAGTGCAAGGAGGATTATATAGAATAATTCAAGCTCTGGATAGATAGATTTCCAAAGTTTTCAAAGGTAAGTAAAGTTTTAATTTTATACCAAATTCCAGTTAGTTAGTAGAATTTCATAACTATTATTGATTATTTGTCGAACCTTTGATCCTGTTAATTGAATAACGGCTCTGACCTTTGGGTCTCCCTTAATTGAGGGTTACCGGGAGGCGGGGTTGTTACAATTGGTATCAGAGCATGGGTTCCTCACTTAATCTTTAATAATTATTAAATTTTACAAATTCCATAGAACCGAGGGAGTTATTAGAGGATTGTCCGAAAGATTGAGGTGTCTAGAAAAGGATCACGTCCGGGGGCTGGCAATATTTTCCTCCGCACCGCTAATCGGAATACGAGGACTCTCAGATTGTGTGACTGCCTGGCCGATGTCTTAGGATATGACTTGAAATAAGATACCTTTAGGACTCTCTCATCTTGTTCATCCCTTCTCAACTCAAATTCTTATAAGGACCTTAAGGATTAGGGTTTTCCTCTCTTCTCCTCACCCTCTTGAGGTATGGGTAAGGTTGATAAGGATTAAGGGATCCTCCATCAAATTAATGAAAAGCATGTAACTAAGATGTCATGGACATAAGCTTAATAGAGTAAGCGTAAAAGAATAGATACATGCTTAGGTCGTATGACACGAGTTGTCATTGCTCTCAGGAGAGACCTGAGGATAGACCTCCTTGGCTAGAGGATGAGTAGAGAAAGTTAGTCATGGAGGTAGAGACCTCCATTAAAAGTAGAGACCTAGCAAATCCTCTGAGGATGAGGTTAACCCTAACCCTAAGTGAAGGTTAGAGTGGGAGATGACATGATGAGTTATATGTTGACTGAGTGTTTGGTTGGACATGCCTTTGGGATGCCATAGAGGTTAGATGACCGAGTACCTTGGGCAACCCAACCCTGGGAAAGGTCGTGCATGTTTGAGCGAAGGATAGCTCCTTCATGGATGAGGTTAGAGAAGAACCTATAGAAACCTTTTGGGCTGTTGCAAGTAGGATATAGCCTGCACCCAGAGTGCGTCAGTAGTACTGATAGTAGAATGAAACCTTGGCCAAGGGAGCATGCTAGATAGCTTATGAGATAAGCATAAAAGAACTAAGGATAACCTCGAGAAAACATAAGTTGAACATAGGCATCATCCACGTAGAGGTATGCCTATGAGCTTGATCCTTCATGGAGAGAGAACCTCCAGTAGTATGGCTGGATGTGGAGTTAGCTCTAGAGAGAGAAAGCAGGACCCTAGCAAGGAGGTTGGAAGCTTAGATTCTGAGACATGAGGAACGACAGAGGGTCGAGGATGATGCGACCTAAATAGATGATAGTGGTTTCCTCGTGCCTGATCCATGGAGGATGATAATATCTTAGTGACCTTTAGAGGAACCAAACCCTAGAAAGAGGATGAGACTTCCGGTACGTATGTGCCTATAATGTAGATGTTTACCTTCTGAGATAGGAAGAAGAGTTCTTTAGACCTAGAAAGGTTTAGTAACAAGTTGTGAGGTCGTATGCCTAGTTGGTTGTCCGTGAGGAGGACTCAACTCTGAGGTGTTGCTCATATAAAAGGAACGTGGGAGTACATGGCATACCTTGGACATGCTTGATTCATGGTTAAGAGGTTTGAGCATATAGTTGGATATCCAAAAGTGAACCTAGGGTTCCTGGCCGAAGAGGAGAAGTGGTGTACCTAATGCTCATGATGAGAATTGAGTCTCTATAGTTTCGAGCATGGTACTCTTCATGTTGAGGAAGGAGAACAAGTATGACCTAGCATGGTTTAATAGGTGACCTGCTTGTGCCTTAGTAGTTGCTGGGTTAAGCATGCTCATGTGATTATAAACCCTAAGGACGCTTGCGACCTTTGTTATCAAGGTGTAGTTTCCTCCCATCATGGGAGAGGGACCCTTTGATAGGGAGTTTATCAGTTTGGTTGGTTTTGAGGTGACCTAAAGAAGTTTCATAGGATCTTGAGAAGCTAAGTGGAAAGTACATGGAATGAGAATGAACCTGTAGACCCATAGATAACCATCTCTAAGTGCATGTGGATGTGTTACCTTGGAGGTAACCGGTATGGGGCCTGACCAGGGTAGGTAGGTCACCATGACCCCTGTGAAAGGATGAAAGACAACCCACGAATGCAGAGAGAGATGATGAAGGCTTGGGTAAGGTTCTATGTTGGACATATACTATAATGGAATCCTAAGTCTATCCTAGGGTCAGATAGGGATAAGACCGATGAAAGGAGGAGTTGTCGAATTCCCTAGTTGCACGTGACCATAGGGTCGGGAGGTAACTATTATCATTGTCTGAGGGCCATGGGTTAGGAGATTGATCACCTTCATGAACTCATGGGACCCAAAAGGCAGATGAGTAGGGCACTCTCTGGATGCATAAGGGAAAAGGGATGACCCCAAAAGTGTCGGCACCCTATAGGCCTAAAGGAGATGACCAAGGATTGTGCTTGACCCAAGTAGGTTTGAAACCAATTTTCCATGGAAATAACTTTGATATCAAGATGATTGTGATGTAGAGACATAAGTTGCACGTTTCGACTTATATTTGAAGGTGTATTGGCAATGTGGGATGTATCATCTCTACTCTTGGAACAGGGAGACCTTTTTGTTTGGACGGCCGCCAAATGCTTATTTACTCCTGTTACGGGAGGGAGAGATGGGACAATAAGCATGCCATACACCAAGGATAAAAGATGATGCGAGTCGGAACGTTGCTACGAGGTATGAGGATAGAGATGATAACATACCTTTGTGGAGAAAATGATACATGGATAGTTTAAAAACACTAAGAGTATTAAGGAAATCATCTTGTGAGGATGTTTTATCATGAACTATGTGGAATTTACAAGTTATGCAAAGTTGAGTTGAAGCACCATGAGATGAGCTCAGAGTTTCTTAATGAAGAAAAACTTAGAGTTTGAGATGAGATGATAAGTGGAATACATGGAGGTGTATGTCTTCAAGATTACCTAATACCTAAGGATGAGAAATGGTAATGAATGCTCTGGTTGAGATATAGCTGCCTAGTTTAGCTGGAAGCTAGAAGAAGTTGAGGTTGCTAGGCTAACCTTAAGTTGAAGAAAAGAGATAAGTTTGGCTAACACTCAGATGTAGCAATAGCGGTTAATCAAGTAAATGATTGTTTGGTTAGCTAGTCTAGTCTGTAATATAATGAAAGGCTGGTTGTAGGACCTCAGATGCACTTCTTGGAGAGAAAGGTGATGAAACCCTGATGAGTGTGGTTTAGGATTTCTGAGGTATCAAGCTTGAGGAAACATGACATACAGGAGATCATGGTTTTAAGATCACCAAACATCGTGATACTACAAAGATAGTAAGTAATAGTAGCACTTTGGCTTCTTGACGTGAAGTTGCATATAGCATGTTGCCATGCATGACAGGAGGTGAAGGACGAACACTAGTAACCCAGTGTATCGATATAGAGGATAAAAGAGTCCCTGAGAGGGAATGGGAGTTCATCACTATGGATGTTGTGGTACGTCTCCCTTTGACCCAAACGGTCAAGATGCAATATGGGTTATGGTAGATCGCCTTACCTAGATAACATGAGTAAGAAAGGATTATCATGTTTGTTTGCTTGATGGAATTTTGAGGACAAAATTCTTATAAGAGGGGAAGGATGTTACAACCCCAAATTTTGGGTTCAATTTCTGAGAAATGTAATTTGTCTTATTACAAATATTTGGACAAATAATTATACAATTTGTTAACAATAGCCTTGATGATTGTGTTGTGGGCTTTATTGGCTATTGGGCCCAATAACAAGGAAATTCAAATAGTAAATGAATAATTGAGTTTTTGAGAAAAGAAAGATATAGAAACCTCTAAAAGGCAATAGAACTTAATCCAAAGATGGATTTCGTGCCACATGGGTTCCTTGGGTCCCAAGGAGTCCAAAATTGCAAAGATAAAGCAATAAGAAAAGAAAAAGGTTAATTAAGCTTTTCCTTGTTAAGAAAGAAATTGAAAATAATGGTAAAATATGGGAAATAAGATGAAAGAAGTTCAATTGAGTTATTCTTGGTGGAATTTCGTATCCCAAGGATTTCTAATGTAAAAAAAGAGAACTACCATAAGGAAAATAGAAGAGAGATAAAGAGAAATTATTAAAAAGAATAAGAAAATAAGCAAGATAATAAGAAAATGGATAAAAGATAAATAAAATGCTAAGGGATATTCCAAGATGGGATTTCGACCCATTAGGGTTCCTTGAGGTACAAGGAACTCAGAATAATAATTTAAAGGCAAAGGAAAGAGAAAATAGATGAGAAATATGCATAATTGAGTAATAACATGCAAATAAAGAAAGGGATCCGATTTATTTAGATAATGGGTCAAAATTTGGCACAAAGGTAGATTAAGTCATCATTATGATTCCCTCAAAATTTGGGATTAATTGGCCATGTGGTTTTGGAGATATGATTTTTGTAATTTTTCCTAAAGTGAGAAGGATTGTATTAAATGTCACAATACGATTTGTTTCCTGTTCTTACTGAGGGTCGGATAACCGTTAGATTTGGATCTAATGGTGGATGCACCTCGACTCAGATCAGGAATGGGGGAAACAATATGGGGAATCTGCCTGATCGTTTTACTCTGCACACAATTAATGTGTAAGACGGGAAAGTGCTCCATTGGTTTCAGGAGTGCAGTCTGAACTTATTGACCTCTTGGTTCTGCCGATTCCAGGAAAGATTGGATTTTGCCCAGTGTCCAGGCTGGGGTCAAACTCCTTCAACATTAGGAATGATCATGTTGTCCCTACGATGTATAAATAGGGGTAAGAACCCTTCTTAGAGATCAACGCATATGAGGGTGCCCAAGTTTCTCCTTCATGATACCCTGGTTGGGCCATCATGCCGTGGGCGAGATGCCCTATTTCTGGGCGGGAGCCGGCTAGCGGGGAGGGCAACCTTGACCACCAATGGAGGTGGTAGGAGCTGTTGTGAATCCGTGGGAGGAAGGCGGAGTGTAGGGAGCTTTCGCCCGGGCGCCATGACCACGGTGAACAAAGGTCAACTCCGTTGTTGACCGTCAGACAGGGCTGGATCACGAGCAAAAGGGGATCACGGAGGTTGAAGAAATTAGGGTTTACTAACGGATAAAGGTAGAATTAATGACAAGTAAAGTTCGTATGTGAATTAAACCATAATGAACTATGAATTGATGATAAATGAACATAATGATCTTGTCATGGAATAAAAGGGATAAAAATGGTAGATTTAGTGAAAAAGAGACTTAATGGACTTAATTGATGCTTTAATATGAAATTAAAATTATGATGTAACCTTAATAACTTTCGCAAAGGTTAGATGAGAAAATTAGGGTTTAAAAGAGTAAGGTGAAATAAAACCCTAATTGCAAAGTGAACCCTAAAAAGAGGTAGAAACCCTAAAAAGGAATAGAAACCATAAGTAGCAAGATGGTTTGGATAGATTTTGATAAAAAGGTATTACATGGAATTTCAGGATTCTTGTACTTGCTTGATTGGATGTCTTGATTGATTGGACTACTTTGTATCAAGTCTGCATGTACAGGTTTGTGGTTAATTATGAATAACCGCCTTAGTTTCCCGAGGATTTTCCGGATGGTTAATCATATTGAATGAAAATTATCGATTTGGATGTTCATACTTACAAACTATAAAGTCACTATGATTATCACATTAATAATAGAAGTATGTATTGTCGCACCTACATGCCACCCTGATGGATGATGCCAAAGGTCAGGCCCAGATGGGTAGACCAATGGACACCTTGAGTGGTGACCCCAGGCACCAAGCTCGGGAATGAGAAGCTGGCCTATGATATTGCATGACTAGTGGGCACCATGAGTGGTGACCCCCAGGCACCAAGCTCGGGATTGAGAAGGTGGCCTTAAGTCATTGGCAAAGGAAACCCTAAGGTGGGTATGCCAGGGTTAGGGCAAAAGCGGTGGAGAATGTCATACTGAAAAGTGTAAATTGGCTTGTTAATTAACTTGATTGTGATAATTAGATTGTTATCCTTATGTGCAAACTTTTGGTTGTTCCCACATACCTGTATATTTTGATATATTGATCGACGTTTTGTTTGTCGGCGTTTTAGGAACAACAATTGAATGAACAAACAGTAAAGTGACACATTGTGGAAATAAGAAATAAAGTGCAAGGAGGATTAGATAGAATAATTCAAGCTCTGGATAGATAGATTTCCAAAGTTTTCAAAGGTTACCAAATTCCAGTTAGCTAGTAGAATTTCATAATTATTATTGATTATTTGTCGAACCTTTAATCCTGTTAATTGAATAACGGCTCTGACCTTCGGGTCACCCTTAATTGGGGGTTACCGGGAGGCGGGGTCATTACAATCATATACCAAAAATGCCATGAAACAAAACACGATCAGTATGACAAGCCATATCAGTATGTGGGGAAAACAAAGCTTCACAAGTAATGATAGCAATGTAAATCAACAATCAATATTTAACAAACCAAAATTAACATTTTCACCATGACTACCCAATCTAGGTTTCTCCACCCTTTGTCATAACCCCTCAGGGCCTCATACTACAGTATTCATTGTCTTCCCCTATCCAGGCGGATGACTTCATCATGTCTCCCCCTATCCAGAAGGGTGACTTTATCATGTCTCCCCTATCTAGGCAGGTGACTTCTCATGTACCCCCTATTCAGGCTGGTAGCAAAATATGCCTTCCCCTATCTAGGTGGATGGTCTTTCCATAGATCTATAGGTGGCCTAGATTTGGTCTAGTCATGTACATATATAACGTGATAATCATAGTCACTTTAAAGTTTGCATGGAATGAAATAAACAAGAATACATTTATCTTCAAACCATGAGAATAAATCCCTAAGAAACCACGTGAAACTATAATGAATATTCTTATCCATAACCACATACCTTTTCCATGTAGATTATTCAATTATACTTCAAGCATATTGTCCAATAAAGCAAGAAAATCAAGCAATCATCGTATAATCTTCATTATGTAAATTCTAAAGTGTCACTAATCTCATTAAAAATATTAAATCCTACTTGGTCCTAAACTAGGGTTTAGATTTTGCATAAGGAATAAGTGTTGCGTATGTGTGCTTGAGGGTAGACCTATCTTTTACCTTTGTCTCTGTCTTCCTTGTAGAAGTCCGCTCCGACGCCACGAGCGGCGTGTGGCTGGGGTCATCCGCGACTTGCGGCTCCAGAGCAGCCGAGGTGATTTGGTAGCACTCTATCAGGCTCCCTCCGACCTGTACCGAGCTTCTTCTCATCATAGCACACGATGATCACTCACCGCCGGCTCTGCAAAGACACCGACTCATAGCATTGATGCCACCATTGTTGGCCACCTAGCGATGCCTTCATCACCTCCTCTGAATTACAACCTCTAGCATGTCAGGGTGTTGGCCACCTAGCTTGCCTAACTCAGTGGTTCCAGGAAGTAGGGCAGGCGCCCTCTCTCATGCTAGTCGGAGTACGCTGTTCTTCTCACTGCTCAACGAGGGAGATGAACATGTCCACATGTCCATGGTTGTCGGGAGCCCTCATGTATCTAAGCCTCACCT
Organism: Alisma plantago-aquatica; assembly: GCA_963693085.1. NCBI lineage: Eukaryota > Viridiplantae > Streptophyta > Magnoliopsida > Alismatales > Alismataceae > Alisma > Alisma plantago-aquatica. Next base: position 806,499,171 of record OY856414.1, on the reverse strand, counting down.
AGGATCGACCCTACCTCATCATCACAATCCACTTCCATTCTGGAGGAGAAGGAAGGAGGGCGGCAGGGAGGGTTGCTATGGACTCTCAAGGTTTTATGCATGGATCACCAAAGAACCTACAAGAGTCAGGGATTCGGACTGTGCCTGTTGATTCTTCTGTCCACCAGGACATCAAGGATCATGTTTGGGATCATAGAGAAGGAGTTCTTGAGGTCCCTCTATGCATATATATAGCCTAGTGGAAACCCTAGTGGTTACGATGAAGAAGAGAGGAAGAGGGGAGAGAGAGATGGCGGCAGCCTGGTCTATTCCCTTCAAGACAAGGGGACGATCCTATGGAAAGTACACACTTTCTTCTCATATCACCAAGGGTGAGAGGGAGTCGTGGGTTAGATTCATTAGGCATGGAAGGTGTCTCAGCAATATATATCCATAAAACAACATCCCCCCTACTTTTTTTATCCAACCACCCAACCATTGACTAGGAAAGGAAATGTATCCCCCCTTTTTTTCTTTTCCACAAGTCATAAATGTATATCCTTAATGTAAAAGTCAATAAAGGATAATTACTACTTTTCATATTCTCATCTTTGATTATCCAAACCCAAAATCCATAAAAGAGGGCAAACTTATATGGAGTATTTTGGATTAAAGGTCATTGATCTTTTCTTACCTTGAAATATAGGTTGTTCCTTTTTAACTCTCTTTGATATATCCTCTAAATGAAACATAGGAACTCACTAATATTATCTCAATTATATTTTGTAAATGAGATTTATTGGGATGTCTTTTATATACAAACTTGATCTTTTAAGCATCTCATTAAAGAAATTACCATTGCTTCATGAATCATCCTTTCCCTCTCAATTTCTAGAATCCTCTTATTTCCATTATTATTTTCCAGTATACCAAGAGATAAATTGGAATATTGTTGTTCGATGTCTTGAATATTGTGTGGTCAATGATGGCTACATAATTACTCTTTTAATTATCTAAAACACTATATATTTTATTTTTCTTTTGCATATTATTCCATTAATAATATAATTAAGGAACTCACTTATCAATTCATGGATTACATTCAATTTTACCAAAATTGGGAACATAACAATATAAGTCCCATATTACATTGGCACTGAATGTCCATAACAAATTATGACATCACAAGCAATGACTGGTGCCTAGTCACACATCATTGCTACCCAAGTAAATGGAAAGTTAGAGAACAACTTCAACCTACAATTTATGTATGGTGTTATAGTGTTTGCATAGTCCCTTGTTCAATGGCATCCAGATTGAACTAGAGTCAAGGAGTAGTCACCCTCATAATTATTCAATCTTGTTCCTTGAACCAAAGAAGACTGTATGAGATATATGTAAGCTCATTATCACATATTGACTCACATGTACATCACCATGTATTTCTCAGTCTTGCTAATCAAGAGGCATAGGATATCATACTCCCTTAGGAGAGACAAATCCAATTTCTATCACTTACAGTCTATCCCCATGTTTCATAGTCACCCAATCACCATCTTTATAATAACTTGTATTTCAGGGTTATATTTGATGATGTCAAAGCATACCGAATGACATGTGATGAGTGTAGTGATTTTAGGTCTAAGAACCACAATCACCACCATCACTGTGAGACCTTACTATGACTTCCATTATGATGGCTTCCATGTTTCAGTCTCATGGTGGGTATGTATGATGCACTATTTTCTAACATGTATCTATGTACTTGGTTTGATATCGCCATATCATGACTAGTGAGACTCTATCATCAACCAACTCACACTCTAATCTTGTGTGTGGTTGTTGTCTATCTACCTTCCACAATAACAACCGATCAGGGACATAATGACAATGTGTATACTCTTAGCATACATATGATCTCATTATTCCATGTCACGTACTTGAAGAGATACATCATTGAGTAAGATCATTCTCTAGACATTTATTACGCTACATCATTATCTCATAACTGAATTAAACTGAATAAATCGTAAGCTTGCCTATATAATTAATCAAATCATTTACATGTATGCCATTACAGTCATCATATGATTGGCTCTCTGTGCACACATACCAACAGACTCCCACTTGCACTTAGATCCAATCACCCACAAATCTTATCATGATTGACCTAACATGACCATCATGCTTCTTTTATGAAAGTGCCTTTGTCAAAGGATCAACAATATTGTTCTCAGTTGGTACTCTACAAATATTTACCTCTCCTTGATATACGGTCTCCCGTATGAGATGGAATTGGCTTTGTATATGCTTTGAACACTGATGCAATATGGGTTCCTTACCTTCTATAATAGCTCCATTTTTGTCATAATATAGCTCGATTGTGTCATTGGTGATCGGAGCTACCCCAAGTTCTAAAATGAACTTCTTGATACATACATCCTCTATTCTTGCATTCGATGCAACAATACACTCAGCCTCTATTATAGAAACAGTAGTTGTCTCTTGCTTGTAACTCTTCCATCTTACAACTCCATTATTTAGGCAAAACATGAATCTTGATTGCAATTTGTAATCATCATTGTCATTCTGGAAGCTTACATCGGTGTAACCTCATACCACCAACTCTTCCTCTCTTCCATAGACCAAGAAATCATCCTTAGTCCTTCTCAAGTACTTGAGGATTTTCTTCATGGTTTTCTAATGAGCATCACCTGGATCTGACTGATATCTTCTTGTCATGCTCAGGGTATATGAGACGTCTAGACGGGTACACAAAATTTCTTACATGATTGATCCAATTGTTGAGTCATATGGAGTCAAGCTCATGTGTTCCCTTTCTTCACAAGAACTAGGACATTGAACTTTAGATATAGAAACACCATGTAGCATGAGCAGGTTTCCTCTCTTTGAGTTCTCCAAGCCAAACCACTTCAACACTTTGTCAAAGTATGTGCTCTGACTTAGTCTAAGGAGCCTTCTTGATCTATCGATATAGATCTTAATCCCCAAGATGTTGGTTACTTCTCCCAAGTCTTTTATAGAACATGTTGTTACCCTTTGTAAAGTAGGGATGTCATTCCCCATCAATAGTATGTCATCTACATACAATATGAGTAATGTCACTATGCTCCCACTAACCTTCTTATACACATAAAGTTCATCTTCATTTTCAATATAGCCAAACTCTTTGACAGTTTCATTAAAATGAAGATTCTAGCTCCGACATGCTTGCTTCAATCCATAGATTGACCTTTGTAGCTTACAGACTTTATTTGCATCCTTTGGATTTATAAAAACCCTCAGGTTGTGTCATGTACACATCCTCTATAAGATTCCCATTAAGGAATGTGGTCTCAACATCCATCTTACAAATTTCATAGTCATGGTAAGTTGCAATGGCAAGCATGATCCTGATGGACTTAACCATGGCCACTGGAGAAAAGGTTTCATCATAGTAAGCACCTTGAACTTGTCTGAAACCCTTTGCCACCAATGTGCCCTTATAGATTTTTGCTTTACCATCCATGTCGGTCTTCTTCTTGAAGACCCACTTGCACCCTATGGGTCTTATCGCTTTGGGTGGATCCACCAAAGTCCATACTTTGTTGGAATAAATGTATTCCATATCTAATCTCATGGCTTCAAGCCATTTCTAGGACGGTGGTCTCTCAGTAGATTCTTTATAGGTTTTTGTCCCATCATCTATGACTAACTCACTGCCTTCTTGAGTCACAAGATATCCAGATATCTTAGGCTCAATGTGTGTCCTATTAGATCTATGAGGTACCTGTATCACTTGAGGAATTTGAGATTCCATAACATCTTGTATTTCTCTTTGTTCCACTTGTTCATCTAACGGTTCAATGATTTCTTATTGGTATTGAACCTCTTTGAGTTCCACTGTTTTCCCACGGATTCCTTTGGAAATGAATTCCATCTCAAGGAATAATGCATCTCTGGCAACAAACACTTTGTTATCATATAGGGAATAAAAGTAATATGCTTTTGTATCTTTAGGATATCCAACAAAACAACATTTATCAGACTTAGGGCCAAGCTTTTCAAAAAAACAATTTTCTAACATAAGCCTCACATCCCCAAATCCTCATAAAAGGCATATTGGGACGTTTCCCAGACCATATCTCATTTGGTGTCTTTTGAACTAATTTAGATGGTACTCGGTTTAGTGTAAACATAGCATTTTCAAGAGCATAACCCCATAAGGTAGTAGGAAGCTCCATTAAACTCATCATTGATTGCACCATATCCAACAATGTGTGATTCCATCTTTTTGACACACCATTGTGTTGAGGTGTACCAGGTGGAGTCCACTGGGATACGATCCCATGGGCTTTAAGAAGGTCCTCAAATTTGTAGTTTAAATATTCTCCACCTCGATCAAAATGAAGTGCCTTAATACTTTTCCCAAGTTGATTTTGTACTTCATTCATAAAATCCTTGAACATGTCAAGAGTTTCTGACTCATGTTTCATTAAATAAACATTGTCATACCTACCAAAGTCATCTGTAAAGGTAATGAAATACTGATATCCACCTCTAGTGGTTGTTTTAAAAGGTCCACACACATCAGTATGTACGAGTCCTAATAGACCACTAGCCCTTTCATTGTTACCAGTGAAGGGGCTCTTAGCCATCTTGCCCAATAAACAAGATTCACATGTTTCTATTGATTCAAAACCAAAAGAGTCCAGATAACCATCTTTATGGAGTCTAGATATGTGATTCTCATTAATATATATATATATATATTAATAGGAGCATAATACACTTGAGTGTATTCGGAGTAGAATACACTCAAGTAGTTTTTCATGATGCAATATTTTTTTTCAAAAATCTAATCCTTTGATCTTCTGAAACATCTTGTGAATAGCTCGTACACAAAATTTGAGCACATTTGGAAATTTATAGGACATGTTATAAAGATCAAAAAAATAATTCAAATTAGTTTCGTGTGTCGATTTTGTTGCCCTTGGATGAGTGACTTACACTCATCCAAATGTGCTCAAAATTTGTATGTAGCCTAGTTATAGTATGACAGTGAAGATCAATTATTTACATTTTGTGAAAATTAGTTTTTATATGCAAACACACTTGAGTATATTCGTGTGATCTGTACACTCGAGTGTATTCTAGCCTGACTCATATAGAGTCAGGCTAGAACACACTCGAGTATATTCGGAGCAGAATACTCTCAAGTAGTTTTTCATGATGCAATACTTTTTTCAAAAATCTAATTTTTTGATCTTCTTAAACATCTTGTGAATAGCTCCTACGCAAAATTTGTGCACATTTGGACATTTATAGGACATGTTATAAAGATTGCAAAAATTATGCATTTAAAATTAGTTTCGTGTGTCAATTTTGTTGCCCTTAGATGAGTGACTTACACTCATCCAAATGTGCTCAAAATTTGTATGTAGCCTAGTTATAATATGATGGTGAAGATCAATGGTTTACATTTTGTGAAAAATAGTCTTTATATGCAAAGACACTTGAGTGTATTAGTGTGATCTGTACACTCGAGTGTATTCAGAGCAGATTACACTCAAGTATTTTTTAATGATGCAATATTTTTTTTCAAAAATATAATATGTTGATCTTCTTAAACATCTTGTGAATAGCTTGTATGCAAAATTTGAGCACATTTGGACTTTTATAGGACATGTTATAAAGACCGCAAAAATTATGCATTTCAAACTAGTTTCGTGTGTCGATTTTGTTACCTTGGATGAGTGACTTACACTCATCTAAATGTGCTTAAAATTTGTATGTAGCTTAGTTATAGTATGACGGTGAAGATCAATGGTTTACATTTTGTAAAAAATAGTCTTCATATGCAAACACACTTGAGTGTATTCGTGTGATCTGTACACTCGAGTGTATTCGGAGAAGAATACACTCAAGTAGTTTTTCATGATGCAATATTTTTTCAAAAATTTAATCCGTTGATCATCTTAAACATCTTGTCAATAGTCGTACGCAAAATTTTAGCACATTTGGACATTTATAGGACATGTTATAAAGACCACAAAAATTATGCATTTCAAATTAGTTTCGTGTGTTGATTTTGTTGCCCTTGGATGAGTGACTTAGACTCATCCAAATGTGCTCAAAATTTGTATGTAGCCTAGATATTGTATGATGGTGAAGAACACTGGTTTACATTTTGTGAAAAATAGTCTTTATATGAAAACACACTTGAGTGTATTCGTTTGATCTATACCCTCGAGTGTATTCTAGCCGGACTTTGTGTGTGTGTGTGTATATATATACATATATTTATATATTTATATATATATATATATATATATATATATATATATATATATTTATATATATATATATATTTATATATATATATATATTTATATATATATATATTAGTTTGGGATTCTCGTGGTATTTGATTGGACTACAAATTAATCGCATCATATGTAATAATTCAACGATAAAACCAAAATCCAATCATATAGATTATTCTAAAATATAGTATATTGACATGGCTCTGATACCATTGTAGGGAAATATGACTACAGAATAGGCATCGAAAACAAAAAATTATTTAACATATTCTCTATAACCAATGGATTGTGTCAATAAATATAAGATGGAAAGGATGGTTTTGAGAATATACCTGGTGTTGGAGCAAATCTAGTGAAATTCCCTCGTCATTGTCAATGTGCAATAGTCTTCTAGTTACATTGGAACTCATCTTACTACTCCTCCACGGACAGCAAACTCGAACGTTGTCATATGCAAAAGTTCCTCTCGTCACAGGTTGTTGAATGACATTGTCCTTGTTAGCGACAGGCAAAGGCCACCTCATCTCTAGAGAAGTCCACACAGACTGCCTAGAACTCTTGTCTTCTGACTAGAATATACAGTAAGGAATTGTTCCCCCTGTTGGCATACTAGTCACCAACTTGCTCTTCCACAATAATAATCCTCAATTGTTCTCTCCCTTGATATCCCTCCCTAGTCGGGTAGGACTTGTTTGGGCTCTCTTGGTTACCACAACCAGAGAGGACAATAATTGTTAGAGCAACTGAATCTCAATTGTTTGTGTTGTGCTTTGGGAAGCCTCCAATACCCCTCTATTTATAGGAGGGGTTTGGGTCTAGGTTCCCAGTCTATGGAGGAGTAAAAGGAATCGGAAGATCTCACATTTTTGTAATCTACAAGCACTGAACCAGTCATTTGGCAACCCAGATGGTCTTCTGGTGTGTGAGCTTATCATCTCACATAGCAAACCGGTCGTTTTTTAGTTTCTCAATCACATATGAATTTGGCAATTCATTTCCAATTAATGTTAAACATGAATTCCTTATTTCAATAGAATTGAATAATTGAAACGATCAAACTTTCTCACGAATATAGGAAAGTAAATAGAATCTTCCACTAGCCCAACCGATCCGATCAGTTCACTAGGTGAACCCGTCATCTCACTCTACCTAAGTCGATCGGTTCTCCCAGTGAGTCGATTGGCCGGCACCTATTTCGTGCAGAACTTCAATCAATTTGGTTCCAATCAACCAGACACTCCAAAAACATGTCTCATCACATGAGCCAATCATTCGGCACACTAAAGAGTCATCTCACATACTGATTCGAGCAGTTGGTAGTGCAGTCAGTTGATTTGTTGCATGAATTGAATACCTAAACACTTTAGTAATCAATTCAATCATTATTCAGGACTAAACTCCACTTCTAGGTCAAGACATATGTGTGTGACCCTATAGGTACCATATTATATTGCACTGAATGTCCATAAAAACTTATGACATCACAATAAATGATCGGTTCCTAGTCACACATCATTGCTACCCAAGTAAATGGAAAGTTGGAGAACAACTTCAACCTACAAATTTGTGTATGGTGTTACAGTGTTTGTATAGTTCATTTATCACTAACATCCAGATTGAACTAGAGGCATGGAGTAGTCCCCCTCATTATTATTCAATCTTGTTCCTTGAACCAAAGCAAACTGTATGAGATATATGTAAGCTCAATATCACATATTGACTCACATGTACATGACCATGTATTTCTTAGTCTCGCTAATCAAGAGGCCTAGGATATCATACTTCCTTAGGAGGGACAAATCCCATTTCTATCACTCACAATCTATCCCCATGTGTCATAGTCACCCAATCATCACCTTTATAATAACTTGTATTTCATGATTACATTTGACGATGTCAAAGCGTACCAAATGACGTGATGAGTGCAGTAATTTCAGGTCTACGAGCCACCACCATCACTGTGAGACATGACTATGACTTCAATTATGATGGCCTCCATGTGTTAGTCTCACAATGGGTATGTCTGATACATTGTTCTCTAACATGTATATGTGTGCTTGGTCTGATATCACCATTCCATGACTAATGATACTCTGTCATCAACCAACTCAGACTCTAATCTTATGTATCATTATTGTCTATCTACCTTTTGCAATAACTACCGATCAGGGACATAATGAGAATGTATATACTCTTAACATTCGTATGATCTCATTCTTCCAAGTCATGTACTTTAAGACATACATCATTCAGTCATATCATTCTCTAAACATTTGTTATGTTACATCATAATCTCATAACTTAATTAAATAGAATAAATTAGAAGCTTGCCTTTATAATTAATCAAATCATTTACATTTATGACATTACAATCATCATATGATTGGCTCTCTAGTCACACATACCAACAGATTATTCAACATGAGAATGTGAATCTATGGATGACCACAACAAGCCAAGTCATCATGTGTCCATATCTATTGCACTCCTCTTCATGGGAACTTTTAGTAAGGAATGACCAGAATGGAAAGTTTACGAAGACCTGGTTTTAGTAGATGAGACTATCCCCCAAAGTCGATGATAATCTTGGGATGGAGTCTTTACAGATAGATTCAACTAGGTTGTCCCATGTTGATATAATCATTGTAAGACTCATGATCTTAGAACTACATTAGGGCACCCAATCCCAAATATGGAAGGTTAAGAGTGAAGTCCTCTAGAAAATTTACAACCTTTACCTCCATCATTATATGTGTTGGCACTTTATTACCTTCTTATCCAGAGTTGTATAGGAGGTATCTTAAAGATGATATATGAAGGAATTCTCTTCAATGTATCCCTAGTCAATACCAAAACAATGAAAAATTCACCCAGTCCTAGAATTATGCAACTCTATTTTAGACTTAGTAGGTTTAGCCTATTCTCCTATACCACTCCTACTTGGTGAACACTATGGATAGTATGTAGGTAACACAAGCTCTAAATCTTAGAATTTGGAAGTCTATGTTAGCTAACAACCTCCTTCCTCTACTTTTCGTGCTCCACCTTTTTTTTAAATTAATTGAGGGGACTTACATCTATCTCATCCCCTTGTTGGGTCAAATAAGTGCTAACAACACACATCTTAGAGGATTCTTGAGGTCGTCATCCCTCTTTCACCAAAATAAAAACTATAACACGTAAAACTATTATTTCCACATCCTCTTAATGTATGGTATGCCCAATTTTTTTCCCTCTACAAACACCTAGAATATTAGTAGGTATCTCTTCAAAAAATTGTACAACGGTCTCCTCCAAGATCACTCTCCCCCAGAATGCCATAGTGAGCATCGCCTTGTTTGGCACATGTTGGTCTTAAAAGTGGTGATCCCTAGTTAGTGCACAACTTCCAGACCTCTTCAGCTAGAATTCTAGTTCTCTACAGGAACAAAAACATGTTGCTTAATATATTTACTATCTCTCCATGCTCTAATTCCACTCCATCCTCTTGGACCCCTCTACTCCTACACACATACAACACATAAATTAATTCCCCTCGTCTGCACTTGGTCCCTCTTTTATCCTCTGACTCAGCCCAATAAAGTCAGTCACGGTCTTCCTCTCCTGTCTCTAACCATCCACCCTACAACTCCCACCCTCCCTCCTATCATAAATTTAGCCATAATCATCACAATATTGAGCCCAAGACATCCCTCTATGTGTGTCTTCCACCTGATTAACTTCATCACTCTCTCTTTTACTCTAACATTATTCAGTCCATCATTTTTTAGTCTACTTCTCTCCTTGAAACTTAGCCATCCCTTAAAGGCCTTCTATGACTACATTGTCTCTCGTATTCTTATCACATTCTCCCGCACCTGGTTGTATGTTTGTCTTCATCCTTCCCACCTTCTATGGTACCTCTCAACCCATATGTTCCATATGACCAGATGAGGAAACACCTCTCTTACTTCACCCTTGCTCTCACTGTCGGAGGCCTCCACAGTTGTCATAGTCATTATCAAATATACAAACCCACTATGGTTCTCTAAAATTGAATATGGTTCACCCCAATGGCTGCCAACTGACCTATGCACCTCATCATTGCTTTTAGTCCTCTCTATTGTTGTTGTATTGTTTTCAAAGTTGAAAACCCAATGCCAGTTCATTGAAACCTATGATGGCACATTCCCTGCAGCCCCCAAGTGGTCTATGAGCCTCTTCCCCTTTCTCAATGTTTGTTTTTAAGGTTGGAACTACTTTCATCAACCCCAACACTTGTGAGATTCCTCACCATTCCATATCACTATCAAGGACATGAACCAAATGGCAGTTCAACAAAACTAACACTGGTTTGCCACATACAGTTTTCATTTTCTAATCATGTCATCCCTTCTCAATACATTTTCCTCCGCACAAGGTTAACCAACCAATATATATTGTCCCACATGAAACCTACCCTAATTAGCTTTACTGGACATGGTTTTGCCTCAAGTCATCTCCATACCACCTCGTCATCACTCACCTCCATCGTTGATGTTTTTGTTGTCATAGTCACAAACCCAAAGTTGGTTTTAACAAACTGACATTGTTTCATCCCCAATGATCACCAGTTGGCTTCATCACATATGACCATAGTCATGACAACAAAGCAACGTGCCAACATTTTCAGACCATGAAAATGACACTAGCTCACTGAACCTGACCCAATTTTAGTACTCGCCACTCTAACACTACATAGTCGTTCGAAATTCCCAATACCTACATTATGAAACTAACCTTAGTTTACACGTCACTCTCCATGTCATTTGCACCACCAGCACACTTCACTGACTATTTGCATGGTTTCCTTAATAGCCACAGACATAGAAAAGGGGGGAATTAAGAGGATGACGAAGGACATAGCGGAAAAAAGAGGAGCAGGCTCCTCAACTGGAAGCCTATACACATCAGCATCATAGGGAATTACACTCACATTTAAGAGTAGAGGATTACATTGTTAACCACCATATGAGACCCGTACTCAGAATCTATTGGATGAGGACATCTCTGAATACTCAATGTCCCATGGGTCAAAATCCCATGCCTACAACTGAAATTATGGGCATGCATCAACCTTCCAAGTGGACAATGCCAGCAAGCCATCCAACATCAACATCTCTTATGAAGACCTGGCAAAGATTTTTTATGTCTTTGCACATCACTGAAGAGACTTTGACCTCAAAGTTTAAGATGGGCATCAACTGCACCTTTCATAGGTTATGACATTGTGTGTGCCTTTGGCAGAAATGTGACCGTCAACAGAGAAATGGTGAGCATCATCAAAGAGGATAATGTCCATGCAATGAACATCTTATTCCTTCCAAAATTCCTTGACTAGATATCTCCTATCATATCTTCTCGTAGAATACCAACTGTAATCCCTCCTCTCAAGCTCACTTAATGAGACCAAAAGAAGAAGTATCATGAGCTCAATAGCAGGAGGGTAGTCATTCCAAAGTATTTTGATCCTACCTCCCTCAACTCTCTAGATGTTTGTTCATATGTTGATCAATTTTTGAAAGCAAGTGGGTAAGACTTGATTGCATACTCTAACTATGAAACATATGAGAAACACATCATTGAGTTATTCACCATGCTAGAGAAGTTGAAGGAAGAAAAACATGAGCATATATGCTTATGCTTGATGAACACATAGTGGGAGGTAATTGTGGACCAACTCAATATCTTACTGATATGGTCCACTGAGGACTACATTTAAGTCTCTCAGGATCAGTTTGAAAATGGTGAGTTTGACACTAACATATATGCTTCTTGGGAGATGCTCTCTGGTGAGAAGAAACTTTTCTCTAGTCACAAAAAGTCTATGTTGACCTAGAAAGATAAGTGTCTACTACATCCATTTAGTTATTGTTAACTCAAACTTAGCAAAGTAAATTAGCTAGGGCACGATCATCTAGGGTGATCTTTACCTCCTATGGTGTGTTTCTGTTCGGAGGAAGTCTAACATTGGAAACTTCCTCATGTGTCACCTTCATAATGCCATCTACCAGAAATGGCGTTTTGTTATTGGGAGGAATGCTAACATTGGAAACTTACTCATATGTCACATTCATAATATATAGGGTGGAAATCACAACATCATTGGGTGGCAATGATACTTCTTCCCAATAGGGGTAGTTATTATGCTAATCATGAGTCACATTGGCATCATTGATGGCTTATTTGCACAAACAACCAATCAGGTCGAACGGACTTTACTCCGATAGATGATACATGAAATACACCTGAATGGTGCTAAAGGAGCCTCCATTTCTGTTTCACCTATTACAGATGCTCCAAATTTTGAGCACCAATATGGGACATACTTCAACAACATTCCTCACCAATGCATGCCCCATGTTGAGCCTTCTTATCATTACTACCAGCCATCACCACCTCCATTGGGACCACAACCTTCATACTTTGACATGAATGGTTTATACCTGATGCTCACTGGTATGTGGCAGGAATTCTAGAATTTCTAAGAAGACATTGGGCGTCGATAGGAGAAACTTGATGACATTCAGTAGAAAGTCCAATTTCTACAACATGATTTCCAAAGTCATTCAGTAGACACTATATATGCAACAAGATGTTCAATACATTTGAGGTTAGTTCAAAATAGTCTACCCATTGTTGTTGCAATCAATGACCCAGAGTCCTGAGAAGCAGTAGTATCCTACAAGTGGTAATGATACATCCATACACAAGATGGTGCACCACCCCAAGATCAACAAAAATCAGACAATGTCTTCTAATAGAAGACATGGTTTGTCCCCAAACTCCAGACCCAATCACAATACACCATACACCAACAACCACATTCACACTTCACCCCGAGAGAGAGTTTTAACATTAACGAATTCTTAAAGTCTTTGAAGGGACACAACAAATGTAAAACATTTTGGTTCACCCCCCTTACTATAGTTATACAGCTTTAACCTCAACTTGTCAGGTGATTATCATAATTATATGTTACATTTCACACCATCCTTGATATCCTAAGTTTAGGTTTCTCTCAAAAATAAGAAAAAAAATTAAGCTTGTCGTGGTAGGGTAGTTTTCCCTTGTGTTGTTTCACCTTCATCTTCTTTCATTTATATTCCTGCATTTGTGTTTAAATCCTCATACTCTTTCTATGGTTCTACATTGAGTATATAATTTTCAAAATCATACATTCGCAATATTTCTCTTCTCCTACACGTTTCCATTTTCTAGACAAAGCTTTACTATCTAGTTTCTTGATTTTTATTTTTGGCAATTAAGGCTATAACAATGTGAATTCGATGGTAAAATGTTCATATACACACCTAATCACCCAATCCATGTAGTGCTTTCTTGCCCTCTAGCTTCATTTATCTCATCATTTCCACCCTACATGTTCATTCATGTATTATAGGGTTATGCTTTGTTTCATAGTTTGAAAGGTTTTATTTTCATGTTCCTTGTTGTGAATGATAAGTCAGTGTTCGATAGAGTATGACCAAAAGTTCGAGTGGTGTTTTCATAAATCCAACAATATTCTAAGGATCCTTGAACCATACTCAAGAGGTTTTGTCTAGGTATCAAGTGAATGATGATGAATTTTGATTTTTAACTAATTTGGGTTGTTTCATTTGATAGTCCATGTGCCTTCTCAGAATAACTTTTCCAAAAAAGAAAAAAAAATAAAAATATGAAAAAGAGTCTTGGAATCTCAAAATCCCAAAACATCAACTTAATACAAGGGCATAAAATTGGAATAATACCTAACACTAAGTCCTATGAAATAGAATGCAGATACTTTAAACCTAAGCATGAATGAAATTATCAGCATTTTTTCTCTTCTAGGATAGTTGAGGATGGTATCCAGTAGGTGTATGACTATTATCACAAATGTGAGTATGAAATTTCTAGTAGTTCTACCCTAAAATATCATTAGAGAGTATTAGGGAAACCATAGGATACTTATGAGATCATCCCAGTAGCAAGGTTGATTCAACCAAAGTACAAGGAGTTTGTCTCACTTCTTTGGGCCAACTATCTTAGACTACATGGATTGTTACTCATTATATGGACCAATCAGGATCCTCAAAAGTCACTAGATCTAAGTTTTTTTGCTCTTATATTAGGACCTAAAAAAGTGGAAGGTGTGTTTTTCCTAATTAGTTTACAAGACTACACGATAACAACTTATTACTCGCCTTCATTACCCGCCTAATTCCCTAATTGATTGTGCCTTAATGCTCAAGTTTATGTTTCAAACTCCCATGACTAATGATGGATTTTACTTAATTCCCTTAAACTTGCACGAATGTTTGTCATCTTGCATTAGTGGGTTTTTCTTGAATGGTGGGGGTTTGTTCTAAATTATATGTATCAAGTAACTCGTAATTTTAAACTATTTTTCCTAGACTTATCATCTATCGCAAAGCTTAATTTGGATGTTATCTTTGGCTTGAGTCTTTCTTGAGGAAAAGCAAATGATTAAACTTGGGTTGGCTGGTAACATCCAAATTTAGACATTAATTCTAAGTAATTAACTATAGTTTCATGTCTATAATAGCCTTGATATGTCCAAATAACTCTCGTTACTTAGATTGCCATAATTACCCATCTTTGAAGGTATATCAGCTCAACTAGCTAATTTTTAGAATTGTAAGCACTAAATTGAGAAGACATCAACACTCTTAATTCCATAACTAAGATGGAAAAGAATCAAACCAAACCACAAGTCCAAACTGATAAAATTGATCCAGATTCAACAACCCAGCCTGATTTTGGCCCAAGATAGAACCAGCATCCATCTTCTTAATCATCCTAATTTCACCAAGTTGATGATAGAAAACCATCATGGGTTGAATAAAATTGAACTTGGTTCATGCAAGAACTTCATTGATTTCCTTTATCTGATGACAATTGATGATCATCATGTAATGAGATAACAAATTATGAAACATTCCCTAATGACATTCAACAATGGTGTCGATTAATGGACTGCTTCATCAACCTTTGTGTCCTCTCAATAAACAAACAATCAATGGAGCAAAGTTGACCCAAGTCCATCCAAATTGAGCCAATTTTTCATCGGTCAGCTTGCATCATCATTTAATCCATTGACGGTGCCCACCTATGGTACCTAATGTTGGTGCCAACCAATGGAACCTACGAATGGTGTCCATTGATGGTAAAGACGAATCAATTCATTGACCAATGGAAACAAATGTTTGATAGATCGATGCCATCAACTTGAGCCTAGTTCATCCAAACTACGTTCACTTCACCACTGTGACGTCATGACCCATGAAGCATAATCAAATGCAATTAATTCATATTGGGTTTGGTTCACTCCCACTTACTAATATATCATCTACCATTATATATACCCCTCCTTGGCCACCAATCCAAGTGTTTTAATTTTTAGTTCTCAAACCTCTTCCATAAAGATCTAAGGCATGAGAGGTCTGAGTATCTCACCCTACATCCATTCCCATATTTTTGTGTCAATTTATGTCGGTCTACACCATTTTCCATCAACCACCTCCATCTTCCACTCATTTCCATCAATTTCCACACTCCACCCATCCAACCTCCAAAAGAAATTGCCCCCCTTTCACTTAATTGGTGCAGGGTTTATCTCCATTCATTCATGCAAGCTATTATTCAAGATGGAACCAAGGAAGAAGGATGCTAAGGAGTCAAGAAGACCAAGAGAAATGACATAGAGGATGAGATCCAACTCATGTGAAGGCTAAGGAGCAAGACAAACTTCTCCTCCATAGTCTAAGCTCTTCCTCTACCTCTTTCGTGATATTGGTCTCATTTGTGTCATACAAATGATATGTTTTCATCTTTGTTCAGTGATAATTGTGCTTGTATATGGTTAGTTGAGCTTCGTCCTTGATATCTAGCCCATTTTGGGCATTTTTATGTATTTTTATTCTGAGTAAGTAGTTAATATTCAGATCTAGCATGATGTCAGTGTACCTTCTCCTTTTGGTTACGATTGTTAGTTTGGATGGTTTCTTTCTTGAACGAACTTCCTTTTTTACTATTCTTAAAAGATTAGTGGTGAAAATGGGTATAGAAGGTAGTTTTGACCAAACTCAGGGATGACAAGGTATAATGGAGGATTTGAGTGATCTGAAGTTAGGGAAGTATGACCCAACACCACAAAACTGACTCCAGACCATTAAACCTAGTTTGGGTTCATTGTATTATGGATTACTGACATATCTTTTCCCATTCCTAATTCCCCTAGAGGTTTTGGACCCCAGATGTAACCAGGGAAAGTTAGGGATGTTTGTCCATGATCCTTGAGAGAGGTATTATTGTTGATGGGGTTTAATTTACACTGAATGAGAGTGAAGGGATGATCCCCACAAGAATATCTACCATGGCACATGTTGGGTTAGGATGCTAGTTGCTACCTAGGTTGTTTAAGGGTTGTCTATGCTCAAGAATAAGGTGCATGGGCTGCCTAATTCATGGTTTCACAGGCTTGGAACTCCTTCACCCAATTAGTTGGATTTTATGGAATCTACTTTCTTTATTTTAATATGCTTTGTTTCCTTCTCTAGCATCAAATTTATGCATCTACCCATTTGTATCATTTAATTATGTAAAAACCAAATCTTAGGTGAGAAAATGTCTTATCATAACTATGTTTGACCCTATTGGATACTTGACCATGTATATCATTGTGAGAGTCCCAGGGTTTGAGGTTATAAATTATAGTTTGATCCTTAAGGAATCATGTTCATTAGGGACACGTCTTCGACGTGATCTATAGGAAACCTAACTATACACAAAAACCCTAATCTAGCTATCATCGTGAACTTTCATAATTACCAAGAAAGATTGTGTTATATGTTAGAGTAATCATTGTCAAATAGAAAAAACATCTTATTTATAAAATTTAAAATTTTCATATGACATCGTTCTTCATTTATGTATCAAAATATACTTTTTTATCTGAGGTTTAATAAGGTCATGAAACCATTATTTCTAGATTCTCCACATTTTTTAGAATCATATATAGACTATATTTTGAAATAGGGTTTATTTTATATGTATTTTGGAAATTTAAAAGATGTCATCCAAACATATCTTGTGACATACCCAATTTGAGTGTGGCATGTACATAACTCAAATTGAGGGATAAGATCAAACTACACTCATATACCTATCATGTTTGATCATGTGAATCAGGGATAGTGAGGTAAATCCCTCATGAGGATTCTACCTCCATGGCAACACTTGAAGTAGAAATCCATGGAGTCAACCCAAAGGTTGATTTCGAATGATGGACTCGATATCCACAGCTAGGGTTGTGCTGGATTCAGTAGACCTCTATTGAGCCAATGAGCCCTTTGGCTTAGGGCAAGGTGGCCAAATAGCAACTATAAAAGTAAGAAGATGCCTGGGTGTTTTACCTTAGTTAAGGCTTCCAAAGTTCTGGGAGCACCTTCACAACCCTCCTATAGTGCTCAGGACCAAGTCAATTGTCCAAAAATATGCTCAGGATCAAGTTTGGCAAAGAACAAGGTGGAGATCGGTGGTGAGTTGTAGGATCTTCTATGAGCAATTTGGAGATGGGTTGTGTAACGACCCCGCCTCCCGGTAACCCCCAATTAAGGGAGACCGAATGGCCAGAGCCGTTAACCAATAACCCGGATCAAAGGTTCGACAAATAATCAATAACAATTAATAAACTTAACCAACTAAACTAAAAATTGGTATAAAATAAAACTTTGCTTACCTTTTAAAAACTGGGATTTCTAAACTTCTATCCATGAAGATACCAATCTAACTAATCCTCCTGTGCACGTTAATTATCATTTAATTCCACATATGCCACTTTACTGTTTGTTCTTTTCATTTTTACCTAAAACACCGACAAACAAAACGGCGGTCACTAAGAAGATGGTATGTGGGGGAAACCATAATCGTGCAACTATAATAACAAAGTAATTAGCCAATTATCATTTAACATCCAAGATTACATTTTAAACCATACTACTCAATCCTTTCCTATCCCCTATCTCTGTGTTGTCCCTACTGTGGACTGATATACTACCTCTCTCGAGGTAGATCCTTATTAAACCCCGCATGATCCTACCTAACAGGTGGATCAAATCTAGGGTTGAGTCACATGGCACTACCTATGAGTAGTCCAATCCCTGACTCAAAGTGACTTAATGGACCTACCCCATTGGTAGCCATATACTAAGTCATCTAATGACCAGATGACCTACCCCATTGGTATCCATGTACTAGGTCAACCCATTAAGCTATAGAGGGGACTAGGATCTGAGCTAGTAGGCACATCTCTTATGTGATAGTCATATTCACATTATAATTTGCATGAATTAAATTCATCCAACAATCAATTCAAGCCACGATGTAAACATCGATAAAATCCTTAGAAAACTAATGTGAGATAATCATAAGCGTAACCACATACCTGTCAAGTTTATGTGAGATAGAAATAATCCAATCAACCAATAGGCAATCAAGCATTCAATAAAATCCTCAAACAATTATAAAATTTCCTTTTATTACTCATATCATTAAGATCTATTAAATCTAGCTCGCTTCCTAGGGTTTCTAGTCCACCTTTAGGGTTTCCATTGCAATTAGGATTTCCCTTCATCTTTTACTATTTAAAACCCTAATTTAACGTAATTGATCAGAAACCCTAATTATCTCAACATCTAATCCTCAATTTCGGATTTAAGGCATAATTAACCATTATATAAGTCCATTAAGCCTCTTTTCATTAAAGCTACCATTTTTATCCTATTTAACCCATGACAAAGTCATTATGCTTGATTATCATCAATTTGTAGTTCATTATGCTCTAATATTCATATGAACGTTATTTATTATTAATTCTACCTTGATTCATTCAAAAACCCTAATTTCTATATTAAGGTTATTTATCCACAAATTAAGAACTTTAATGCTCGAAATAGCTTAGAATCATTATATCTCATCTTTATCCACCACTTTGAATAATTAAATCTATTAAAAGTCGAATTTTCCAACATTAGGGTTTCAAGGCCCAATAAAGTATATTCATGCACATGAAACTCTAAATTAACTAATTACGTGCAAAATTCATCCTTTTTGTTCCTAATGTTCCCTTTTATCATTAACAGGCTAATATCAACTTTAATCATCAATTAAACCCAACTAATCACATTAGTCATAGCAAAATAGAGTTGTTTAACCTTTAATCCATTAAAGTTGATAATTTACACTACTTTTCAAATTTCAAGAGGAATTAGGTTTCAAATATATTTTTATTGCATTCCTTGAGTTCTCCTAATCAAAATTCATGATAATGTGCATCTATCCGAGCTACCGTTAATGAGATATGAATTTCGCAAAAATACATACTTTGGGCCAATCCAGGAGTGCCACGTGGCCAATCCCATGAAACGTTGTCCGATTAGGAATTATAACGGAATTACCATTGTACCCCCACATAAGTTGTTTCTTCTTCAGCCCGTAGAGGGGCAAACTTGTCCAACTCCCCCCGACCGTCTTCAACCTCGGATCCCCCCATGATCAGGTCGACGTTGGCTGCTTGTCGTGGCTTGTTCTCCCTCCCTGAGGCCTGCGGATCACAGCCAAAGGCTGCCCCAGGGCCGCAACACCTTGGCGCACATGAGGCGCCCTTAAACCATGACCAAAATGACTGACCATGCGTGAGGCTCTTCTTTGGTTGTTGTCGCACCTGTTGTAGGTTTGTAGATCTCCGGCAAGGGTTGCGCATAGACGAAAGAACGAAAGAGGTAGTTGTCCCTTCTAGGTTTGTCGTGGAGGACCCCTACCTCTAACAAGACCACAACAAAACCCCTCGTTGCCCTAGGACAGAGATATACCCTCCTGATTAGGGTTTGTACTAAAACCAAGAAGAGAAAGATAGGGAAGAGAGAGGAAGATGTGAGTTTTCTCTTTGAAATCAAACCAGGGGGGTCTACCCCTTTTATAGGGGAGGATCCATGCCCCAGATCACTTTCCCACAAAGCAATCAAGGCTCCTCCTTATAGGAAAGGGATTTTCCTTACTTTAGAAGTATCTTTCTTTCTCTCTTCATGTACTTTGTTCATTAGATATTAGGAATTCGAAATTCCTCTCACCTATTCTCTTTATTCTTCTCTTTTAACTTATTAGCCACGAAATTATATTTCCTTTTTGTAGAAAATATCATTTCTTCAGTAATACTATGAAATCCATTAATTAAGCATCATACTATCTTCTTATTTCCTATTATAGGTATTTAATTTTTCCTCTTTCTTCATTGGGACTCCTTGGATCCCAAGAAACTCTATTATCTCGAAATCCCTTTTATTGGATATTCATTATCCTTCATGATGCATCTTTATGCATTATTTCTCATTATATTGTTTATTTCTTATCAAAATATCTCTTTTTGAGGATTTCTCTTTATCTCCCTTTTATTTTCCTCATTGGTATTCCTTTTACCATTAGGAACCCTTGGGATATGAAATTCCACCAAGGATAACTCAATTATACCTCTTTTCACTTGTTTTCCACATTTTACCATTATTTTCAATTTCTTTCTTAATAAAGAAATACTTAATTGATATTTCCTTTTCTTATTGCACTCTCTATGCAACTTTGGACTCCTTGGGACCCAAGGAACCCATGTGGCACGAAATCCACCTTTGGATTAAGTTCTTTTGCCTTCTAGAGGTTTCCACACCTTTCTTTTCTCAAAAACTCAATTATTCATTTACTAATTGAATTTCCTTGTTATTGGGCCCAATAGCCAATAAAGCCCACAACACAATCATCAAGGCTATTGTAAATGAAATCAATTTATTCGCAACAAATTGTATCATTATTTTTCCAAAAATCTTTAATATGAGAAATTACATTTCTCAGCAAATAAACCCAAAATTGGGGTTGTAACATCCTTCCCCTCTTATAAGAATTTTGCCCTCAAAATTCCATCAAGCAAGCAAACAAACAGGATAAGCCTTTCTTATGTCCATTATGTCTCCCATGTGGCCTTACCCTTTCCATGGTGCTTCCCAAGAACCTTTATCATCTCATATTCTTCTGTCTGAGTTCTTTCTAACCTTGGTATATTGTACCCTCATAGGTGACTCAGGACATTTCAGCCTCTCAAAAAGCTGAATAGGTTCAGGGCTCAGCACATGGCTTGGGTACCTCACATAGTGCTCTAGATCATACTCATGGACCACATTACTCATCATGTTATCTTGTAGGGCAAGGCTAAACTCAACCATCTCCACCAATCCATCTCAAATGGACCCATATATCGGGGACTCAGCTTTCTCAGTTGTAGCTTAGAGGGGTCGGATTTTCACATCACATATTCTCCCACAGTGAACTGCATGTCAGTCTTCTTTGCATCAGCTTGTGACTCATCTCACCACTGGGCTCTCTCTCAGCCATTTGCACGATCAAAGTGACTTCATCTGCACACACTGCGGGTTTTTTTTCTAACCAACGCGAGGCCTCCTTCACCAACATCATCTTAATGAAGTGGTGACCGACACAACCTCCCTATAGAACTTCTTACATCCCGATAAAGGCTATGGTGGTTAACATCACATCTTAAGAACTGTCTCTTTGTATCACCCTGAACAAGCACACTTGCTCTCATCAGACCCTCTAGTCTGGATCATACTATCCATTAGTTAGGGGTGATAAGCGGTACTAACATCGAGTCCTTCATGTACCTACTTCCACCTTATGGAAGTGAACCTTTAGGTCATACTCAAGAACTTTTGAACTCACATCATGGTGTAGTTGAACCATCTCTCTCTTATGTAGTTCAACAGAATCTATCTCTTGACAGTACTCCTTTCTTTCTCATGTCATCTAGGTAAGGCGATCTTCCATAACCCATATTGCATCTTGACCTTCTTGGTCAAAGGGAGACTTACCACAACATCCATAGTGGATGAACTCCCATTCCCTCTTGGGGATTATTTACCTTCTATATCGATGCACTGGGTTACCGGTGCTCATCCTTCACCTTCTGTCATGCATACCACATGCAGCCTCATCTCCAGCATCCATAGTACTGCTACCAGTCATTATCTCAGTAATACCATGGTATATGGTGATCTTAAAATCATGATCTCTGGTATGTCATGATTCCTCAAGGTTGATACCTCGGAAACCCTAAACCACTCTCGTCAGGGTTTCATCACTTTCCTTTCCAAAGAAGTGCGTCTGAGGTTCTACAACCATCCTTTCATTAAATCATTGACTAGACTGGCTAACCAAACAATCACTTACTTGATTAACCACTATTGATACATTTTGGTGTTAGCCAAACTTATCTCTTCAAACTTAAGGTTAGCCTAACAACATCTTCTACCCAAACTAGGCATCTATATCTCAACCAGAGCATCCATTACCACTTCACATCCTTAGGTATGAGGTAATGTTGAAGACATACACCTCCTTGTATTTCACTTATCATTTCAATATAGAATACTAAGTCTATGTTCATTGAGAACATTTTGAGCTCATCTTCTTGGTGATCAAACTCAACCTTGTATAACTTGCAAATTCCACAAAGGTTCTACTAGAAGCATCCTTATAGGATGACTACCTTAACTCTCTTAATGTTTGTAAACCATCCATGTATCATTCGCTCCATAGGGTATGTTATCATCTCTATCCTCATACCTTATAGCAATGTCCCAACTCACATCATCTTTATCCTTGGTGTATGGCATGCGTATTGTCCTATCTCTCACTCCCATAACAAGAGGAAATAAGCATTTGGTTGTAGTCCAAATACAGAGTTCTTCCTGTTCTAAGAGTAGAGATGGTTCAGCCCACCTTGCCAGTACACTTTCAAATCTAAGTTGAAACGTGCCACACATGACTTTAAATCACAAACATCATGATATCAAAATTATCTCCATGGAAAACTGGTCTTGAACCTACTTGGGTTACTACACAATCCTTGGTCATCTCCTCTAGGTCTATAGGGTGCCGGCACTTTTAGGGTCATCCCTCTTCCCTTATGCATCCAGAGAGTGCCCTACTCATCTGTCCTTTGGGTCCCATGAGTTCATGAAGGTGATCAATCTCCTAACCCATGGCCCTCAGACAATGATAGTTGTTACCTCCCGACCCTATGGTCATGTGCAACTAGGGAATTAGGCAACTCCTACTTCCATCGGTCTTATCCCCACCTGACCCTAGGATAGACTTAGGATTCCATTATAGTACATGTCTAGATTAGAACCTTACCCAAGCCTTCATCATCTCTCTCAGCATCCATGACTGACTTTCATCCCTTTATAGGGGTCATGGCAACCTGCCTACCTTGGTCAGGCCCCATACCGGTTACCTCCATGGTAACACATCCATATGCACTTAGAGATGGTTATCTATGGGTCTGCAGGTTCATTCTCATACCATGTACTTTTCACCTAGCTTCTCAAGATCCTATGAAACCTCTTTAGGTTTCCTCAAAATCCACAAAATGGGTAAACACCCTACCAAAGGGTCCCTCTTCCAAGATGGAAGGAAACTACAACTCTTGACAACAAGGTCACAAACATCCTTAGGGTTTACATCCATATGAGCATGCTTAAACCAACAGCTACTAAGGCACAAGTGTACCTACTAAACCATGCTAGGGCACACTTATTCTCATCCTCAACATTAGACCAACTTAGTTGGGAGGGTTTCATCAAACATACCTTTAACTTAAGGGGTTTCTTTTTCCTCAACACATTCTCGAAGCTATAGAGACTCAAATCTTATCATGAGCATCGGGTTCACTGCTTCCCCTCTTAGGCCTGGAAACCCTAGGTCCACCTTTGGGTGTCCAACTGCATACTCAATCTCTTAACCATGAATCAAGCATGTCCAGGGTATGTCATGTACTTCCATGATCTTTTCATATAGGCAGCACCTCAGAGTTGAGTCCTCCTCAAGGGCAACCAACTAGGTATAATGCCTCACAACTGGTTACTTAAACCTCCTCAGGGTCTAAAGCACTCTTTATCTCATCCAGCAGGTAATCACTTATACCATAGGTACCAGAATCATCATTCTCTCTCTAGGGTTTGGTTCCTCTAAAGGCAACCAAGATATCATCAACCTCCAGGGGTCAAGCATAAGGCAACCACTTAGGTCGCATTACCCTCAACTCCCCATTGTTCCTCAAATTTTAGGGTTTTAGGCTTCCAACCTTCTTGTCTAGGGTCCTACTCTCTCTCTCTCTAGATATAACCCTACAACCATCCTCTCTATAAGAGGTCCTTTCTTCATGAAGGATCAAGCTCATAAGCATGTCCCTACCTAAGTGAAGCCTATGCTCGAACTTATGTTTACTCAAGATTATCTATAACCCCTTATGCTTTTCTCATAAGCCATCCATCATGACCCCTTGCCCAGGGTTTCAACCTACTATCAACACTACTGACGCACTCTGGGTGCAAGTTATGATCTACTTGCCTAAGCCCATAGGGTTTCTATAGGTTCTCCTCTAACCTCATCCATGAAGGAGCTATCCTTTGCTCTAACATGCATGACCCACTCCAGGGTTGGGTCACCAAAGGTACTAGGTCATCCAACTTCTCATGGCTCGTATGGCAATCCAAAGGCATGTCCAACCAAACACCCGGTCAACCATGACATCAAACTCATCATTTCATCTCTCTCTAACCTTCACTTAGGGTTAGGGTTAACATCATCCTCAAGGGATGTGCTAGGTCTCTACTTTTAATGGAGGTCTCTACCTCCAAGACTAACTCTCTCTACTCATCCTCCTAACAAGGAGGTCTATCCTCAGGTCTCCCCCGAGGGCATTGACAACTCGTGTCATACGACCTAAGCATGTATCTATTCCTTTATGCTTACTCTATTAAGCTTATGTCTATGACATCTTATTTACATGCTTTTTATTAATTTGGTGGAGGATTCCTTAATCCTTATCAACCTTACCCATACCTCAAGAGGGTGAGGAAAAGAGAGAAAACCCTAATCCTTATTGTCCTTATAGGATTTTAAGTTGAGAAAGGATGAACAAGATGAGAGAGTCCAAAAGGTATCTTATTTTGAGTCATATCCTAACACATCGGTCAGGCAGTCACACAATCCGAGAGTCCTTGTATTCCGATTAGCGGTGCGGAGGAAAATATTTCTAGCCCCCGGATGTGATCATTTTCTAGACACCTCAATCTTTTGGACAATCATCTAATAACTCCCTCGGGTTCTACAGAATTTGTAAATTAATTATTAAAGATTAAGTGAGGAACCTTTGCTCTCATACCAATTTTAACGACCCCGCCTCCCGGTAACCCCCAATTAAGGTAGACCGAATGGTCAGAGCCGCTAACCAATAACCCGGATCAAAGGTTTGAAAAATAATCAATAACAATTAATAAACTTTACCAGCTAAACTGAAAACGGGTATAAAATAAAACTTTGCTTACCTTTTAAAAACTAGGATTTCTAAACTTATATCCATGAAGATACCAATATAACTAATCCTCCTGTGCACGTTAATTCTCATTTAATTCTGCATATGCCACTTTATTGTTTGTTCTTTTCATTTGTACCTAAAAAGTCGACAAACAAAACGGCGGTCAGCAAGAAGGTGGTATATGGGGGAAACCATAATTGTGCAACTATAATAACAAATTAATAAGCCAATTATTATTTAACAGCCAAGATTACGTTTTAAACCATACTACTCAATCTTTTGCTATCCCCTATCTCTGTGTTGTCCCTATAGTGGACTGAGATACTACCTCTCTCTAGGTAGATCCTTATTAAACCCCACATGATCCTACCTAACAGGTAGATCACTATCTAGGGTTGAGTCACATGGCACTACCTATGAGTAGTCCAATCCCTAACTCAAAGTGACTTGATGGACCTACCCCATTGGTAGCCATATACTAAGTCATCCAATGACCTGATGGCCTACGCCATTGGTATCCATGTACTAGGTCAACCCATTAAGCTACATAGGGGACTAGGATCTAAGCTAGTAGGCACATATCTTATGTGATAGTCATATTCACATTATAATTTGCATGAATTAAATTTCAAGCCACGATGTAAACATCGATAAAATCCTCAGAAAACTAATGCGGGATAATCATAAGCATAGCCACATACATGTCAAGTTGATGTGAGACAGAAATAATCCAATCAACCAACAGGCAATCAAGCATTCAATAAGATCCTGAAACAATTATACAATTTCCTTTTATTACTCATGTCATTAAGATCTATTAAATCTAGCTCACTTCCTAGGGTTTCTAGTCCACTTTTAGGGTTTCCATTGCAATTATGGTTTCCCTTCATCTTTTACTATTTTAAACCCTAATTTAACACAATTGATCACAAACACTAATTATCTCAACATCTAATCCTCAGTTTTGGATTTAAGGCATAATTAACCATTATATAAGTCCATTAAGCCTCTTTTCATTAAAGCTACCATTTTTATCCTCTTTAACCCGTGACAAAGTCATTATGCTCATTTATCATCAATTTGTAGTTCATTATGCTCTAATACTCATATTAACGTTATTTATTATTAATTCTACCTTGATTCTTTCAAAAACCGTAATTTCTATATTAAGGTTATTTATCCACAAATTAGGAACTTTAATGCTTGAAATATCTTAGAATCATTATATCTCATCTTTATCCACCACTTTGAATAATTAAAGCTATTAAGAGTCGAATTTTCCAACATTAGGGTTTCAAGGCCCATTAAAGTATATTCATGCACATGAAACTCTAAATTAACTAATTATGTGCAAAATTCATCCTTTTTGTTCCTAATGTTCCCTTTTATCATTAGCAGGCTAATATCAACTTTAATCATCAATTAAACCCTACTAATCACATTAATCATAGCAAAATAGAGTTTCTTGACCTTTAATCCATTAAAGTTGATAATTTACACTACTTTTCGAATTCCAAGAGGAATTAGGTTTCAAATATATTTTTATTGCATTCCTTGAGTTCTCATGATCCAAATTCATGTATAATGTGCATCTATCCGAGCTACCGTTACTCAGATATGAATTTCTCAAAAATACTTACTTTGGGCCAATCCAGGAGCACCACGTGGCCAATCCCATGCAACGTTGTCCGATTAGGAATTATAAAAAAATTACCATTGTACCCCCGCGTAAGTTGTTTCTTCTTCAACCCGCAGAGGGGAAAACTCATCCAACTCCCCCTGATCATATTCAACCTCAGATTCCCCCGCGATCAGGCCGTCACTGGCTACTTCCCGTGGCTTGTTCTCCCTCCCTGAGGCCTGCGGATCATAGCCAAAGGCTACCCCAGGGCCGCAACACCTTGGCGCACATGAGGCGCCCTTAAACCATGACCAAAATGACTGACCATGCGTGAGGCTCTTCTTTGGTTGTTGCTGCACCTGCTGTAGGTTTGTAGATCTCCGGCAAGGGTTGCGCGTAGACGAAAGAACGAAAGAGGTAGTTGTCCCTTCTAGGTTTGTCGTGGAGGACCCCTAACTCTAACAAGACCACAACAAAACCCCTCGTTGCCCTAGGACAGGGATATACCCTCCTGATTAGGGTTTGTACTAAAACCAAGAAGAGAAAGATAGGGAAGAGAGAGGAAGATGTGAGTTTCCTCTTTGAAATCAAACCAGGGGGGTCTACCCCTTTTATAGGGGAGGATCCATGCCCCAGATCACTTTCCCACAAAGCAATCAAGGCTCCTCCTTATAGGAAAGGGATTTTCCTTACTTTAGAAGTATCTTTCTTTCTCTCTTCATGTACTTTGTTCATTAGACATTAGGATTTCGAAATTCCTCTCACCTATTCTCTTTATTCTTCTCTTTTAACTTATTAGCCACGAAATTATATTTCCTTTTTGTAGAAAATATCATTTCTTCAGTAATACTATGAAATCCATTAATTAAGCATCATACTATCTTCTTATTTCCTATTATAGGTATTTAATTTTTCCTCTTTCTTCATTGGGACTCCTTGGATCCCAAGAAACTCTATTATCTCGAAATCCCTTTTATTGGATATTCATTATCCTTCATGATGCATCTTTATGCATTATTTCTCATTATATTGTTTATTTCTGATCAAAATATCTCTTTTTGAGGATTTCTCTTTATCTCCCTTTTATTTTCCTCATTGGTATTCCTTTTACCATTAGGAACCCTTGGGATATGAAATTCCACCAAGGATAACTCAATTATACCTCTTTTCACTTGTTTTCCACATTTTACCATTATTTTCAATTTCTTTCTTAATAAAGAAATACTTAATTGATATTTCCTTTTCTTATTGCACTCTCTATGCAACTTTGGACTCCTTGGGACCCAAGGAACCCATGTGGCACGAAATCCACCTTTGGATTAAGTTCTTTTGTCTTCTAGAGGTTTCCACACCTTTCTTTTCTCAAAAACTCAATTATTCATTTACTAATTGAATTTCCTTGTTATTGGGCCCAATAGCCAATAAAGCCCACAACACAATCATCAAGGCTATTGTAAACGAAATCAATTTATTCACAAAAAATTGTATCATTATTTTTCCAAAAATCTTCAATATGAGAAATTACATTTCTTAGCAAATGAACCCAAAATTGGGGTTGTAACATCCTTCCCCTCTTATAAGAATTTTTCCCTCAAAATTCCATCAAGCAAGCAAACAAACAGGATAAGCCTTTCTTATGTCCATTATGGCTCCCATGTGGCCTTACCCTTTCCATGGTGTTTCCCAAGAACCTTTATCATCTCATATTCTTCCGTCTGATTTCTTTCTTACCTTGGTATATCGTACCCTCATAGGTGACTCAGGACATTTCAGCCTCTCAAAAAGTTGAATAGGTTCAGGGCTCAGCACATGGCTTGGGTACCTCACATAGTGCTCTAGATCAGACTCATGGAACACATTATTCATCATGTTATCCTGAGGGGAAAGGCTAAACTCAACCATCTCCACCAATCCATCTCAAATGGACCCATATATCGGGGACTCAGCTTTCTTAGTTGTAGCTTAGAGGGGTCGGATTTTCACATCACATATTCTCCCACAGTGAACTGCATATCAGTCTACTTTGCATCAGCTTGTGACTCATGTCACCACTGGGCTCTCTCTCAGCCATTTGCAAGATCAAAGCGACTTCATCTGCTCATAGTGCGGTTTTTTTTTCTGACCTTCGTGAGGCCTCCTTCACCAACATCATCTTAATGAAGTGGTGACCGACACAACCTTCCTATAGAACTTCTTGCATCCCGATAAAGGCTATGGTGGTTAACATCACATCTTAAGAACTGTCTCTTTGTATCACCCTGAACAAGCACACTTGCTCTCATCAGACCCTCTAGTCTGGATCATACTAACCATTAGTTAGGGGTGATAAGCGATACTAACATCGATTCCTTCATGTACCTACTTCCACCTTATGGAAGTGAACCTTTAGGTCATACTCAAGAACTTTTGAACTCACATCATGGTGTAGTTGAACCATCTCTCTCTTATATAGTTCAACAGAATCTATCTCTTGACAATACTCCTTTCTTTCTCATGTCATCTAGGTAAGGCGATCTTCCATAACCCATATTGCATCTTGACCTTCTTGGTCAAGAGGAGACTTACCACAACATCCATAGTGGATGAACTCCCATTCCCTCTCGGGGATTCTTTACCTTCTATATCGATGTAGTGGGTTACCGGTGCTCATCTTGCACCTTCTGTCATGCATACCACATGCAGCCTCATCTCCAACATCCATAGTACTGCTACCACTCATTATCTCAGTAATACCATGGTATATGGTGATCTTAACATCATGATCTCTGGTATGTCATGATTCCTCAAGGTCGATACCTCAGAAACCCTAAACCACTCTCGTCAGGGTTTCATCACTTTCCTTTCCAAAGAAGTGCATCTAAGGTTCTACAACCATCCTTTCATTAAATCACGGACTAGACTGGCTAACCAAACAATCATTTACTTGATTAACCACTATTGATACATTTGGGTGTTATCCAAACTTATCTCTTCAACTTAAGGTTAGCCTAACAACCTCTTCTAGCCAAACGAGGCAGCTATATCTCAACCAGAGCATCCATTACCACTTCACATCCTTAGGTATGAGGTAATGTTGAAGACATACACCTCCCTGTATTTCACTTATTATTTCAAACTCAAATTCTATGTCTATCTTCATTGAGAATACTTTGAGCTCATCTTCTTGGTGATCAAACTCAACCTTGTATAACTTGCAAATTCTATAAAGCTTCTACAAGAAGCATCCTTATAGGATGACTACCTTAACTCTCTTAGTGTTTGTAAACCATCCATGTATCATTCGCTCCATAGGGTATGTTATCATCTCTATCCTCATACCTTATAGCAATGTCCCAACTCACATCATCTTTATCCTTGGTGTATGGCGTGCGTATTGTCCTATGTCTCACTCCCATAACAAGAGGAAATAAGCATTTGGATGTAGTCCAAATATAGAGTTCTTCTTGTTCCAAGAGTAGAGATGGTGCAGCCCACCTTGTCAGTACACTTTCAAATATAAGTTGAAACGTGCCACACATGACTTTACATCACAAACATCATGATATCAAAATTATCTCCATGGAAAACTAGTCTTGAACCTACTTGGGTTACTACACAATCCTTGGTCATCTCCTCTAGGTCTATAGGGTGCCGACACTTTTGGGTTCATCCCTCTTCCCTTATGCATCTAGAGAGTACCCTACTCATCTGTTCTTTGGGTCCCATGAGTTCATGAAGGTGATCAATCTCCTAACCCATGGCCCTCAGACAATGATAGTTGTTACCTCCTGACCCTATGGTCATGTGCAACTAGGGAATTAGGCAACTCCTACTTCCATCGGTCTTATCCCCACCTGACCCTAGGATAGACTTAGGATTCCATTATAGTACATGTCTAGCTTAGAAACTTACCCAAGCCTTCATCATCTCTCTCAGCATCCATGACTGACTTTCATCCCTTCATAGGGGTCATGGCAACCTGCCTAACTTGGTCAGGCCCCATACCGGTTACCTC
This sequence comes from Alisma plantago-aquatica, assembly GCA_963693085.1. NCBI lineage: Eukaryota > Viridiplantae > Streptophyta > Magnoliopsida > Alismatales > Alismataceae > Alisma > Alisma plantago-aquatica. Next base: position 806,467,789 of record OY856414.1, on the reverse strand, counting down.
CATGGTAACACATCCATATGCACTTAGAGATGGTTATCTATGGGTCTACAGGTTCATTCTCATACCATGTACTTTTCACCTAGCTTCTCAAGATCCTATGAAACCTCTTTAGGTTTCCTCAAAATCCACAAAATGGGTAAACACCCTACCAAAGGGTCCCTCTTCCAGGATGGAAGGAAACTACAACTCTTGACAACAAGGTTACAAACATCCTTAGGGTTTACATCCATATCAGCATGCTTAAACCAGAAGCTACTTAGGCACAAGCGTACCTACTAAACCATGCTAGGGAACACTTGTTCTCATCCTCTACATTATACCAACTTAGTTGGGAGGGTTTCATCAAACATACCTTTAACTTAAGGGGTTTCTTTTTCCTTGACACATTCTCGAAGCTATAGAGACTCAAATCTTCTCATGAGCATCGGGTACACTACTTCCCCTCTTAGGCCTAGAAACCCTAGGTCCACCTTTGGGTGTCCAACTGCATACTCAATCTCTTAACCATGAATCAAGCATGTCCAGGGTATGTCATGTACTTCCATGATCTTTTCATATAGGCAGCACCTCAGAGTTGAGTCCTCCTCAAGGGCAACCAACTAGGTGTAATGTCTCACAACTGGTTACTTAAACCTCCTCAGGGTCTAAAGCACTCTTTATCTCATCCAGCAGGTAATCACTTATACCATAGGTACCAGAAGCATCATTCTCTCTCTAGAGTTTGGTTCCTCTAAAGACAACCAAGATATCATCAGCCTCTAGGGGTCAATCATAAGGCAACCACTATCAACCACTTAGGTCGCATTACCCTCAACTCCCCACTATTCCTCAAATTTCAGGGTTTTAGGCTTCCAACCTTCTTATCTGAGGTCCTGCTCTCTCTCTCTAGAGATAACCCTACAACCATCCTCTCTATAAGATGTCCTTTCTTCATGAAGGATCAAGCTCATAAGCATGCCCCTACCTAAGTGAAGCCTATGCTCAAACTTATGTTTACTCAAATTATCTATAACCCCTTATGCTTTTCTCATAAGCCATCCATCATGACCCCTTGCCCAGGGTTTCAACCTACTGTCAACACTATTGACGCACTCTGGGTGCAAGCTATACCCCACTTTCCTAAGCCCATAGGGTTTCTATAGGTTCTCCTATAACCTCATCCATGAAGGAGCTATCCTTCGCTCTAACATGCACGACCCACTCCAGGGTTGGGTCGCCAAAGGTACTAGGTCATCCAACTTCTCATGTCTCATATGGCAATCCAAAGGCATGTCCAATCAAACACTCGGTCAACCATGATATCTAACTCATCATGTCATCTCTCTCTCTAACCTTCACTTAGGGTTAGGGTTAACATCATCCTCAAGGAATGTGCTAGGTCTCTACTTTTAATGGAGGTCTCTACCTCCAAGACTAACTCTCTCTACTCATCCTCCTGACAAGGAGGTCTATCCTCAGGTCTCCCCTGAGGGCACTGACAACTCGTGTCATACGACCTAAGCATGTATCTATTCCTTTACGCTTACTCTATTAAGCTTATGTCCATGACATCTTATTTACATGCTTTTTATTAATTTGGTGGAGGATTCCTTAATCCTTATCAACCTTACCCATACCTCAAGAGGGTGAGGAAAAGAGAGAAAACCCTAATCCTTAATGTCCTTAGAGAATTTTGAGTTGAGAAAAGATGAACAAGATGAGAGAGTCCTAAAGGTATCTTATTTTGAGTCATATCCTAAGACATTGGCCAGGCAGTCACACAATCTGAGAGTCCTCGTATTCTGACTAGCAGTGCAGAGGAAAATATTTCCAGCTCCCAGATGTGATCCTTTTCTATACACCTCAATCTTTCGGACAATCCTCTGATAACTCCATCGGGTTCTACAGAATTTGTAAAATTTAATAATTATTAAAGATTAAGTGAGGAACCTTTTCTCTGATACCAATTGTAACGACCCCGCCTCCCGGTAACCCCCAATTAAGGTAGACTGAATGGTCAGAGCCGTTAACCAATAACCCGGATCAAAAGCTCGACAAATAATCAATAACAATTAATAAACTTTACCAACTAAACTGAAAACTGGTATAAAATAAAACTTTTCTTACCTTTTAAAAACTGTGATTTCTAAACTTCTATCCATGAAGATACAAATCTAACTAATCCTCTTGTGCACGTTAATTTTCATTGAATTCCGCATATGCCACTATACTATTTGTTCTTTTCATTTGTACCTAAGAAGCCGACAAACAAAACAGCGGTCAGCAAGAAGGTGGTATGTGGGGGAAACCATAATCGTGCAACTATAATAACAAAGTAATCAGCCAATTATCATTTAACAGCCAAGATTATGTTTTAAACCATACTACTCAATCCTTTCCTATCCCCTATCTCTGTGTTGTCCCTACAGTGGACTGAGATACTACCTCTCTCTAGGTAGATCCTTATTAAACCCCGCATGATCCTACCTAACAGGTAGATCAATATCTAGGGTTGAATCACATGGCACTACCTATGAGTAGTCCAATCCCTGACTCAAAGTGACTTGATGGACCTACCCCATTGGTAGCCATATACTAAGTTATCCAATGACCTGATGGCCTACCCCATTGGTATCCATGTACTAGGTCAACCCATTAAGCTACAGAGGGGACTAGGATTTGAGCTAGTAGGCACATCTCTTATGTGATAGTCATATTCACATTATAATTTGCAAGAATTAAATTCATCCAACAATCAATTCAAGCCACGATGTAAACATCGATAAAATCCTCAGAAAACTAATGCAGGATAATCATAAGCATAACCACATACCTGTCAAGTTGATGTGAGACAGAAATAATCCAATCAACCAATAGGCAATCAAGCATTCAATAAGATCCTGAAACAATTATACAATTTCCTTTTATTACTCATGTCATTAAGATCTATTAAATCTAGCTCGCTTCCTAGGGTTTCTAGTCCACTTTTAGGGTTTCCCTTCATCTTTTACTATTTTAAACCCTAATTTAACGCAATTGATCACAAACCCTAATTATCTCAACATCTAATCCTCAATTTAGGATTTAAGGCATAATTAACCATTATATAAGTCCATTAAGCCTCTTTTCATTAAAGCTACCATTTTTATCCTCTTTAACCCATGACAAAGTCATTATTCTCATTTATCATCAATTTGTAGTTCATTATGCTCTAATACTCATATGAACGTTATTTATTATTAATTATACCTTGATTCATTTAAAAACCGTAATTTATATATTAAGGTTATTTATCCACAAATTAGGAACTTTAATGCTCGAAATATCTTAGAATCATTATATCTCATCTTTATCCACCACTTTGAATAATTAAAGCTATTAAGAGTCGAATTTGCCAACATTAGGGTTTCAAGGCCCATTAAAGTATATTCATGCAAGAGGAATTAGGTTTCAAATATATTTTGATTGCATTCCTTGAGTTCTCCTGATCAAAATTCATGTATAATGCGCATCTATCCGAGCTACCGTTAATGAGATATGAATTTTGCAAAAATACTTACTTTGGGCCAATCCAGGAGCGCCACGTGGCCAATCCCATGCAACGTTGTCCGATTAGGAATTATAACAGAATTACCATTGTACCCCCACGTAAGTTGTTTCTTCTTCAGCCCCTGGAGGGGCAAACTCATCCAAATCCCCTCAATCATCTTCAACCTCGAATCCCCCCCGATCAGGCCGCCGCTGGCTGCTTCCCGCAGCTTGTTCTCCCTCCCTAAGTCCCGAGGATCACAACCAAAGGCTGCCCCAGGTCCGCAGCATCTTGGCACACATGAGGCGCCCTTAAACCATGACCAAAATGGCCGACCATGCACGAGGCTCTTCTTTGATTGCTGTCGCACCTGCTGCAAGTTTGTAGATCTCCGGCAAGGGAAGCATAGACGAAAGTGCGAAAGAGGTAGCTGGCCCTTCTAGGTTTGTCGTAGAGGATCCCTAGCTCTAACAAGACCACAACAAAACCCCTAATTCCCTAGGATAGGGATATACCCTCCTGATTAGGGTTTGTACTAAAACCAAGAAGAGAAAGATAGGGAAGAGAGAGGAAGATGTGAGTTTTCTCTTTGAAATCGAACCAAGGGGGTCTACCCTTTTATAGGGGAGGATCCACGCCCTAGATCGCTTGCCCACAAAGAAATCAAGGCTCCTCCTTATAGGAAAGGGATTTTCCTTACTTTAGAAGTATCCTTCTCTCTCTCTTCATGTACTTTGTTCATTAGATATTAGGAATTCGAAATTCCTCTCACCTATTCTCTTTATTCTTGGCTTTTAACTTATTAGCCACGAAATTTTATTTCCTTTTTTTAGAAAATACCCTTTCTTCAATAATACTATGAAATTCATTAATTAAGCATCATACTATCTTCTTATTTCCTATTATAGGTATTTTGTTTTTCCACTTTCTTCATTGGGACTCCTTGGATCCCAAGAAACTCTATTATCTTGAAATCCCTTTTATTGGATATTCATTATCCTTCGTGATGCATCTTTATGCATTATTGCTCATTATATTGTTTATGTCTTATCAAAATATCTCTTTTTGAGAATTTCTCTTTATCTCCCTTTTTTTTTCCTCATTGGTATTCCTTTTATCATTAGGAACCCTTGGGATACGAAATTCCACCAAGGATAACTCAATTATACCTCTTTTCACTTATTTTCCACATTTTACCATTATTTTCAATTTCTTTCTTAATAAAGAAATACTTAATTGATCTTTCCTTTTCTTATTCCACTCTCTATGCAACTTTGGACTCCTTGGGACCCAAGGAACCCATGTGGCATGAAATCCACCTTTGGATTAAGTTCTTTTGCCTTCTAGAGGTTTCCACACCTTTCTTTTCTCAAAAACTCAATTATTCATTTACTAATTGAATTTCCTTGTTATTGGGCCCAATAGCCAATAAAGCCCACAACACAATCATCAAGGCTATTGTAAACTAAATCAATTTATTCGCAACAAATTGTCTCATTATTTTTCCAAAAATCTTTAATATGAGAAATTACATTTCTCAGCAAATGAACCCAAAATTGGGGTTGTAACAGGTTGTGCCTTATGAGTTCAAGGGGGTCTATAGGGGTCTGTATATAGGCATGTGGTAGAGAGGAGCATTGCCACTTATTAGACTTGCTCTTTTGAATTAATTAAGATTCATGCATTATCCAAATTCAAGTAGATAAATGCAATATAGGAGTTTTTTTAGTTTGTCACACTCCATCGAAGGTTATATGGCATAAGTTACATGAGGATAGAGGTTGGAGGGAGAGAGAGTGGAGATGTGATCTATTCAGATTCCCTAAGTCTGCTTGGAGATAGAGAAATGGAAAGGGAGGAGACTCTTCTACTCACAGATCTTCCTGGATCGAGTGTGCAGATTCGAATGGACTCTGGCATATTTTTTCTTTTGAGATAAAACCCCAATTTAGAGAAATATTATCTCAAATTTGATGATCATCCTCATTTCGTGATTATCTAGCCATACATAAAAGACCAAACAAAGATTAATTCTATTTTTTCTCTAAAACATGGTTCTTAGGAAACTAGAGAGATAAGTCAATAATTAACTATCTAGGTTACTAATAACTTGGAATCTTTTGGAATATCAATAATTCCAAATCTTCTTACCAAATAGTAAAATATTGTTGGTATTTAATAAAGGCAAAAAATGTTGAAACTAAATTTGAATCCCTAGGACCTCTTTTTAAACTCAAGATAGTTTAATGTGACATCGTACTTTTTAAAAATTTCATATTCTTGAGAGGATGCATCACTTCAATTTATTGCATAATAAAATCTATATTTTAAACCAACATCATACTTTATCATTCTCAAGTTCTACAACTAAAGCTTAGAACTAAAAGACATGTCTATTACATGATCCTCATAATTGGCAAGTGAATCTATACTAAACAATCTAATTATAGTTAGCACCCACATGTGAAAACTCATAGTCCTTCAGCTATGAGTCTCCTTCAATCCTAATTTATTTGCATCCCTTAAGTCTATCCCTCCTCGTATTCCTAACATACATTCATCATGTTTCTAGCCAAAAATGCAATTAATGCTGCATTAGAGTAAGAAACTTTGACTATTCTATATGGAAGATATCATGTTATCCATAATATGAACAAAGACCAAAATAAGTTGAAAATAACGTTTAGTTAGTAAAAATGGTTACATCCATTACCATTAGGGTGCTTAATATGTTATCTCTCATGATAAATTATGCCAAAGTTCTCATGAGGCGTGACAAGGCTCGACTAAGCTGATCCACTTGATATCATAAGGCTATGAATGCTCATCACATTGACTCACAATGCTCATAAGGCCTAAAAAGGCTCAACTTTGAATAAATATGTGATATATAGATCATAAACAAATGTACCACGATACTCATCATATGATAGATCTCAGGGTCATATGGCTTGCATAAGACATGAGGAGATGTTAATACAACTAATTTTATTAATGTTAAATGCATAATGGGGTAATCTCAAACTTGATGTGATGTTAAAATCCCACTAAATTATGAGACATATATATTCCATTATTTATTTCATGGAAGTTACGAAAAAACTTACAAAATTGAGTACTACATATTATTCGTGTATAATGAAACATAATTATACACTAATTATAAGCAATTGAAAATGGGTAACTTATATACAATATCATGAACCGCTTACCTGAGAAGGAAGAGATCTTTACACTTCCCTAATCCATATCCACTATTCTTGTAACAATCAAACCAACTATAACAATACCTTATATTGACCCATGTGCCAGGATAGCACAAATTAGGGTTTTAAGTTGTAAAGTTCGACTTTGACTTACACTATTTATCTTATTAGGGTTCTCTTTCATTGGATGTGTTCATTAAGACTTAATTTGGTGTAGTAGGTGGTTCCTCTCAAGCCTTCATCTTACTCTTTTCATTTTGGTTTGAAGAGGAAAAATGAGAGTGGTGTTTCAAATTGGGGTTGATTTTACAAAGGACTTCCTTCTTCCTTACTCATCTAGGGTCATTCTCTAGTCCCACATATGCGTCGAATATAGCCTGCATGGTTTTGATACCTCTTCCCAGCAAAGAGAAGCTCATATTAAGCTTCAGATCCAAGTGAAAATTCTTCCATTTAAGTATTTCTATGAACCGAAAACTATAATTCTATAGAACTTAGAGTCTCACTATATGTTGTGTCACTAGCATTCCATCAATCTATATGAGGCTCAATTTTATTCTCCTTCAATGTGATCATCACACCTTGACCATAAAGTTTATTTAAGGCTCCAATGAATAGAAAACAAGTCAACACATGTGTTATAGGTCATATTCAGTCAATTAGGTTTTCTCTCCATGAGAAAGATGCTCCCTACATCATGTTGGTCTTGAAGTAGACTTTAGAGTGCTAGGGAAATTGACGTCACAAAAATAGCATTACATGTTCCTAATCAATTCTTTAGCCCTACAAACTACATCCATATCTTATTCTCTAAAAAGTAATTATGTATTGCCCTTCATAGAAGATTCCAGAGCTAGCTCATGGATGAACCTGGTGTGATTCGTTTGGATCCATCATCTCAATCTCCTATAGAAGTGGAAATTTCTCTTACCAACATGTCCAAAGGGCATTTACATCCCCTGATCGTGATGTTGTTGGTGATAGGAAATGACATCTCTATAGGTAATACATCTCTTCACTTTATCTACATGAGAAATTGAGGTGAGTTTGCAATATTTGTTTTTAGATGGTGCACGACTAAACCCTAATCTAGCATAAAGATAAGGGAGACCGTATGGGATTTTTCGAGTGGTTGTAAAACAAGGTGAAGGTCATGAGTAAGGTAATGACCTAGTTTTAGATAAAATCTAACCATGGTTCTTCTTAATTGGGCATACATATGTTGTCCTAGAAATATGTGTGGATTTTAGTTGCAATTTTGCTTTTGATTGTAAGACTGTATAGCTTAGTCCTTCTAAAAGTGGATCTATGAGCCATATAAGGTTCAGGCGATAGGAATTATGCATGAAGACTTTGTATGAAATAGGACTATCATAAATCTATGTCGGTAGAAACAATAACATTTTGAGGATGAAATTTCAATAAGATGGGTAGAATTATAAAATATTGAAACATCTACTTATTCAAATGATCTCATATTGAACTCATAATTAATTCATCAAAAAATCTAATTTAGGGTCATAAATAAAAGAATCTTAAATCAATGATCCCTCCTCTCTTGTTTAATGCTTTAAAAACCTCATAGAAAATAAAATACTTCTATCCTAAAATAATAGTGGATAATTGTTGAATTAGTATGAGGAGAGTGAAACCCAAATATTTACACTAATTTGTAATTACAAAATCAATGAAACTACCAAGATCAACTTCCCTCATCTCTTATAAAACAACAAAGTGCCTTGTGAACAATTCAATTACACAAATATTTACTAGTAAAATTATATCTCTAATATGTAACTACATATTGATTTAGGAACAAATTGCAATGTCCTATAATTCCTAATCAATCAACAAGTCAGAACGACAAATCATCAGACCTAAAATATTCATTTAAATAAAGGAATTCTATAACCATTCTTATTCATTATCTTCAAATCTAAAATGGAAACCTAAAACCAAAATATTCTTATTACTCTTTGCTAATTTTATATGAGACAAATATACTTAGACTACACTACCATAAACGATCCAAAGTAAATTTCCACTTAGTAATCATTAGTGATCTGCATGCTTGAGTTTTCGGCCTTTACTTTATCAAAACAGAATTCCAATTATGTAGATTACATATTTATAAATTTTAATTCAATTGGCCTTTGTTTGACCCTAAAACTAATGTCATAAATAAAATATCTAATAACCGTAGGGTTTTATCGTCATCAGATCGATACCCAATAAGGATATATTTGCATGGATTTTCCTCATAATTGTGCTTATTTTTCCACTCCCCTCAGGTAAACTGAAGAAACAACATGCTGAGGCATTGTCTCTCTCACCCACCTTTGTCCTTCTCCTCTCTAGTAGTATTGTGATTATCTTTCTATATTCAAATACCCTCACTCCATATAAGTGTATGATTATATTCAATGACTCCAAATTTTGTATATTCCATTCACCTATCACCTAGAACAACCTCAACCCCATTCTAGTCTCAGTGGATTCTACAAAATGAAAATCAGTAAATCTGGAGCACCACACTTATAATCCTATAAATCATCTTAAAGAAATATATGTCCTTGTATTCCATTTTGTAGAAATTGTTTTGCCCTACCATTGACCTCATCCACCTCCTTCTTGAACCTAGGGTCTTTACTAGAATATGTGACCATAATGGAACATATGAAGGCTTGCAATTACCTCAATGAACTCCAAGGAAGATTTCAAGACCTTTATTTTTTCCATAAAGCAAAGCAACTCATTTTCCCCTTTTTCATTCCTTTCATGATTAGTAATAAATCCCTAAACCAATCACTCCTCAAACCAAAAAAATCATTAATTACTTTATGTTTTCTTTTCAAGAATATGTGAAACCAATATGCATTTATAGTTTATTGCTTTATAATGTTTTCTTACTATCATTTCTTTTACTTTGTATCTCAATGGTGGAGGAGTGTCCTCTTGATCATGATAACCAGTAAGATGAACATGGGCTCTTCATAGTCATGGGAACTCAAGGAAGTTTCTTTTAGGCTCATCATTTGGTTATAGTTAGTGTGTTGCAATCTCCTATCCAAAAGATCCACTTATCTGTATTGTTCTTCACATTTGGGTTTCCCAATCATAATGATTGTTAGATGATTTTACATTTACATCATTTGAACAAGTAAGTGTACCATGGTCAAATCTATTTCTGTTAATTTTATATAATACTAAGTCGTGTGAGTATTGTTATTGCTTTTTTATCAGTATGTCTTATAACATCATTGATTTCCAGACAACATGCAAATAGAGATCGATATCTCAGTTTGTCTTTTGATTTGTTGTTCGAAATTCTATGGTCAAACATTTTTCCACTTGGATATGTCTATAATAGCAACAATAGCAATATGAGACTTTGTTCCCATCATTATATCTATGTCTGAGTTCTTCAAAAAAAAATCATTTTTCATTTTTTATTGATTTCTTAGTATACTCAAATTTATGTGATAGTTTATTGATAGGTTAGAACAACTAAATACAAATACTCATTGGAAAATAAAAAGTTAAAGAATATATCAGACATGGTTTCAAGCCCCCATTTAACTCCTACTGTGGTTGTTATTTTAAAATCATATTCATATATTACAATGATAAAATAGTAAACTATAATGAACCAAAACCATGTGTCAATTACTTCATATAATGCTAAAGTATCCTACTAAACTTAATGACTCATTGTATCTCTAGTAGGCACCTCAGTGTAATACACCTAGTATAGGAATCACAATTAAATTTCCATAGTGAATCACTAAGATGTCTAAATTAAATAATGTGAACCTAGTCATAATTGAAACACCAAAGACCCATATTAATAATTAGATAATGTCATAACTTTTAGTAGGAAACATAGTAATAAAAGGAAACCTAAACATGGTGGAATTGTTGTAACCTAAAAATTAATGCATAAGATACATTCATAATGAAAACTTTGCTATAAGATTTATCTTCAAACGCCCAAAGTAAAAGTCTATCTCTAAAACTCAAAACCCCCATTGTAGCCTAACTTGGTCTATAGATAAATACAAGGTACTTACATATTTGGTTTTATATTTATTGTAATATAGGTTGTGTAGTAGGGAAGGTAAGGATCTCCTCCCATTCTCATATGTGGTTCGCACACATTCAGTATATAGTGACCATTTTTCTTGATTGCTAATTATTTTTGTATAATGACACTTTATGAGATATTAAGAGTATTTAGTATTCACTTGTGCAAATATATTGCATAATGTTCATGTAAATAAATTCCAAATATGTCTTATTTTTGAAGTTTCATGTCTCAATCATTTATTGTAATGTTAATATGAGAGCAAGTTGGGGAGTACCTAGTTATGCATTAAAGATCATGAGATTGGCCTCTCCTCCACAATTCTTTCTAATTCCTAAGACTCCCCTTCACTCTTCATGCATTTCTCTCTCCGTTGTTGGTGCCTCTTGCATGATCCTCTCCCTATCGGTCGAGCAACTTGTCCTCATCATGTTTTGTGTGAACCTTATGGACATATGAGATATTTGGTTCAAACCATGGGAACTTTTGTGTATGATGTTTATGGTCTCTTAGAAGAATATTTATATCAATTTGGTCCTTTTACACCTTATGGGAATTGTAATTCCTAATAAATGAGACTTCATGGCCACATGAGCTGAAGTGCAGAAATTTAATTAAACCTTAAAAGGCCTCATCAGCCTTTTGTGAAGATGACTAGAATAGAGGAAAAAGTAATTAACCAATAGTAATGAATGTAACCTCTTTAAACATGGATATTTATTTTAACCATTTTCCATTCTTTGTTATTTTTCTACATAATATATTAGTTTTCATACAAAATAATTAGCTTCTCTTATTGTAAAGTAATTTTACATAATGCATGGTGGGAAATGTGATGTTTACAAGTGATGAGTACTAGGAGTAGTAGACTCAAGGGACTATCATCTAAGGTGCAAATAAGATTGAAACTCAAGGACTAGGTGTGTTTTACTGGTGATGTGACAACTGCAACTACAATGTTTAATATGTATCTCCTTTCCTAAATGAATGGGTCATGTAATTTGATGTGTTATGAATTTATGTTTTTTTGTTGGGCTTGAGAATATAATTAAATAACATGGTTTATCATTTGTTGGTTCAAATGCATTTTTACACAACAATCTTCATATTTATAACACTCCCCTTATCATTGGATGGAATTGATGCTTCTAATCATGAATGTGAATGTCATAAAAAAATGGGTTGATATAGAGAGACTTTTTAATTTACAAAGTAAACTAAGCATCAGACTTTTAACTATTTGTTGATTCCTACAATTCTAGTTAATTGATATGAACCTCCTCTTTCACTGGTCATAAACACAAGGATCTCACAGTCTTTATTCTATGGAGATGAGATCTATCCTTTATGTGAAAATATGAAAAAGAATCATCAGTTATAAAGTATGAAGAAATCATTAATTGTATGTAAATTACATGGATGATGAATTAACTGTGTCTAACTGTTAGATTCCTTTAAAGCTAAAACAATTATCTTCACATATCTCATATCAAAACAATGGTCCTTCTTTATTGGTCAATATGGTCAATGGTGTTGCTACTATGTTAACATCCTATATAGAAATATATAGCAACATGCTAGATCAAGTAAAATCTAGACTTTTTTGGGTGTCATTGAGGTTTCCCACTAAATAATTGACTCGACCTTGTTTAGATCTGCACAACTCTTATTGTAAAATGACATGGCCTAGAAATGTCACCTCAACTAGCTAGAATTCACATTTGATGTTTTTTCTTACAAGAGGTAATGTCACAATAGATGTAGAGTCAATCTCAAATGTTGCATGTTGCTCTGTATTGACATAATATATCAGATTTCATCTATGAAAACCATGATGAGATAGCCTGAAAATTATTTAAAGACTATATTTCTCAATTCCATGGAAATTTTGTGTGCATTTGTTATCCCAATCAAAATAACCAAAAGCTCAATGAGTTAATTAGTTTTAAATTATTCAAATATCTAGATTGATTTAATAATAGGTTTTAATCACTTTTAATATTTGACTCTAAATTAATTTTATATTTCTTTTATTGGTTACTTATTCTTAGATGGCCTCCTTATATTTCAAAATGTGTAACATTTAGCATTGTATGATCTAATTGTAATACCCAAACAAACTAAAAATATAATCAAATGAAGGGTCAAAGTGATTCAAACTAAAATCACATTGGGATAATACCAATAAGCTGCAAAATAGACAAATGATGCAAGTTATTATACCCATAATTTGAAAGTGATTCATAATATCCATATTATTGCTAGAAAAATCAAAAATATGTTTTTTTAATCGAATGGTGATATTGTATTAAAAACATAAGTATTGCTAGGAATTGTTGCATATAACTTATATACCTTTTGATAATCCACATACAAATAGAATTTATCTTGTTTATTAAGTTTAGGAAATACATTCAGGTTATTGTTAGTCTAATTATCACATCAATACAACACTTAGAGTCCATATATGATAGGGAATAAACTGTAATGGAGATGTGTGAATGATACAAATTACAAGGATAGTATATTGATTATATTCCAACAGGAAAAAAACATTAAAAGTGATCAAGGGTACATGTGAAAATTATTTATGAATGTCCTATAATGTCCCAAGCTCATGATCTTGACTTCAAGATATTAGTAGTTTATTGAAAGTGTAGAATCAAAAGGGACTTCTTCTAAATTTAGTCCTTAAACATGGGTATCATGAGAAATACTTTGGAGGATATCACCAATTTATTATTTCTTGAATCCAAGAATTGATAGTGTTACATTTTCTACTATATGATTCCAATAGGAGGTGTACATTATAATTTCATCGCTTTAGATAATCTTAACCAAACTTATTGTGTCAATTTCGGGGGTTTATAATCTTTCTCACTTATACTGATGACATCCCTATTCAATGCTAAGATATATTTCTCAACAACATTCTCATCACTTTGTTATGTGCGTCAGTGTTTGAAGTACACCTAAGTTTCAATTCAATATTCTTAGTTAACTTTTACTCCATCTTCTCTCTCATCATCAATTATTCTTTTCCCATTCCTATATAATAACGATATATATCTTAGATGAGGATCCATATGTCCACTTAAACCACCCATATATTAGAACGAGTTCATCATTAATACAAGTTGTTGCAACCTAGGTCAAGACCCTTAAGCTAAGGGTCTAGTAGACTTCTAGTCATGACAAATGCCACCAACTGTAAGATTAACAATAAAGTTTCTAGATATGAACTATGAAAATGAGGTCACCCATGTGTCATATATAGAAAATTCATAACCTTTAAGAACATACTGAGACAGCAGATTAAAGAAGCACAGCAAGCTGATGCTTGGGTTCAGCAGATCAAGTCAAAGTATGGTAGGGAACCATATAAAACATATTTTGGGATGTAGAAGTTCCCTCGTCATGGTGACGATGGGATGGGATTTGTGAATGGGAAGGATATAGTCCATACAAATATTACTAAGAGATAAATTAGTTAAATCCTCGAAGTCATGGATTTATGAAAAGAGTCTCAATCATGGACATGGATTGTAGTTTAAAGTGGACTTGAATTAGTCTATGGATTTTGAATCCTAGTTCAAATTATGTTTTAGGTATGTAATTATTGTTCATATTTTAAAGTAATTGATACACCATATTAGGGATCATTATCCTAATGTTTCACTACAATCCATAATCATCTTGTGTGATTAAATTGAACTCCTTTTAAATGTTCTTGATATGGTTATAATTTTACACAATATGAAGTAGGTGGGGGGCCTACCCAATATCTCTTTCAAAAAATGAGAGCCAATGATTTTGCAACTTATAGTGGGGTTGGCTGGAGCAACATGGACTTTTATGGGAAATCAGGGTATTGTCTTCTATTATAGTGTGGTTTGTATGAACCATTTATTTGACGTGCACATTCTTTGATAAATCAAGAACTCAAGGTAGGTTTCCAATAATTTTTTTTCTTCTCACATTAAATTTGATGTATTTAGTAATAAAGTGACCATACACTAAAAATGATCATGTTTTGTTTAGATAGTGGTGATGTGCTATTTTTCTCTTAGTTATTTCTAGTTTTTTGTTATGAATGGGAGATGAGAAGTATGAAGATATATAACATTGTACATGTTATTGTTGGGAAATATGGAGGTGATATGCATAGTGGAACCAATATATATTATATGTTACCCATGAACAAATCTCATCAACAATGACATGGCGAGAAGGAAGGCGTGTGAGATATACATTTTTAGAGAGTTGATCTGATGACATTCCTCGCATGGAGATATATAGTGCTCATGGTGTCACTCATATGGTAGTTGATGACATCCTCCTAGCAAAGTCATATTATGTCAATGTCTCTACTTAGTCTACATGGAAGATTGAGAATTCCACATTACGCTGCTTGAGTAGGTGTAGAATGAGACGCCTCTCATTGGCAACATGCTAGTGATGTTCTATCTCCCCTTCACTTGAAGGTAATGATGGATAAGGTTCATGTGTCAAAAGGTGTGATTGAAACCTTGCTAGTCATGCCTCATTAAGTAGGGGAGGAAGGAAGTAGGGCTTCTAAAAGAAATCAAAAAATGAATAGACAATTATTGTTGTAGCTAATTTGTTATTTGTAGACAGCCAATCAATTGACCGTCTAATCCACTCATTTGATATGATTATAACAAAAAAATGGAATTTATCAACTAACATACTAATCTTGTCCAGTCAACTGACTAGGCGTTATAGTCGATTGATTGGGTTTGTTTTGTCCTATCAAATGACTAGACTCCAGTTGATCAACTAGTCTATCTTGTATACTCATTAGGCTTTCCAATTGATCGATTGGGCTTCCAAACAGTCTATCATTTGTCATAATTGATTACCTAAACCTTTTAATAACCATTTCAACTTGTTTCCATGATTATACTCCTCCTCGTAATGCATCCTATGTGTGTGACCCTATAGGTTCTACATTATGTTGGTAGTAATGTATGTAATCATATTATGACTTCACAAACAATGAGTGATATCTAGAAACACTGCATTGACACCCAAATAATTGGATAATTGTAGAACAACTTCAACCAGTGTTGTGACTAGTATAGTAGTGACCATATAATCCTTTTGTCTCTGATATCCATGTCGAATTCAAGGCATGGAATCATCATTTTCTTAATGTTCAATCGATGTTTTTTGACCCACAATAGACTATTGAGATAAATATGAGCTTAATGTCTTATATTGATTACATGATCATCACCAGGCATTTCATGGTATCACTTATCATGTAGCCAGGATATCACTCCAATAGGAGGGACAAATTTCATCTATGTCACTCACAAGTTACAAGAATACACATGTGTTGTAGTGCACCCAAGAAATACTTGTGTTGCGACCCTTATTAAAGGTCACATTGAGTAGTCTTAAAGTACACTAAACAACATGTGATCATTGTAGTGACTTTGAGTCTAAGGACCACAGTCATCACTATTACATTGAGATATGATTTTGGCTATCATTTATAACTTCCATGTATCATACTCAAGTTGGGTCGATCCAACAAACTTGTTCATGACAAGTACCTATAAGTTTGAATTGATATCATATATCATGACCTCAATGGCATGTAGTCATCTAACAACACACATACTAGTAAGATTTATCCTAATATCCATAATAATATCTATCTAGGGGCTTAGATAAGAATGAATAATCTTAACATACCCTTGATCTCATGTTCGGGTCCTCAACATGAATTACATATCATTGATTATTATGTTTTATCATTATCCCATACTGAAGTAAACATTAATATGTGATGCCTTCATTATTAATCAAATCAAGTGTAATGTACAGTCATCATAAGAATGGATATCATGGCATTAAATTAATAATATACCACTTGCACTAGAGTCAATTAGTCATGAATCTAATTCTAAGAGATCTAAAATGACTATCATGCTTCTACTATGAAAGTGATTTTTCCAGAGGGGTAGCAACATTTCTTTTAGCTGGAACTTTGAAAACCTAGACATATCCTCTACATACAATCTCTTGTGTGAGATGATAACATTGTACTATGTTCTTGAAATGTTTATGTGATATAGGTTCCTTACATTATGAAATAGCTCCATTTTTCTCACAAGTAAGCTCTACTACATCATCAATAATTAGAACCATTCCAGGTTTGCCAATGAACTTCTTGATCAATACATCTTGTTTTAAATCATTGGATGCAGCAATATACTAGACCTCTGTTGTAGAATCAACCACTGTCTCTTATTTGAACTTTTGCAACTCTAAGCTCTAATGTTGAGTCAAAATACAAAACATGATTGTGGTTGATAATCATCCTTGTCAGTTTGGAATCTTATGTCAGTGTAACCCTTTACAACCAACTCTTTGTCATCTAAATTGATCCTTATTTCTTCTTAAGTAATTAGGGATGTTCTATATGGAAGTCCAGTGATTTTCACCAAGATCTTACTGGTACATCCTCATCATTCTTAAAGCATATGAGATATCGAGACAGTATATAACATGGCATATATGATAGATTCAATTGCAGATTCATATGGAATATTACTCATGTGTGATCTCTCTCCTAAAATAGATGGGACATTGAGATCTAGAGAGACTTATTCCATGAGACATGGACAAGTTTCCTCTTTGAGACTCTTGCATGCTGAAATTTTTTAGCACTTTTCAATGTATATACTTTGACTTGGACCAAGAATCCTTTTAACTCTTTATGGATCTTGATCCCTAGAGTGTAGGATGTTTATCTTAATTCCTTCATGGAAAATGTATTTCCAACCAAGTTTTAACCAAATGTAGCATAGGGATGGCATTCCCCATCAAAGTATGTCATCTATGAAAAATATAAGGAAAAAATTATGCTCCAATTAAGATTGATATAAAGACAAGGTTCATCTTCATTTTGGATGAACCCAAACCATTTGATTGTCTCATTTAATGAATACTACTCCATCTCTGAGATGCTTGCATTATTTCCTAGATTGACCTTTAAAGCATACAGACTTTTCTAGCTTCATTTGGAGCGATAAAACCTTCATGTTGTACCATGTACACATCCTCAAGGATGTTCCCGTTAAGGAATATAATTTTTATGTCCATCTTCAGATGTTGTTGTGATAATAATTTGCAACTTTAAGCTTTATCTTGTTGTATTTAACTATAGGAACATGCGGGAAGGTTTCCATTGTAGTAAACACCTTAAACATGCTTGAAACTTTTCGCAACCGACCAACCATTTTAGGTTTATACAATATCATTCATAATAGTCTTTTTTTAAGAATCATTTGCACCCTTTGGGTTTCACCCCTATAGGTGGATCCACCAAGGTCCATACCTTGTTGGTATACATGGATTCATCATAGATTTCATTGATTCAGACTATTCCTCATAATATGCTTTCTAAATAGCTTCATTGTAGGTTGTTGGTTCATCATCCTCTATAACCAACACATCATATTGTTGAGTCATAATAAATCCAAATCTTATTAACACAAGATGTGCCCTACTAAACCTTCAAGGTTCTTGAATTATAGGAGAAACTTGAGATTCCCCAACAGTTTGTGGCTCCTCCTATTTCTTATTGACCTGCATAGGTTCAATGTTATCTTGTTGTACTAGAACTCTGAGTTCCATTTTTTCCCCACTCCTTCCTATGGAAATAAATTCCTTTTCTAGTAATAACATAGTTTCAGCAAAAAAACTCCCCTAGTTTCCTTAGATATCCAATAAAATGAAATTTGTCTTATTTGAATCCTATATTTGCATTAAAAAATTCCTAACAAAGTCTTCACATTCTCAATCTTTGTAAATGACATATCAGGATGTTTCCTAGTCCATATAGCATATCGTGTTTTTTGAATTGATTTATAAGGTATGTGATTAAGTGTAAATGTTGTAGTTTCTAAAGCATATCCCCAGAAAGAAAAAGAAGAGTAGAAAAGCTTGTCATTGACATACCATGTCCAACACAATGTGATTCCTTTTTTGGATACACTATTATGTTGTGGTTTTCCAGGTAGATTCCAATGTGATACAATACCATAATCTCTCAAAGGGGGCACAAATGCTTTCCTTAAGTATTTGCCGCCTCAATCTGATCGAATTGTTTCAATACTCTTGCCAAATTAATTTTTTATTTCATTCATGAATTCCTTGAATCTTTCAATGGATTATGACTTGTGTTTTATTAGATACATATAGCCATATCTACTGAGGTGATCACTAAATGTGATGAAGTACTGATATCCACCTTGAGAATTTGTGTTATAAGGTCCACATACATCAATATGTATGAGTCTTAATAGATCACTTGCCCTTTCACTATTACTGATAAAAGTTGCTTTTCTCGTATTACATAATAAACTAACTCACAAGTCTCTATTGATTCAAATTAAAATGAGTCTATGTATTCATTATTATGGAGTTTATACACTTTCTTCTCATTTACATGGCATGGATGACAATACTACCAATAAGTTTTGTTTGAGACATTGAGCTTAATTTTTTTGGTGTATATGGTATCGAGGTTTGTCTTGTGATCTAATAAATAAAAGACCATAATACATAGGGGTATGAACATAAATTTATTTCATCTTTATAATAGAACATCAATCATATGTGATATAGGATTCAAAACCATTCTAGTCCTAACATGAGATGTTTGATGTTCCTATTTATGGAAGGTACATAATATAAATTATCTAATGTTGTTATGAACCCATAGACATAGATAAAATTAGGTTCCTACATGTCTACCCTAATATGCCCATTGGATAGTAAGAATCCAGAGATTATTGGGGACTGGTAGGACTCTACAGTTCAACCCAAGAGGGTGTAACAGGGTGCTCGATGCCTTAGCAAAATTTCATCTCAAGAACCCCAGGCGTGACTATATTTATGTTAGGCCTCCGAGCGAGATTAATAGTATTCTTGTTGAGGATGCTTGTAATGGTAGTAGCACTACCATATTTTAATACAATAGTTCAATTAGTGATTGTAATTTAGTCCCAAGTTTGCTCGCAAGGGGAGGGCAAGATGAATAATATAGCCTCCTGACTTCTGTTAAAAAAAAGTAGGTGCCTACAATAGTAGCAACAACTCTTCCTATATTTCAAATGTATAGTTCCACCTCTCCCTTTTTCAAGGGTATACTTATTTTCAAATTGTACGTACTTGAACATATTTGAGATCCACATCTGATATTCAATAAATGTGATGAAGAAATAGATAAATTTATCTCTATAAAAAATATACTTGAAGTGGAGATATCTATCTCTTGCTTATTCTTCAGTTCCTCTAGGTAGAGAAATATTTTTTTCCCAATATATAGGTTGGTAACATTGGTGAAAATTTCCTTTGTTTATCCACTCCTCATTTTTCCTTAAGTGTATAAGACTCAGACTTATGAAATTCTTTTAATTTTTCTTGTTTTTCCCTTGTCCTTTTCCCTTTTATTTTCCCTTTCCTTTCTTGGCCATTAATATGGATTTGGGCTTATCCTTCTATATTTGCCCCTTGATTTTTCTCAACATGCCAAGGAACTCTAATAATGTTTTCAAAAAATTATCCATGTTGTAATTCATGACAAATTGACTATATTATTCCAACAACTATTCAGGATCACATCCTAGCGGACTCTTATCCTAAAGAAACTTCATGCATCTCTAGGATTTCAAAATACCCAATTAATTTGAGCATATAGGGCCAATAGGATCACCTTTTTCCATATTTTATTTAATGAATGCCTTGGATACAGCATACCTCTCTTACCATGATTGTTTATTGTATGTGTTCTTGACATGTTTTCCCATCTCAACAACTCCCATGTTCTTATATTTCTTATGAAGCTCATGATTCAAAGAGCACAACATGAGGCACTTGATGTTTACAACATCATCACAGTTCTTACAATAAGTTTTCCTTACAACCTTGGGCACATTGGGGGCTAGTTTATTTGCTACTAGTGTATCCACAACATAGACCTTAGAAAATTTCTTAGGAGTCCTAAACTATTCATGGAGGTTTTTCACATTAAATATTTCCTTCTCAAGGACCAACCACAACAAAGTTTGGTTGTCATTATTTGCCATTTGAATCAACAAGAAATATTTTCAAGAGTTGATGTTTTGATTTGGAAAGGTTTTATTGAATTTAAGTTGGTCTTAATTAAATATCACTCCCATTATTTCATATAAAATTAATATCGCCCCTTATAAATTTGAAAGATTGTAGAAAATAATCTCATAGTGGATCAAGATCTATATTTCATTAAGTCATGATTTATCTATGATTTATCACCTACAACTTGATTATTTAGGTAAGAAAAGCTCAGGAATTGCATCTAATCCAAATCTTAGTAAGATGGATACATAACTCTTTGTCATAAACCATTGATATTCCTCTTGGTGCTTAATCCAATTAAAATCACCTCATTGATTTCATCCCAAAGGCCAACAAAATAGAATATGTACCCGACTTTAGTAGACCCACATATCTATATCACACTTCCCCTAGATAGACAGTGTACCCAAAATTGGTGTGCCAATACATAGTCAATCAAAACTTACATGATTGTTGCATAATGAAAAATATATAGGACTTAATCCTTTATTTGATGGGTTTTATTTATATACATTTACACATATACATGCCACATACTTATAATATGTATCATATAACACATTATATCCATAATCCACAATCACAATCTACAAATATACACCATTGATTATGACCATACTAATATAATCTTTTAGAGCCACAAAGGATTTGTGTACACCTAAGGTCCTTTGATCTTATGCCTTGTCATCATACGAGCTCCTAGTAAATGTGCATTTATGTTGCACCATGGTGAAGGGAAACATGGGTGTTACTTGGAGTGTAACTTCAAGGCTTCCTTATTGAATCAAATCCACCAATATAATTTTTTTCCTATCTAATATTACATAATATGTAGAAACCTTGAGTTACAAAGAGGAGATTTAAAAAGGAATAGCAACCTTTACATATGGTATGAAAAACGATGAGTTTTGATAGCTAAGATGAAAATTTAACCAAAAGAATACATTGACACCCATAACGTGCACATATAGAACATGGTCTTTGGTCATAACCATGCAAACATCCACCAAGAAAAATATATTTCGAAGGATACGTGTATGATTTTATAGATATAACATATTATATACTTATTTTGATTAAAGATTTCATATTTTCTTATAGACTATTCCCTATGAGTTAATGTTTGACATCCACCACATAAAGTGTGATACAGGACAACATCCTGTTTGGGGATCTACAGTTTGATTAATCAGTGGGGGTTGAGAGGATGCCACTCATGGTGGGGTCTCATGGGAAGCACCCCTAAAAAGGTATATGGAGTTTTACTTTCATACACTAGGAAAAAATAGATTCAGTACATCAAACATTCACATTAGTGGTCTTTTAGAAATGCCACTGGAAAAAAATAAATGCCACTAAACATGCCACTAAACATGTTTAGTGGCATTTGTTAACACTTAAAAAATGCCTCTAGTACCAATGCCACTAGAAAAATAGTGGCATAAGTTGTAAATGCCACTAAACATTTGACTTTAGTGGCTTCCAATAAATGCCGAATAAAGGCCACTAAAACATCATTTGACATTTATAAAAATGCCACTATCCATCAATTGGCTTTTATACAAATGCCATTATTTTGTATTATGTTGGTGTATGAAATGATTCTTTCTTAGTGTAATTGCATATAAAAAAATCCACTAATGACATACTAGTTCTGTATTACTACATTTCTATGGCTTTTATTCATTCAATTTTCAGTTCATTATCAGGTTTTCTAATTGAATGCCAATTGTAGCCGAACTCAATTTTCCAAAAGTATGAATATTTTTTATTTATAATCAAATGAAAATTACATGGGGAGGACATTTTACCTTGCCCCTTATATTGAATACAACACCATTGATATACTTTCATACAACATTTTTCTATTTAGTATAATAACTTCTACATCATTGGATTTGTCTCTTCCCTGATATGACTATCTACTTTTCAGCATGCCGACTTCAGAGCTCCTTCGGGAAATAGCTTTACATTATGGTGGAATCCTTGAACCACCTCCCAGAACCACTGGATAACAGGTGATGCATTGTTGTAGCCAGAGTATTCTGTATTTTCCATCAAATCTTCCACTAAAATAAACCATAAGACAATTAGAAATTAATATAACCATGTATATAGAAAGTAGAAATGGGTGTATGATCAGTGAGGCTTAACATCATCGTTTATGTGATAATAAAAGGCTAGGCATGTCCTTTCTTAGACAGCCAGCACTTTATATCTATCACGACGGATCAACTTCAAGAATAGATATTGAAAAGAAACATGCATCATAAATATATCAACAACCACATGAACCTGAGTATACAACATTTCCCCATAATCAGCAAACTCTACCTGAAGAAGTCCAAACTCTTTATGGAAAACATAATCAAGTGAGAACTCAAACCTAGAAGTTGTAATATGCCAATTAATTGGTATGAGTATATAAGAGAATCAACCTTTTCATAAGATTTGAAATATACCAGGAATATAGTGATTAATATAGACCAATAGAATTTTTTGAGAGCATAATTTAGATTAAGACTTAGTTCCTAGTAATCCAATACAAAATAGTTTGGTCCCAAGTAGTCCTAAACTCAACAGTCTGGACCCAAGCAGTCCAATCAGGATGTGCAAGGAGTCAACATACAGATTGAAAAGACCCCAACTGTAAAAAAAAGCATATCAAAACTGAGGTCCATAAGATGAAAGATTAGAACTGAAATATGGAAATACAATAACATGGAAACCACATGATTAGTAATATGAATGAGTGAGAGTTTATGTCCACAGAAAAAAGAACTTTATATATTTTGTATGTTATAAACAAAAAAATGAGATCGCACAAGTTCATATACAATATTCAAAGTTACAGAATATATATATATAACTTTAAAATGATGGCATAACAATGTGAATGATCATAACCCACAGAGTTGAAAATTATGAGGAGCTGACTCTACAGCTCTCGTGTCCTCGGTGGAAGAACTTCAAATAATCTACTTAGAGAGGACTATTTAAGTCAGGGGGAAAACAATCACAATAGTTGCTATGTAAAAGAGGTTATACAACAAATTATATAAAAAGATCTATCAATATCCTTGATTGAACCTGCTCTAGATCTTGGAAAGGAATAACTTGAAGCTCTAATTCATTCACTGAAGGAGAATCTTGACAAGAGAATAAACATCATCATAATGTTGAAGACGGCTATAGAGACATGTAGTTCTCTAGTCTGAAGTCTAAAAAGAATTTCATCATGCTTCTCAGGCTCTGGATTCTATGCAATTATATGACATATGCAAGTTGATATTGAGAAAGCCATGCAAACAGTGATAAACCATCTTATATCATTTGAAAACAAAGTCTTGAAGCAAGGGTATTCTTACTAAAGCAAGAGAGATTATGATTGTAAGGACCACTTCAAACTGCTTCAAAGTCACTGGCTGAGAAAGCAGATTCACTAGTGAGGGGGGTTTAGCTGAGAAAGCTCAAGTTTTCATAGTGTTCTAAAACATGTTGTACCTGATCCCTAATGGGTTGGTTGGCTGAGACTGCCTTCACTGTCATCTCTACATTAGTCATTCGAGTTGTTTAGAGGCATATAAGAATCTGGCAAAATTGAAACCGGTATAAAGAATCTAAAGCATATCTCATGTTAGATAAAAATCCAACGTCTAAACTAAAAGCACATGTCATACTAAAACCAATATAAAGGCCAATGCCTATTGGCTTATATGGAAAGTTGGTAGTATAGAGTTATGAGTTTAGTCAATCTACAACGTCTAGTTCCTACAACAGTATTATCTTACCAAACACATGTCATATCAAAAGAAGTATAAGGCCAATGCCTATTGGCTTATATGGAAAGTTGGAAGGGCTGAGTTACAAATTTAATCAATCTACAACATTCAGTTCTTGCATACCAATTAATCCATAGACCTCACTATCAATAAACCAGCAGATAGGAGCCATGAAACATTAGAGATCATAAACATAAGTGTAAAATAGAACCCATCTTTTCTTTTCTAAGGTCTTCAGAACTGGCATTGCCACGGTAAAGGATCTACAACACTGCCTATGGTTTGGATAAGCTGTCTCCAGTGTTGTGCCAGGTGTTTCCTGGTATAGCATCTGTCGGGACCCACTCTTTTGATCAGAACAAATCCAATAAATTATAAAAAATAAAATACTACACTGCTATACTGCAGTCAACAGCATGGTCGGTCGAGTTTGTCCTGCACAGAACTCGACCGACACCCTCTTTGTAGAGATCAAAAGGCATCCAAAAATTACGCCAATTTAACAGGGTGTCTAAAATTGTGTTTATCAAGTACAGTTAAATTTTGAGATCAATTAGATATACAAATAAAAAGATAAAATTCAATTACCATACTGCTATCTCAATCTGAAAATATGATCAATCGAGTTTGAAACTCGACCGCTAAACAGATCATAAAATTCTTCAAAAATTCTGATATTTTTCAATATTGTTCACATTTTATATATCCAAATCATATCCAAATTTGAAGTAAATCAGAGTTACACATAAAATACTAAAAATCATTTAGGTAGACACTATACTTATCAAATTCTGTATTCATATATCACCAAAACCCTAATTTGGGCCGATTAGGGTTTCTGAAATGTTAACCCTAATTATGTGAATTAAAGTATGATTAAACCTTCTCATTATATTTAGAACATGAAAATTTAACTACCATCACTAATCAAGCTTTAAATAATGATCAACTTAATTAAGCATACAATTATCCAAGTAAACCCTAATCAGATGACTAATTTGAAAATGGGTCATTACAAATTCTCCCCTCCTTTTAGGATTTCGTCCCAAAATCCAAGAAAATATATGGAAGAATATCATATCATCTAATCGTTCACCTCTCTGAGCATCAAATTATAAAGACTTTCATTTTATCTTTCTTTCATATGACACTTTCTTTTTGCATTAAATGAATATTTCTTCCCTTGTAATCATCACATCTCTCCTTGAGTATTACAAAAACTTACTTCAAAGATATTGGTAATACATCATTTATCAAGATCTAATTCACATCACCTTTCACATCTTTTTTTTATTGTATATCTCATGGATTAAGATTATGACTCATTCACATATTATCATCTGCATTCATCAATTTCCTTTCTAAAGAAGATCATCTAGTAAGTATCTTAATTCATCGCTTTTTCTCACAATTTCAGATTTCATACTTAGACTCAAACTCATTAGAGATTATGTTCATAATCCACTAAGATTTCATCTTTCTTATATGAAATTTCATGTTTTCCATGGGTTCCATATTGAATTATAAAATCCTTTTCTCATTCACCATTTTATCTCCATTCTTCTCTTTTTCATCATGCATCTTATTATACTACAAAACTATGTTCATCTAGATACTTGGTCAGGGCATCCATAAGAAGTATAGTCGGCAGTTCCATACTAGCTTAGCTCAATACCCAAATACTTGACCAGAGTATCTGGATACTGAGTTCAGTTAGTATGCACATCATTCAGGTTATATTTAACATCAACATTATCAATTAGTCCTAGATCCTATTGTCCATGTAGACTCATCTAACCTAGGCTTTGATACCACGTCTGTCGGGACCCACTCTTTTGATCAGCACAAATACCAACCATTAGAGGTAATCCCAAAACCTAAACCCAGATTATGGAATAAAACAATGAATTCTCGACAAAGGTGATTAAACAATATACGAAAAACACAGATAAATTTTTCCTTTTTCTTTCTTCACAAACCCATAAATCAATGTCACATCAAGGACATCACATTCAGATATCACAAATCATATTCAACTCCATTAAATCCAGAATCAAATCTTGTTCTCATATGCAATTCAGTTTACATCAGATACATGTACATTGATGAACAAACAAAATCTACAACCCATCCCGAGAAAGAGAGAGTACAGGGACATTCTTATCTATCTAGATTATACTATTTATATCTTCTTTGTCACGACCTCTCCGCTGGATAGCATTATACCTAAAAACATTTGAAACAACCTCATGAGACTCATATAGAGCCCCAGTGAGTGGATACCTCCCACTCAAGCTAGGTACATGCATCAGCATCAGATTAAGTATAAAACTTAAGAGAAACATGCAGATATTGAAAAGTATAGCAAAAAGTTCTATAATGAGTCAAATCTATCTTGCAATGGTAATCTAATCCAACAGATAAGGCAACCACTTGAACCAATTATAGCCTTGAAACATCTTTTAGAGCATGTCTATGAACAAATCAGCAGATACTTATCAGTTCAGATTAAGAGCCCTACTGCATGTCAAATAAGATAAGTTCTAAGTATTTTTGAATCAATACATAACAATAACATTACCCTTGTGACACTCCACCAGCTGGACATGAACAAATCAGCAGATACTTCTAGTTCAGATTAAGAATCTTACTACATGAGTAATAAGTCAAGTTCTAAGCATTTTGAACCAATACATAATAATAACATTATCTTTGTGACACTCCACCAGCCGGACCAGGAACACATCATGTAGTCCTGAAGCTGAAGTACACATAAAACATTTTGACCAAACAATACTATCAAATAGAAAGCAATCCAACTCATATTCAGAATGGATATAAATCCCATCATTTATAACTTGTCAGCATGACATATCATAATATGAAATAGAAAATATCCATATCAACATGATTACTTTCCTCAACAAGAAGCATACTCAACAATAACAAATCATCAAGTAGAAGTACAAAGAATGTAACAACCATTCAAATCATGTTCTACACGGCTTATCATCTTTTATTCATTTGCCCTGAAACTACTTGGCTTGTACCTCACCAAGTAGAAGTCGCCACGCCTGATTCTCGTGTCAACGACTCACCGTCACTATCTTAGGGTTTAGCCAGCCACCCTAAGATATCAACAACAGACCCTGGCCACCTCAGGGTTGCCTAAAGAGGCTCACGTCCTCATCTTGGGTACACGAGATAGGAACCAACAAAATAGTATATCACATATCACAATATTTCACATATTTTTCATTTCACATTTCACATATTTCATTTCAACAGAGTCTATTCCATCTGGACATAGACTTTCACAGCAAGGATTTAGGGCCAGAGCCACTCCAGATGACTCACTCCTAAATCCTGGTGGTCTAACCTTTAAGGTCTCGATCCACACTCTGGAAATCCTTCTCATAATTCATCGATTACAACAAGGAGATCTATTTTGTTTCCCCAGTGTGGTCCTCGGGGGAACTCACGGTGTTCAGGGCACCTAACTAGATGTTCAATCATTTCACTTGTTATTAATCTCTTTCAGTCATATTAAAAGAATTCAAAACATCATACATCATATATGTGTATTCTCGCGTAACTATAATAACATGAAACAGATTAAGTTTATCAATAAGAGCAATGATCAAATCAAGAAGCACAATAAGTCTATAGATTGCAACAAATATGATTATTTCTATCTTCTGCATCAACTCATAGCAATCATCAATAGTGGGCCTTCAACCCAAGACATAATCTTATTGTCCATCATTTACCCCATCAGGGTTTTATCATCATCACTAGGCCTTCAGCCCTAGACATAATCTCATTATGCAACATTTACCCTTATCAGGGTTTCTCAATGTAAGGAGTGCATATTAAATTCCATTTCAACATAAATCTTATCATCTCATTGTATATCACAGTTCTGAACAAATATTAGCAGAGGCATTAAAACTAGCAACAGTAAAAGCATATAGATATCATGTATCATTCCTCATACTAAGAATGGATTTATCATACAACATATGCCTGTTCCATCCAATCTGAATAGATGCCAATAAATTTCATGCATATACATGCATACCAGACTTAGTTCTCTTCTTCTTTTATTTCACATTCTTCATATGGGGTTACTAGTCATCACATGTTCACTATCAATTGAAGTTTGTACTATTAGTCCATTCTCAGAGTACAATTCACAATTCAATAACACATTCTTGTAAATCAATTCAAATACTTGACTTTCATCTTTTAGTTGAATTCAATTACAATTATGTCCATCTCTTAATTCCCCATTTGATATTATCATTCACTAGCATCATCAAACTCATCATTTTAGGGTAAGAGTTACATTCTTAGAATCATCTATTAATTCCTATCTTTTTCCATCATTTTATACTCAGTAGTCTCAACTTCTTTCATTTCATGTTCATTACATTATCTGGACCAATCTTTCTTGATTCACTTTACATACAATGCTTCTCTTCTACATAACATTTATCAAAATACAGTTCTTAGTATATTTCATTTAATTTGGGTTAAGCCACATGTAATTAAAATAAAAGATAAAATACTTCATCATACTATCTTCATTAGTTTCATCTTTATCTTGCAATCACCATTACGTACATCATGTTCATATTGTCTCTTATATTCAGATAAGTGTACCTTGATGTTGACTACTAATGTCATTCCCATAATAAACAATGATCATCCTTTATTATACTAAAACAAATGCATTAGACTTAGATGATATTAGTAAGACTCATCATATTCAATTGAAGTATTCATACCTTCAACTTCAACATTTGATCACATTTACAACATCATATACAAGTTCTAGCTTTATCACTCATAATATTCTTAATAATAAACTTTTAGGGTTTTCAAGAAGTCATTCCTTAGTTCAAAATATCATAAGAATCATATCATTCAGTAATCCAATCATGACCCAAGGGTTCATTAGGGTTATTCACAAACATAGAAACCCTAGTTTCCATTTTCACACATTTCATTCATCAATCATAAGTATACATTGATTAATTGACCCATTTGATTCACTTCCTCAACACAAATCCTAATCAGGATATGTGGTCATTCAAATCCATTAACATCCAACAATACACTTGTATAATACAATCTAGTACAATTCAAATATGACTTTCTACATGTCAATTCAATTCCAAGCATATCGGCCATTGGGCTGATTTTTAGGCAAAATTCACATGAAATACCATATTCATCTACCCATAATAATACCCATGCATCCTCAATCAATATAATAAGAACTAATCAAGTTTCAATCAATGAGAAATAATCAAAATTAGTAAAATTGGATTCTCCAATATCTTTCCCAAATCAAATCCAATCACATACATATATAAACAAGGTTTCTGATTGTTTTAGCTGCGTTGAATTAGGCTCTCAACATGGATACAAAGATTAGGAGGGAGAAAAACACTCACCTCAGGTGTGAAACACCTGAAATTCGTAGCCCAGCTACTACTGCTAATTCTTGAATCAAATCCTTGCTTCAAGAAAACAAAATCTTCCTGCTCCTCTTCACTCAAGAACCTAGAAGAAGAAGAATTGAAGAAGAAAGAATGAAAGAAGAGATCAATTTGGATTCTTTTGATCCAATTCAGGGAAGTGACGAGTTCTATACATAGGAGAGAATATAAGCAAATAAACCTAGTAAAGATTTATAATCTATACATAATTTACCAACCTTGGAAAGAGAAAACCCAGAAATCTGAAATTTCCACTTCAGATTCTCCAAACCCTAAAATCCCCTCCTCTCTCAAGAATTACGAAGCTCTGAAGTGTGGGACGGAAATGAGAGGTGCTTGGGTCGTAATAGAGTCCTATATACTCATTAAGATGCTTGGAATAATTAATTATAAACATTTTTCAGTCTTTTTTATTTTCCAGAAAAATCTGGTCGGTCGAGTTTGTCTCCCTCATAACTCGACCGATCAAGGTCTGTTGTGATACAAAAATTCTTTACAAAATTCTGCAAATTTAATATGTTGTTTAAAACTGAGTATCAAACCTTCATTTAAAATTTGAGCTTAATTGGATAATCCAATAAATTATAAAAAATAAAATACTACACTGCTATACTGCAGTCAGCAGCATGGTCGGTCGAGTTTGTCCTGCACAAAAATCGACCGACACCCTCTTTGAAGAGATCAAAAGTCATCCAAAAATTACTATAATTTAAAAGGGTCTCTAAAATTGTGTTTATAAAGTATAGTTAAAATTTGAGATCAATTATATATACCAATAAAAAGATAAAATTCAATTACCACATTCCTATCTCAATCTGAAAATATGATCGGTCGAGTTTGAAACTCGACCGATAAACAGGTCAGACAATTCTTCAAAAATTCTGATATTTTTCAATATTGTTTACATTTTATATATCCA
Source organism: Alisma plantago-aquatica (assembly GCA_963693085.1). Lineage (NCBI taxonomy): Eukaryota > Viridiplantae > Streptophyta > Magnoliopsida > Alismatales > Alismataceae > Alisma > Alisma plantago-aquatica. The sequence continues at coordinate 806,436,625 of OY856414.1, read as the reverse complement.
AATTATATCCAAATTTTAAGTAAATCAGAGTTACACATAAAATACTAAAAATTATTTAGGTAGACATTATACTTATCAAATTTTGTATTCATATATCACCAAAACCCTAATTTGGGTCGATTAGGATTTCTGAAATGTTAACCCTAATTATGTGAATCAAAGTATGATTAAACCTTCTCATTATATTTAGAACATGAAAATTTAACTACCATCACTAATCAAGCTTTAAACAATGATCAACTTAATTAAGCATACAATTATCCAAGTAAACCCTAATCAGATGACTAATTTGATAACGGGTCATTACAGCATCCTTGGATCAAGCATCTAGAATGATAATAAAGAAACATCATTAACAATCATTGATGATAATCTATGTAATAAGGAAATTCAAAAGGGAATGATGGTAATCCACTATGCATAAGCAATGAAAGAAGGCCCACATAGTTAGATACCTAAAATATAAGATGTTAGATTCGAATGATATCCATAATCATGAAGCAAGTCACCTCATTAGCAATCCAATGCCTCCTTGTCAAACTGATATCACGAGTACTAGAGAAAAGAGGAATCAAAACAATTCCAGCCCAACTTTACACAAAGATGATAAACCACCAAATAAGGAGCAATAATTAGGGAGCCATAAATATATATTATCAAAACTTGCGGTAGCACTTTTTTGGTTGATTAAATTTTCAAATATGTTGTAAGTGTAAATCATTATGGTTCATTTTAATCACAACTTCACCTCCTAGAGACTGAGAGGCATCAAAGACTTACTGCAAAGGGTGGTATCATAGGTCAATGCACTAAAATCTACATTCCTTAATACTGAAATAGAATTTGATTACAGAAATGTTCATGTCAATACATAAAAGTATATGGTTATTTCAGATGAAAGAACACTTTGCCCTCCATCTTGTACATATCTCTCATCCTATGTGAACCAGTGTTAGTATTTCATCTTAATTGTTGTTGCAGTTGGCCATTATCATCTGTGCTCATCAAGCCCATATGGAAGGGGAGGCCTCACCATGGTTGGAAAAAAAGAGATACAAGAAGAAAGTTAACTATCCTTGGTTATGAAAAGAGAGAAATAAGAAGAAAGCCACTTGTCCCTAGTTGGGAAAAGAGAGAACTAAGAAATAGGATACTAATGACTGCCTTCCACACCTTTTTCTTCCTCAGACTAGTATTGTTGTTTAATGCAAGTTAGGCATGTATGAGGTGAGAGTCAGGGAGATGGAAGTCATGTGGTTGTCCCATGGTATCTCCAAGTCTAATACAAAGTGGAGTTTTCTATTATGAAGTCTTGGAATTAAGTCATGACTAGTCATTGAAGGAGTATAAGGGGAGGTCGGCTTCTTGCTGCCCTCTTTAGTGCTATATGCTCTATGTTCATACATGACTAGGTTGGCATATGGCTGCAGTCTAGGATAGAGAAGGCCAATGTGAGGAGCAAACCAGGACATGTAAATGTAACAATCCACCCCACCCAAAAGGAAATTCACACGGTAACTTATAAGGTCAGTAAAAGCAGATGGAATCAGTGACCACAGCAAAAACTTAACCCCACACCCTCAACGCCCCTTCCCCACAAAAGCATATGTCTTGAATATCTTTCTACAAAAACTTTACCATATTGGCACTTATACAACTTTTAGTTTGAACCTAGAAGTCAGACCATATTCACTCTATTTAGAGAAGTGTTTCTGCCACGAGCCACGGTCTAACTTTCCTTGAAAGACATGTCAATCAAACCTTAATAAAATAATCATTAGAGGACTAACCAATTTAATCCTAGAGTTGTCCATCACGTCTATAATTGAAGAGGTGCTGATGAGGCACCAATAAGTACAGACAAACACACTCTTATAAACAGATAAATTTGAACCACTGAAAAGTAATGTTCTACAAGGACAAGAACTTTCATAATTGTTGTCACCTAAGTGTCCACGCAATCAATAGGTATTGCATTGTAAGATACACTGATAGAGTACACAAAACCTCTATCAGAAGGGGAACTATAGGAAAGTCTCTCTGCATAGATAAGCATACCATTAAAGAGCTACCACTAAATGGACAAGATCTTTGCATGATCTATTTATGTCTAAATACAGGGATGGCTACTATTGAGGAAACGATAATAAGCTTATTCAAGGTATTAATCTTCTTACAAGCTCGTCAATTCATCAACAATGAAAACTATCTGCTTGCAATTAAAACATTCATAACTACGCAGGTTAACTGTAAGATCATGATATATGGCAGACATATGTGCTTCATATGTTATATGTAGCAATACATGTGAAATTGTTACCTCATTATAAAGATTTCTTGACATAATTCCTTCTTCATCGTAGAGGTCACGCAACCCGGCTTAAGTATTTTAATTGCAACCTCCTGACCGAAGTGTGTACCTTTGAAGCTGAAAAGAAATCATTTGTAAAAGTGAGATCTTATATTGAAGGTGTAAAGAAAAATTGGAAAGTAACTCATAGATCTCCATAAGCACCAGGCGCTAGGGGTTTCTCAAATATTAGATTCTTGTAATCAATTTGCCACGAGCCACGGTAGACACTAGCGACGGCCGCCAGGGACGCGAAAGACTGGGACTTGCCTTGAAAGTGTTGGGACAGGCCTCTCTTGAACGACAATGGCAAGGGAAACGTCAGACATGGCAACGTGATAAATCGAAAAAACAAAAAATCAAGTTGAATGTTGAAAATAAATCCTAGTGTGCTTACTTGATGGGCAAATCGGCCATCAGTGTGGCCATCTCATACAGAGGGCTCGGCCGACTAGACAGTGATGTGGCTTCATCCATCAAGTCTGAAGACGAAGATGAGTAGGAGGAGGAGGCGGATGCGGTCTCACAGAAGTTGTTGTTTGATCCCAGAGAAGAAGACGAAGTAGAAGGAGTAATCAAAGAACAAGGTCCATTGTAGGTGGTGTCGTAGCCGCTCAGAATCCTGAAGTTGTCACCGCTGTCATGACCTATCCTGCCATCCACTACCACAGCTTGCATCTCAAACAGGCCAGCACAACCACCGGCGAGTTGGGTACGCTGGCCGCTGTTGTCCCCCCAGGAAGAGAAGATGAGCCCTAGGTCGGCCGCCCGATCACCAGAGTAGGGACTCACACGGTTCACTGAATTCTTCCCTTGGCTATAACTATTTTAGATTAGCAAGTGATCCTCTTTTAATTTGACAATTTTAGATTGCCACTAATTAGATATATAAATGCTTTTAATATTTAGTCTTTATTAGAAACTCTATAATAGGTGGTTTACCGGCATTTTAATTAGAAATGCATATAAATTGGATAGATAGTGGCCTTTTTTTATAAAAGTCACTAGAATAAATGCCACTAATGGGCATTTTTTCTATAGTGATTTTTCCATAGTTGGCCCCATCCTCTGTATCAAAAATTCATATTGTTACACATGTGAAACTAAAAAGATAATAGTTTATCATTGACATCATATGTAGTTGCATAAAAGGTATAAATCCAGATTCAAGCATATAAATCATAAATCATTTGTAGAAGGATTTGGCTCTGATGCCATAATTGGTAAACATGAAGGTGACAGACACAATAGAAGCAATACAAATTCCATTTTTTTCATCAATAGATCTCATCAACAAGAATATAGTATAAATAAAGGTGTGTGAGACATATATTGTCATGGAGTACATCCAGCAATGTGCTGAAAACCTCTAGAGGGGGGGTGAATAGAGTTTTATATAGATTTTAAAGTAATTTAAACTCAAACAACCAAAGTAAAGATTAAGAAGAGGAACACAGGTGTTTAGAGTGGTTCCACCTTAGCAAATACTAAGGAGTCAATCCACTACCCGGTTGCTTACCCAACCGGGATTTTGAAAGTACTAAATTTTATTACCTCTCAAGGATATTACATAAAATTTACAATACTTTCCAAACACCCTTTGGACAGCCTTCGCCTTGAAGTAGTCTTGCCAACCTCGAAGCAGCCTTCCTTGAAGTAACTTCAAGCTCCCCCTTGAAGTAGCCTTCCTCCCGAAGTAGCTTCCCGTCAAGACAGCCTTCTGAAGTAGTCCAAAGTTCCTCCTCTTCACCACTAAGAGCTTCACCCTCTCCAATCCACAGCCTCCTACCTGGAGTAGCAAGGAGAGTACAAGTAATACTAGGAACAAGAAAGAAATAAGAGAAAATACAACTTATCCTTGAAGCTCAAGGCTTGATTTGCCTAGATCAAGCATTTGGATTTTCCTAGCCAAGATGATGGACTTGTGATTGCTAGGGTTAGGAAAATCTAGCCTATAGGACGAGCTTGAGCTAAGAGGAAAGTGGCCAATTTATCACAATGCTCAATTCACAACAGATTGCACAAGAGGGCTCAAGTATTTTCTCAAGTATAGCAAGTGTATCAAGTGAGTCCTAGTGTCCTATGGCTTGTCCTATTTATAGAAATGGCCTAAGTATGCTTAAGGATGTTCTAGATAACTTCTAGGGGTTTCTAAGTGCTTAACTAGCCGTTAGGTACAAGTTTGTTGCTTTTGCAACGGCTAATTACTTTACTCTGCAGTTTCTGTCAGAGATCGTCTCGGTCGAGAAATTGTCGACCGAGACACCTACTCGGTCGAAGTTTTGTCGACCGACAGGCTCTCTGGATCAACGTCTATTTTCATCTGCCAACTAACTTGTCAGTTGTGTCTAACGGCTACTTTGGATCTTTCTCGGTCGAGGAGTTTGTCGACCGAGAATGTCTCGGTCGAGGAGTTGGTCGACCGAGATAGATCCTGTTTTAAGATTTCAAGTTAGGCATTAATTATGTGTGTGAGTGTGCATAGGTGATCCTATTGAATGGATGACTAAGGTGTTTAGCTAGGGAAAATCCAATGCTTGATTTACATGCGATTCTAAGTACTTGTACATTATATTTCTGTACAAGTTTTTACAATGATTACATTTGCATGAAAATATAAATACTTCTTGTTGAATTTCCCTTATAGGTTTGTCATCCTGCACACTCAAGTAGCTCGTCAGATAAATAAGAAAGAAATGTTTGTCATCATCGAAACAAAGGGATTTATCATAATATCCAATTTATCCAACAATCTCCCCCTTTTTGAAGATGACAAACATTTCCTAAATATGAAATAAGGAAATATAAAGCATGTGAGTTTCATACCTGAAAATTTTCCTTTTGTAGCTATTTATGTTTTTCAAGTGAGTGCTGGCCAAGATGTGATGAAACTCATTTGTATTTTTATATTCTTTCTCCCCCTTTGTCATTTCAAAAAGATATCCAAGTTGAATGTTTTATTTTTCTTCTCCCCCTTAAGATAATGCTCCCCCTTAATTAGATATCCTATTAGGAACATGGATTTTTATCTAATTTATCCACAATTTGTGTCTCAATCATTCGCAAAGGATGTTAAGCCTTGAAATGATATGAGATTCCCTTAAGCATATGATGAATGTATATTGATTTCTCATGTATCAAAGGATGTTAAGCCCTAGATTAAATGAGAATCCTCTAAGCTTAGAGTACATAAAAATGTCTCCATCAAAAAGCCCTATTTTGGGTAGAGAATTCCTGTAAATACAAGATATTATTTTCAATAAATTCATAAATTTCTTGAAAATTTTCAGCTACACATGGTGATTACAATATTTTTGTAAGCTTCTTCAATCAAATGGTCAAAGTTTTGATGATCTCCCCCTTTTTCTTATGCTTTGCTCCCCCTTAGATAGATATCTCAAATGAAAGTTTGAATACTAAGCAAATATATAAAATGTCCAAGATTTAACAAAGATGTATGCAATTTATGTCAATCTGGAAAAACAGAAACCCAGTCGGTCGACAATTGCTCGACCGACAATGTTCTCGGTCGACTAGTTGCTCGACCGAGAATGTTTCTGGAGAACTGTTTTGCATTTGGAAATTCAATTACAATTGTAATAGTTGCCTGTTTTAATTATTATTCCCTTCATTTGTTATGCTCTACAATAATGAACTTGTGATCCATATTTTGAAGATGTCTCATATGCCAAAAAAATAACCATGTGAATCAAATGAAAATGGCAAATTTCATTCAATAGCATGAAGAAGATTACAATCATATAGAATTTGACTAATCATTTTTATTACAACTAGTACAACTCCAACACTTCACAGGAAAGATTTAAGAATTACATCGATGTCCGGATCTTTCCCAAGGAATGGCTCGGCTCCATAATATTTGACCAGAGTTTGCCAATCTAAAGCACCTGTCATAGCTAATGCATATGCTTCCAGAAATGTGGGAACTCAGTCAAATCGGAAGTGAGCAGCTATATCTTGCAATTGTATGGAGGAAAATTGAGTATGTGCAAGATCCATTGATGGTGGAGGTGGAGGTTGATAATAGTTGTATGAAGGGTTAAATGGGTTGAGCATGCCAGGATTTAAAGAATGCGGATATTCATCGGTTTCAGCCGGAGAAAGATTTTGCATTCTTTGATTTAAGTATGTCATGGCATGATGGGTATAGTTGAGTTGGTTACTGAGATGATATTGGGAGCCAACAAGATAAGTGAGAGTATTTTGGATGGGATCAATAGAAAGATTAGTAGGAGGAGGGGGTGGTGGTATATCTTGATGTGATGATTCTCCTTCTACTCTAGCCCTTTTATGACCAAAGTCAATCCCCATCTTCTCTACGGTGTTCTTACTTATCTTTGGTGGTCTACGCTCCCATATGTATCCCATATCTTCAATGTTTAACTTAAGACAATGTTGAGTAATCTGGCATACAAAATCGGCATATGGTGGATTGCCAGAAAACTCAAGCATATTTTTAAGTATTATGCGAATGAAATTGATGGGAATTTCTTTTATGATAGCATAAATTAGACACATATGGAAAATAGGAACCTCGGATTTATTGGCTCGTGGATGTATGTTGGTGGAAACAATGAGGTTTACTATTCTACATGCCGGTTTTAGGTTTATTGCATAATAGGTTCCCCTATCTTCATGACAAGTGGTATTGGCTTGAAATATGGCTCTTTTTATATCACTAAGGCTAGTGGAGTGGTCATCATGGGAAAATAAATTTATTGGATTGCCGGTGGTAAGGTCAAGGAAATCTTGATATTCATCTATATCAATTTCTAGAATGTCAAGAATATCCCCTTCGGAAAATTTAAAACTACGCCCATTGACCATGGTGTAGAAGAATGTGGTTTCATTTTCGGTGTGGGATAAGAGATTGGCATAGAATTCGTTGACTACCTTAATGGAATAGGAAGGAAAGGATGGATTGATGAAGTCCTTCAGCTTTTGTACTCCAAAGAGATGCTCCAGGTCGACTATGTTGATGAAGTCCATCACTTCGACCGGGCGTCGGGGAAGAGGAGCTTTAGAGGAAAGCCGAAAGTATCTATCTCCAGCATCTCCTTCGACGAAGGCGATGTCATTGATGATCGTCAGTGGCGGAGTGGCTTCCCGATCTTCTCTTCTTTTTCTACCAGCAACTTTCTTCTTCCCACGGACAGCTGATGATGAGGCCATTGTGTTTGTAGAAAAAGCAAGGAAGATTTGAGGGTAAGAATGCTGAAGGATTGCACGAAATTGCACTAGAGATGGACTATGGAGGCAAGGAAATGCAAGTGTGAGTAAGTGGCTCGTTTTTGCACTTATTTATAGAATTCCAGCGACCTGGTCGGTCGACGACTCGTCGACCGAGCGTCCGCAACGGTCGAGTTGCAAACGCGCCACTTGGTCCTCCAACGGTAAAGAAAACGGTCATAACGGTCGGGTTGCAACGGTCATATCCAACGGCTATTTCTCGGTCGAGCGCTTGTCGACCGACATTGTCTCGGTCGAGCACTCGTCGACCGACAGTTTGTCCAATACTGAGTATGTTTAGAATTTGTCGGTCGAGTGAGATGGGCTGACCGAGTGGTTCTCGGTCGACGAAGTCATCGACCGACAGACTTACTGAGTTCAATTTTTGACTGTATTTTAATGCAAATCATAGAACATTTTTGTAGAGCATATATATGTATATTCCAAGGGAGTAATAATATTTAAGGCTTCTAATTACTACAAATGATTTAAGTTTTGATTTAAAAATATGCTAAGATTAAGTTCAATAAAATAATGTCCAAATAAACAATTTTTATCAAAGTTTATTTTAGGTCGCCCTTGATTACGACCATGGCGCCCCTTGGTCAAATTTTATTTTAACCAAGAGGCATATTCTGCAGGTTTCCAAAAAAAATATTCATACGTGAAGAGTAAGTTCTGCAGATAGCTTACGAATATCAATATGAGGCTCATTAAAGTGTACAAATTATGAGAACTTAGTAAGGGCATCAAATATGATGAAGCATATTAAGTGATGCTTAGCACAATGAGTATTTTCAAAAGTCGATTTGAAACATTTTAATCATTGCAAGTATTTCTAAGAGATAAATTTGCAATAAGAGTATGATTAAATAGGATTTTTCTTTAATCTAAGCATGATCCATATAATCTTTCAAGAATAATTTTCATACAGTAAAGAAAATTTACATCAGCTCAAAAAAACAGTGATATGCTCGGTCTACAATTGCTCGACCGACATTTTCTCGGTCGACAACTGCTCGACCGACCATGTTTCTGGAAACTGTTTCAGAAATCTATGCAATAAAGGTTGTATCTAATTCAATTATTTCGAAGATCAGTTTGAGATAAGACATATGGATATCAGAGTGATATCAAATTTATTATAAATTTGTTATCCCTATATGTTAAGTTGAGATAGACAAAAAGATGTGCAAATTTGAGACTTTGGTCATATCTCAACTTAGTCTAATCGAATCAATTTGGGGATTTTGGAACCCATACCATCTCAACATTCTTTTTCCTGTATGGGCATGAGAAGGAGTAATGTCCAAGACGTGAACAATAGTGGCAACATATAGAATCAACCTCATATCTCTTTCTATGATTTTGGTCTAGGTTGTTCTTTGGTACAAAAGTATATTTGCCTCTATGTACATTCATGGATTGACTTGCTTGTGTCCTTCTCCAACTAGGTTGTTGATAGGATTTCTCCTTAGGCTTATAACCTAGTCCTCTTCTCCCTATTTGATGATAGGAATTTTCTAATATTCTATCAAGGATTCCATTGTTGCTTAACTTACTAACTTCTTGTTGCAACTTAACGATCTCATCCATTCTTTTCTTGATATCTAATTTTGCTTGGTCTAGATTGAATGATAACATATTTCTTTCTTTCACTATATTGTCATAATCTACATGGGTGCACAATATAGGTTGTTTTTGAATATCATTTATCTTTGCAAGCAATTCAGTCTTTTCTTGACATAGAAGATCATAGTTAGTCTCTAGAGTGAAAATTTTCACTTCACTATTACTTAGAGATGATTTCAAAGTACGATTGTCAGACATAATGCTATCTTTTTAAAAACCAAGAGTATTCAATTTAGCATATAAATCGTCATTTTCGGATGTAAGCTCAAGAAATCTAGCATTTAGATCATCATTTTCTTTATTTGATTTCTTTAATTTCTTTTTGCATTCAACATATTTATTATGTGTTTCTTCAATAATAGTAACTAACTCTTCTTTAGGTAAATCAAGCAAGCTTACCTCTTCTTCTTCTTCCTCACTTATTGTAGCAACGAAACATTCTTTATGTGTATCTTCTTTCTTTGACCTCCATGGACATCTAGACGTAGAGTGCTTTGTTCCTAAGCACCAATTGCAACTTGTCGCACATTGGTCCATGCTCCTTTTCTTGTGGTTGTAGTCACCTCCTCCCTTTATCTCTTCAAGACCTAGTTAGGGCTCCTTGAAGCCTGCTCTGATACCAATTGAAAACCTCTAGAGGGGGGGTGAATAGAGTTTTATATAGATTTTAAAGTAATTTAAACTCAAACAACCAAAGTAAAGATTAAGAAGAGGAACACAGGTGTTTAGAGTGGTTCCACCTTAGCAAATACTAAGGAGTCAATCCACTACCCGGTTGCTTACCCAACCGGGATTTTGAAAGTACTAAATTTTATTACCTCTCAAGGATATTACATAAAATTTACAATACTTTCCAAACACCCTTTGGACAGCCTTCGCCTTGAAGTAGTCTTGCCAACCTCGAAGCAGCCTTCCTTGAAGTAACTTCAAGCTCCCCCTTGAAGTAGCCTTCCTCCCGAAGTAGCTTCCCGTCAAGACAGCCTTCTGAAGTAGTCCAAAGTTCCTCCTCTTCACCACTAAGAGCTTCACCCTCTCCAATCCGCAGCCTCCTACCTGGAGTAGCAAGGAGAGTACAAGTAATACTAGGAACAAGAAAGAAATAAGAGAAAATACAACTTATCCTTGAAGCTCAAGGCTTGATTTGCCTAGATCAAGCGTTTGGATTTTCCTAGCCAAGATGATGGACTTGTGATTGCTAGGGTTAGGAAAATCTAGCCTATAGGACGAGCTTGAGCTAAGAGGAAAGTGGCCAATTTATCACAATGCTCAATTCACAACAGATTGCACAAGAGGGCTCAAGTATTTTCTCAAGTATAGCAAGTGTATCAAGTGAGTCCTAGTGTCCTATGGCTTGTCCTATTTATAGAAATGGCCTAAGTATGCTTAAGGATGTTCTAGATAACTTCTAGGGGTTTCTAAGTGCTTAACTAGCCGTTAGGTACAAGTTTGTTGCTTTTGCAACGACTAATTACTTTACTCTGCAGTTTCTGTCAGAGATCGTCTCGGTCGAGAAATTGTCGACCGAGACACCTACTCGGTCGAAGTTTTGTCGACCGACAGGCTCTCTGGATCAACGTCTATTTTCATCTGCCAACTAACTTGTCAGTTGTGTCTAACGGCTACTTTGGATCTTTCTCGGTCGAGGAGTTTGTCGACCGAGAATGTCTCGGTCGAGGAGTTGGTCGACCGAGATAGATCCTGTTTTAAGATTTCAAGTTAGGCATTAATTATGTGTGTGAGTGTGCATAGGTGATCCTATTGAATGGATGACTAAGGTGTTTAGCTAGGGAAAATCCAATGCTTGATTTACATGCGATTCTAAGTACTTGTACATTATATTTCTGTACAAGTTTTTACAATGATTACATTTGCATGAAAATATAAATACTTCTTGTTGAATTTCCCTTATAGGTTTGTCATCCTGCACACTCAAGTAGCTCGTCAGATAAATAAGAAAGAAATGTTTGTCATCATCGAAACAAAGGGATTTATCATAATATCCAATTTATCCAACAATCTCCCCCTTTTTGAAGATGACAAACATTTCCTAAATATGAAATAAGGAAATATAAAGCATGTGAGTTTCATACCTGAAAATTTTCCTTTTGTAGCTATTTATGTTTTTCAAGTGAGTGCTGGCCAAGATGTGATGAAACTCATTTGTATTTTTATATTCTTTCTCCCCCTTTGTCATTTCAAAAAGATATCCAAGTTGAATGTTTTATTTTTCTTCTCCCCCTTAAGATAATGCTCCCCCTTAATTAGATATCCTATTAGGAACATGGATTTTTATCTAATTTATCCACAATTTGTGTCTCAATCATTCGCAAAGGATGTTAAGCCTTGAAATGATATGAGATTCCCTTAAGCATATGATGAATGTATATTGATTTCTCATGTATCAAAGGATGTTAAGCCCTAGATTAAATGAGAATCCTCTAAGCTTAGAGTACATAAAAATGTCTCCATCAAAAAGCCCTATTTTGGGTAGAGAATTCCTGTAAATACAAGATATTATTTTCAATAAATTCATAAATTTCTTGAAAATTTTCAGCTACACATGGTGATTACAATATTTTTGTAAGCTTCTTCAATCAAATGGTCAAAGTTTTGATGATCTCCCCCTTTTTCTTATGCTTTGCTCCCCCTTAGATAGATATCTCAAATGAAAGTTTGAATACTAAGCAAATATATAAAATGTCCAAGATTTAACAAAGATGTATGCAATTTATGTCAATCTGGAAAAACAGAAACCCAGTCGGTCGACAATTGCTCGACCGACAATGTTCTCGGTCGACTAGTTGCTCGACCGAGAATGTTTCTGGAGAACTGTTTTGCATTTGGAAATTCAATTACAATTGTAATAGTTGCCTGTTTTAATTATTATTCCCTTCATTTGTTATGCTCTACAATAATGAACTTGTGATCCATATTTTGAAGATGTCTCATATGCCAAAAAAATAACCATGTGAATCAAATGAAAATGGCAAATTTCATTCAATAGCATGAAGAAGATTACAATCATATAGAATTTGACTAATCATTTTTATTACAACTAGTACAACTCCAACACTTCACAGGAAAGATTTAAGAATTACATCGATGTCCGGATCTTTCCCAAGGAATGGCTCGGCTCCATAATATTTGACCAGAGTTTGCCAATCTAAAGCACCTGTCATAGCTAATGCATATGCTTCCAGAAATGTGGGAACTCAGTCAAATCGGAAGTGAGCAGCTATATCTTGCAATTGTATGGAGGAAAATTGAGTATGTGCAAGATCCATTGATGGTGGAGGTGGAGGTTGATAATAGTTGTATGAAGGGTTAAATGGGTTGAGCATGCCAGGATTTAAAGAATGCGGATATTCATCGGTTTCAGCCGGAGAAAGATTTTGCATTCTTTGATTTAAGTATGTCATGGCATGATGGGTATAGTTGAGTTGGTTACTGAGATGATATTGGGAGCCAACAAGATAAGTGAGAGTATTTTGGATGGGATCAATAGAAAGATTAGTAGGAGGAGGGGGTGGTGGTATATCTTGATGTGATGATTCTCCTTCTACTCTAGCCCTTTTATGACCAAAGTCAATCCCCATCTTCTCTACGGTGTTCTTACTTATCTTTGGTGGTCTACGCTCCCATATGTATCCCATATCTTCAATGTTTAACTTAAGACAATGTTGAGTAATCTGGCATACAAAATCGGCATATGGTGGATTGCCAGAAAACTCAAGCATATTTTTAAGTATTATGCGAATGAAATTGATGGGAATTTCTTTTATGATAGCATAAATTAGACACATACGGAAAATAGGAACCTCGGATTTATTGGCTCGTGGATGTATGTTGGTGGAAACAATGAGGTTTACTATTCTACATGCCGGTTTTAGGTTTATTGCATAATAGGTTCCCCTATCTTCATGACAAGTGGTATTGGCTTGAAATATGGCTCTTTTTATATCACTAAGGCTAGTGGAGTGGTCATCATGGGAAAATAAATTTATTGGATTGCCGGTGGTAAGGTCAAGGAAATCTTGATATTCATCTATATCAATTTCTAGCATGTCAAGAATATCCCCTTCGGAAAATTTAAAACTACGCCCATTGACCATGGTGTAGAAGAATGTGGTTTCATTTTCGGTGTGGGATAAGAGATTGGCATAGAATTCGTTGACTACCTTAATGGAATAGGAAGGAAAGGATGGATTGATGAAGTCCTTCAGCTTTTGTACTCCAAAGAGATGCTCCAGGTCGACTATGTTGATGAAGTCCATCACTTCGACCGGGCGTCGGGGAAGAGGAGCTTTAGAGGAAAGCCGAAAGTATCTATCTCCAGCATCTCCGTCGACGAAGGCGATGTCATTGATGATCGTCAGTGGCGGAGTGGCTTCCCGATCTTCTCTTCTTTTTCTACCAGCAACTTTCTTCTTCCCACGGACAGCTGATGATGAGGCCATTGTGTTTGTAGAAAAAGCAAGGAAGATTTGAGGGTAAGAATGCTGAAGGATTGCACGAAATTGCACTAGAGATGGACTATGGAGGCAAGGAAATGCAAGTGTGAGTAAGTGGCTCGTTTTTGCACTTATTTATAGAATTCCAGCGACCTGGTCGGTCGACGACTCGTCGACCGAGCGTCCGCAACGGTCGAGTTGCAGACGCGCCACTTGGTCCTCCAACGGTAAAGAAAACGGTCATAACGGTCGGGTTGCAACGGTCATATCCAACGGCTATTTCTCGGTTGAGCGCTTGTCGACCGACATTGTCTCGGTCGAGCACTCGTCGACCGACAGTTCGTCCAATACTGAGTATGTTTAGAATTTGTCGGTCGAGTGAGATGGGCTGACCGAGTGGTTCTCGGTCGACGAAGTCGTCGACCGACAGACTTACTGAGTTCAATTTTTGACTGTATTTTAATGCAAATCATAGAACATTTTTGTAGAGCATATATATGTATATTCCAAGGGAGTAATAATATTTAAGGCTTCTAATTACTACAAATGATTTAAGTTTTGATTTAAAAATATGCTAACATTAAGTTCAATAAAATAATGTCCAAATAAACAATTTTTATCAAAGTTTATTTTAGGTCGCCCTTGATTACGACCATGGCGCCCCTTGGTCAAATTTTATTTTAACCAAGAGGCATATTCTGCAGGTTTCCAAAAAAAATATTCATACGTGAAGAGTAAGTTCTGCAGATAGCTTACGAATATCAATATGAGGCTCATTAAAGTGTACAAATTATGAGAACTTAGTAAGGGCATCAAATATGATGAAGCATATTAAGTGATGCTTAGCACAATGAGTATTTTCAAAAGTCGATTTGAAACATTTTAATCATTGCAAGTATTTCTAAGAGATAAATTTGCAATAAGAGTATGATTAAATAGGATTTTTCTTTAATCTAAGCATGATCCATATAATCTTTCAAGAATAATTTTCATACAGTAAAGAAAATTTACATCAGCTCAAAAAAACAGTGATATGCTCGGTCTACAATTGCTCGACTGACATTTTCTCGGTCGACAACTGCTCGACCGACCATGTTTCTGGAAACTGTTTCAGAAATCTATGCAATAAAGGTTGTATCTAATTCAATTATTTCGAAGATCAGTTTGAGATAAGACATATGGATATCAGAGTGATATCAAATTTATTATAAATTTGTTATCCCTATATGTTAAGTTGAGATAGACAAAAAGATGTGCAAATTTGAGACTTTGGTCATATCTCAACTTAGTCTAATCGAATCAATTTGGGGATTTTGGAACCCATACCATCTCAACATTCTTTTTCCTATATGGGCATGAGAAGGAGTAATGTCCAAGACGTGAACAATAGTGGCAACATATAGAATCAACCTCATATCTCTTTCTATGATTTTGGTCTAGGTTGTTCTTTGGTACAAAAGTATATTTGCCTCTATGTACATTCATGGATTGACTTGCTTGTGTCCTTCTCCAACTAGGTTGTTGATAGGATTTCTCCTTAGGCTTATAACCTAGTCCTCTTCTCCCTATTTGATGATAGGAATTTTCTAATATTCTATCAAGGATTCCATTGTTGCTTAACTTACTAACTTCTTGTTGCAACTTAACGATCTCATCCATTCTTTTCTTGATATCTAATTTTGCTTGGTCTAGATTGAATGATAACATATTTCTTTCTTTCACTATATTGTCATAATCTACATGGGTGCACAATATAGGTTGTTTTTGAATATCATTTATCTTTGCAAGCAATTCAGTCTTTTCTTGACATAGAAGATCATAGTTAGTCTCTAGAGTGAAAATTTTCACTTCACTATTACTTAGAGATGATTTCAAAGTACGATTGTCAGACATAATGCTATCTTTTTCAAAACCAAGAGTATTCAATTTAGCATATAAATCGTCATTTTCGGATGTAAGCTCAAGAAATCTAGCATTTAGATCATCATTTTCTTTATTTGATTTCTTTAATTTCTTTTTGCATTCAACATATTTATTATGTGTTTCTTCAATAATAGTAACTAACTCTTCTTTAGGTAAATCAAGCAAGCTTACCTCTTCTTCTTCTTCCTCACTTATTGTAGCAACGAAACATTCTTTATGTGTATCTTCTTTCTTTGACCTCCATGGACATCTAGACGTAGAGTGCTTTGTTCCTAAGCACCAATTGCAACTTGTCGCACATTGGTCCATGCTCCTTTTCTTGTGGTTGTAGTCACCTCCTCCCTTTATCTCTTCAAGACCTGGTTAGGGCTCCTTGAAGCCTGCTCTGATACCAATTGAAAACCTCTAGAGGGGGGGTGAATAGAGTTTTATATAGATTTTAAAGTAATTTAAACTCAAACAACCAAAGTAAAGATTAAGAAGAGGAACACAGGTGTTTAGAGTGGTTCCACCTTAGCAAATACTAAGGAGTCAATCCACTACCCGGTTGCTTACCCAACCGGGATTTTGAAAGTACTAAATTTTATTACCTCTCAAGGATATTACATAAAATTTACAATACTTTCCAAACACCCTTTGGACAGCCTTCGCCTTGAAGTAGTCTTGCCAACCTCGAAGCAGCCTTCCTTGAAGTAACTTCAAGCTCCCCCTTGAAGTAGCCTTCCTCCCGAAGTAGCTTCCCGTCAAGACAGCCTTCTGAAGTAGTCCAAAGTTCCTCCTCTTCACCACGAAGAGCTTCACCCTCTCCAATCCGCAGCCTGCTACCTGGAGTAGCAAGGAGAGTACAAGTAATACTAGGAACAAGAAAGAAATAAGAGAAAATACAACTTATCCTTGAAGCTCAAGGCTTGATTTGCCTAGATCAAGCGTTTGGATTTTCCTAGCCAAGATGATGGACTTGTGATTGCTAGGGTTAGGAAAATCTAGCCTATAGGACGAGCTTGAGCTAAGAGGAAAGTGGCCAATTTATCACAATGCTCAATTCACAACAGATTGCACAAGAGGGCTCAAGTATTTTCTCAAGTATAGCAAGTGTATCAAGTGAGTCCTAGTGTCCTATGGCTTGTCCTATTTATAGAAATGGCCTAAGTATGCTTAAGGATGTTCTAGATAACTTCTAGGGGTTTCTAAGTGCTTAACTAGCCGTTAGGTACAAGTTTGTTGCTTTTGCAACGGCTAATTACTTTACTCTGCAGTTTCTGTCAGAGATCATCTCGGTCGAGAAATTGTCGACCGAGACACCTACTCGGTCGAAGTTTTGTCGACCGACAGGCTCTCTGGATCAACGTCTATTTTCATCTGCCAACTAACTTGTCAGTTGTGTCTAACGGCTACTTTGGATCTTTCTCGGTCGAGGAGTTTGTCGACCGAGAATGTCTCGGTCGAGGAGTTGGTCGACTGAGATAGATCCTGTTTTAAGATTTCAAGTTAGGCATTAATTATGTGTGTGAGTGTGCATAGGTGATCCTATTGAATGGATGACTAAGGTGTTTAGCTAGGGAAAATCCAATGCTTGATTTACATGCGATTCTAAGTACTTGTACATTATATTTCTGTACAAGTTTTTACAATGATTACATTTGCATGAAAATATAAATACTTCTTGTTGAATTTCCCTTATAGGTTTGTCATCCTGCACACTCAAGTAGCTCGTCAGATAAATAAGAATGAAATGTTTGTCATCATCGAAACAAAGGGATTTATCATAATATCCAATTTATCCAACATGTGCATCATGTGGGGATATACAGGCATTGTGGCAACACTCTAACGATGGTTGACAATGTCCTTTCAATAGATTTGTATTATGCATGTATCTATGTAGTCCACATAAAAGACCAAGAACTCCATGTTGTGTTGTTTGAGTTGGCGTGGAAGGAGCAGTCTCTCATTGGAAATTTGATAATGTTGCACTCTATATAACATATTGAGATTTGGATTTACTAACTCTAGAAATCTTAATGCAATGATTAGGGGGTTACAAGGCTTGGATGTTTGGATTGACAAAACAAAGTTAGATTTATGCCATGATACGTTTGGTTGTTCCCTAATGAACATATAATGTGCAAATAATGAGTAATTCACATAATTGAACCCTAATGAACATTTAATGAAGAAACATGAATAACTCAATGTACCTTTAGCCATGCTTTGGATAAGTAAACCTTAATAAAATTATGAGTTGGGTATATGGAACCTAAAGTCAAGATTTATACATGTTGATAAGGTGTATGTGATGTATAGTCAATATGTTGACCTAAAGTTACAACCATCTAATGCTAACAAGTACATGTTTGTTAGCATATATGATACGATTGTAACATTGGGAGCTTGATCACATAATATTATCAATAAACATAATATGGGAATAATAACCTAATTGTGAATTAATATGTAAATGTATTCATTAATTATGTAATACATGTATGTAACTAATGAGTTACATGAAAAATCTAGAGCAGTGTGAATTGAGCTTTATAATAATTTTAACTAAATATTTTTTTTGCATAAAGCAAAGCGGGAATATAAAGCTAAAGAGGTAACCACAAGAGACATAAATTTAGAGTGGTTCTATCAAATGACGTCAGTCCACTAACTAGTTATTTCCAACCAAGGATTATAAACCTTGTATTTTATTCCTTTTATATACTAATATACAATACAAACAAAATTATCAGTGTCTCTTGTGAGTCAAGACAAACCCTCCTTTTCAACTCAAGGAGAACTACCACCTTCTTTGATGGGTCACTGGAAGGTCACCCTCTTCACCTCTTCTTTAAGGGATGTGAAAGAACATCAATCTCACCCCTTCTCTTAACGGCTGGAGGAAGAGCACCAAGTTGAGAAAACTCCTTCTCATAGGTTCCTAGATAGCCTTCACACCAAGAAGTAGTCCAAGAGCAATACATACATGTATATATAGATTGGAGAAAGAAAGAAACAAATAAGCTCACAAGATACACAATCAAGCTCTAATGTACAAGTGATGGTGATACACTCTACAAATGGTTTGGCAAGGTAATATTTGGTGGAGAGTAAACTAAGATTGAGCTAAGGCTTAGGCTAGAGAGATGGAAACTTGAAGTCTAATAGCTGAGCACTATGAGTAGATTGCAAGTAGTAGAAAGCTCAAGTGTATGTCAATTGTTATTGCAAAGTGATGTGCAAAGTTAATGTTTGTGTGTCCTAAGACCACTCCTATTTATATCAAATGTTTATAAGTGGTTAGGTTACATGTAGACTATTATAGGTCGAGAATTAGCTGTTAGGATTAAGTTATTGAAGTTATAATGGAGAATTTGATCATTAATAACCTAACATTCCAGAACCATTCTCCATCAACAAATAGTTCGATCAGAACTATCTAGGTCGAGAAGTTTTTTGATCGAGATTGACCTGAGTGTGCAAAAGATTCTAATGGCTATGTGTCAATCTATCGTCTTGGTCAATATACCACAACAACTCTTTTTCAGTTGAACTTTTCTTCAACTGACATTTTCGGTCAAGATTTTCTTTGACTTAGAATGACCCAGGGCTCAAAGTAAGTAAAATTATCTTTTGGTAGTCTTGGTCCTTGACTGATGGGTGTTTCAAATGACAAAATCTTTGATCAAGTGTGACTCAATTGATAAGGCTCTTCGACCCAAAAAAATTCCCTATAAAGTGTTATGTAAATTTTGGAAAATTCTATCTAATGATTTTTCTAATGAAGCCTAACAACCCTAAAGGCTTTGTACGAGTATGGGATAGGGTAATGGGTAGATTTTAGATAATCATCACTTGTCCTTACATCATATTTATCAATTTGTACAAAAACACACTAGTACAATGATATTCATGGTACAACTAGTCCTGCAAGCATTTAAACATATATAAAATTGCATAGTCTTTGTAATTGGATCTTGACTTAGTTCCTTGATCACCTAAAATACTTAATACATCTATTAGTCATGTCATTCGAAAAATATTTACATCATCAAAATATGAGTGTGGCATATCTAAAAAGAGAACAATCTCCCCCTTTTGGCGATGACAAATATTTCTGTAAGATAAATTGAATTGAAAGTAGCCAAGTAGAACTTCATACCTTTAAATTTATCTCATGAATTTTCTCCCCTTTTAAGTTTTTTTATGATAATCAAGTTATCTCATGGGTTTTTCTCCCTCTTTGGAATTCCAAAAGATAGAAAGTTATGAAAATGACTCCCCCTTAGTGGGATATCTTCCCCTTACTGAGAAACTCCCTCAAAATATGACGCTTGATTTGGAGAGGAAAACCCTTATATCCAAATACAATTAAAAAAGAATACCAATTGATGGAGAGAGCCGGAAAAAATAGACATTAATCGCATTAAGGCATAGTCAAAAATCCATATATGATAAAGGAATGATATTAAAATATTCTCTAATTACCAATGAGAGGAATGTTAAGTCCTTCATGATAAGAAGACCCAATTAATACAAATTATAAAAACGATACTCTAAGCTCATGGTAAGGAATGTTAAGTCCTCCATGGTATAGAGATGCCATGAAAAACACTATTTTCTTAATAATATCTCAATATCAATGTAAGAAATGTTAAGCCCTCCATGGTATAGAGATTTGTGATAAAAATCAAAAGATAAAGACAAAACTGATTTCTCAACCATTTTCAAAGAATGTTAAGCCTAGAAATCATAGAGAATCCTTTATGCACTATGAGAGATAAACAAAAGAATCTCTAGACCAAATATAATGGATGTTTAGTCCATATTGGTATAGAGAAGCCATTAAACATCATAATAACGGCACTAAAAGAATCTCTAAGACAAATGTTTAAGTTTTTATTGATATAGATAACTAACTAAAAATAGAAAATATATGCAAGTTATATTTAAAAGATTTTGAGCTCCCCCATAATCTCATACTAAGAGAAATGAGCTAAAAATAAAAATATGTCATTTAAGAACCCAAAATCCATGATAAAGCATTCAAATCAGATGTAGAAACTAAGAAATCTAGTAAACATTTGAATATGTAAATCAAGTTTAAGGAGATCCAAATAAATTCTCACCAATAAGATCTCAGTCGAGATGTTTTCGACTGAATTGTTGTTCGGTCCAAGTGTTTGTCGACTGAGATGCTAACAGATTGCAGAAAATTTATTTAAGCACAAATAAGCATGAATGTGATAGCACATATTGTTTATTTCCATACTAAGATCAAAATGATTTTGCAAATAAGCTCATGATCTTTTTTAATACATATCTAGAGAGAGGTTTTGAGCACCCAAACCATGAGAATGCACAATGTTTGGATTATCCATAAGCAAGTCATGTTTCATGTCTAAGAAAATTATCAAATATAGGATTTTTTATTTTTCTTTCTATTATCATGTTAAGTCCATGAGTTCCATCATGGTTATAAGAATGCAACCCATTTCTACTATTAGAAATTAAATCCAAAGATAAGTTCAACTTTTTACTTTCTTTAGCAAGGATTGTTTTAGTAGCAAAAATCAAGCATTATCTAGCAAGATCTTATTCAAGCATAAAAATTTTATCATCAAAAAAATTCTTGAAGAATAATGTTATCATTGACATGAGCACAAAAAGACGTAAATTATATCAAATAAGTCACGTTTTATTTTAATGCAAGGACTTGATTTTGAAAATAAGCATTAATAACAATAAGACAATCCAATCTCTTTTTGTCAATAACATTTTGTTCTTTAAGCTCAAGAATTCAAGCATACTAGACAATTTGTTCTTATTTCCCAACTTTATTAAAGGTAATTACAATAAGGTATATATAATCATTATTGGATAGAGTAGAAAGAGATACCTCATCACTATCATTACCTTGAACTTCATCTTTATCATGTGCACTTACATGTACTCTTTTTTCTTCATTATCATATATTCCATGATTGTGCATTTGCCACTATTTCTGATGTAATTGATCCTCCCTTTCTCTTTTCAGTGTATTGAAGTCATTTTCTCAGAGCATCCACTATCCATCAGTCAACCCTACAAAATTTGAGGGGGTTTTGGTACTCAAGTAGAGTCCATGGTAGTTAGTATAAAATAGATATCGAGGATGAAACTTATATTATAAAGCCAGAAAGTTTTTTACAGGTATGAATTTTAAATCATTTTCTTGTAATGATTATATATTCAAGTTAAATTTTTGACGGACTTGTTTTCATTTGAGAAGCTTTGTCGAGCGAGGATATTCTTGGTTGAAGTTTTGTTGACCAAGAACAAGTTCTAGAAAAATCAGAATTTCTATTTTAACATTGTACATAGGATATGCAAATGAATTTTTATTTAAATAAAATATATGCTAATAAATACCAAATTAGGTTGATATGAGACATAAATGTATTTACCAAGATTAAGCGCAGTTCAAATCTCAACAAGTTCCCATTTTTTTAAGTTGGGCATTTTGGAATCCAAACTATGTCAAGGGCTCCTTTCTTCTGATATTCACATGAAAATGAATATTGTCTAAAACGTTGGCAGTAATGACATGAGATAAAAGATATTTCTTTTTTATTTTTAATATTTTGAGAATTTATAGGTTTAGTTTCAAGTACATATGTAGTTCTAGTCTTGGGTTCATATGTCTTTTTTTTCTTTGGTACGTATATTAGACCTCTCCTTCCTATTTGTTTAGAAGCATTATCTAGGATGTTATCAAGAGTTTTGTTTCCTTGTAATGATCTAGAAACTTATTTTTGTAATTCAACATTTTCATCAAGTTTTTTAATTATATAAAAATTTACTTGAGCAAGATCAAAAGGCGAAGTATCTCTTTCTTTTACCAAAACATCATAATCTCAATGTGTGCATAAAATGGGTTGAGTTTGATAATTGTTTAGTTAAGAAAGCATATCAACCTTTTCTTGAGAGATAAGATTATTATCATTTTCAAGAATAAGTAATTTAGCCGTATAACTCTCAATAGATTCTTTTAATGCATTATTTTAACATTTTAAAGCATCATTTCATAACTAAGATTATTTATATTAATATTGAGTTCATCAATAGTTTTGGCTAGTTTCTTCTTTTGTTTCTTGCAATCAATATATTTGTCATAAAATTCTTCAAGACTACTAACTAATTCTTCTTTAGATAAATCAAAAAATATTTACCTCATCAGTTTGTTATTCATCCGCTATTTCCATGAGGCATTCTACCTCCTCCTCTTTGTTGCTTTTACTATCGTCACTTGATTGATCTCATGAAGCTATGTAGGATTTGTCTTTCTTCTTAAATGAGGAATTCTTACCTTTCTTGAGTTTTGGGCATTCAAAAACCAAGTGGCCTTTCTTTCCACATTCAAAGCACCTAGAAGAAGAGGAAGGAGCACTATGAGTTTTGTTAGAGAGAAATGTCTTCTATTTCTTACCATCTACAATCAAGGTACTTTCCTCATCTTCATCACTTGTTTCATTGCTTTCTTGAATGATGTTTCTTGATGACACTTTGGTGGCTTCTTTAAGAGAAAGATTCTTCCTTATCTCCTTTTGTTGTTTGGTTTCCACTTTTTCTTCTTCTTCAAGGGTGACTTCATGCGTCTCTAGGTTCTCGATGAACTTCTCCATCTTTAGTGTTGTAAGATCATTAGCTTCCTCGATATCAGTAACCTTTTATTTGTATCTGGGAGGTAATGATCTAAGTATCTTCAATACCTAATATTCCATGCTTATATTCTTTCCCAATGTGCGTAGGTTGTTTACAATGTTAAAAAATCTAGCATACATTTTTGCAATGATTTCGTTAGGTTACATATGAAATAATTCAAACTTGTGTTTTAATATACTAGCTAGTAACTCCATGTATTATAGATAAT
The DNA here is from genome assembly GCA_963693085.1 of Alisma plantago-aquatica. Classification (NCBI taxonomy): domain Eukaryota; kingdom Viridiplantae; phylum Streptophyta; class Magnoliopsida; order Alismatales; family Alismataceae; genus Alisma; species Alisma plantago-aquatica. The sequence goes on along the minus strand of OY856414.1, from coordinate 806,413,122 downwards.
TTGTGTCAAATTTCATGTGCAGTTTCATATGAGGATATGCTATTATATTCACTAATGGATAAAGAACAATAAAGAATACGTATTGTCTTTGTATTGAGTGTGTCTTGTTTTACCATATTAGGGTTCCATTATTCTAACTCAGTGGTTGAAAGTACATATGGACGAGTTATCATCTTCCATAATTTGAAACTAATTCCTTAGAAATAGAATTGCATCCTCCTTTTCCAATATGTATAGTTTGATCCATCGAACACTGGTGGTCGGATTACATATGTTCCTTCCAAGTTGAGGTTGCTAAGCACACCATTCTCCATTCTTCAAGACATGTTAAGGCTCCTTCTAGACCTAGTCAGATAACAAATGAAAGATCTAGAGTGGGGGTGTATAGAGCTTTATAATAATTTTAACCAATTAAAATTTCTTTTCTTAAAGCACAACAAAAGTATAAAGTTGAAAAGGCAACCACATGAGACATGGTTTAGAGTAGTTATGTCAAATGACCTCAGTTCTCAACCTAGTTGTTTCCAACTAGGATTTCTAAACCTTGTATTTTATTCCTTTTATATATTGATACACAATACACAAAATTTACCGGTGTCTTTTGTGGTTCAAGACAAAATCTCCTTTTTAGCTCCAGGAGAACTTCCACCTTCTTTGATGGGACTTCTGAAGGTCACCCGCTTCACCTCTTCTTTGACACATGTGGAAAAGAATCGATCTTACCTCTTCTTTAGTGGTCAGCAGAAGAGTGTGATGCAGCCCTATTTTAGGGCTTCATCCTATGCCTTTTTGCATGATAATCATATCTGAACATCGTAGATTATAAGTTATTCCCTCCAATATGATCTCTTATCCCAAGTGCACTTATGCCTCCTTTTGTGTGTATTTCAGGGCACTTATGCATGCATTAATGCATGAAAGAGAGATGAAGAACATCTATGGGGTCTTACACCCTAAGAATGGACCTATCTCTTCCCCGATATTTCCTTGGATGCACAAGCAAAAGTCAAAACAAAAGGAGGTTGGGTGAAGAATATGAAGTAGAGATCAACACCAAGAAGCCCCAAAATGGTTGTGGTACTTCACCAAGGTCATGGGGAATTATGTGCTAAAAGTTACAGAGAAGGTGATCAATTTACACATGAATGACCATGGCCATGGCCATCACAACGGTTGTGGTCACTGAAGACCCCACAGCCATGGCCCCTAGAATGGTCGTGGCCAGTGCCTTCCACCTCGCTCGTGGTCAACAACACGACTATGGCTATTTATGCATGAAGTTCCAAAAAATCAACAGGGAGTTGGTCCAATTTACACGTGAATGACCACGGTCGTGGCCATTAGCATGACCTAGCCCATGAAGAATACCTCACTTGTGGTGCTCACCACGCCCATGGTGGGTTGAAGACCCAACAATCTCAAAGTGGCCTCGCCCGTGACCTCCTCCTCCAACACGGTCGTGGTATCCCACACGACCGTGGTACCCTCTACTCACCACAACTGTGGCACTCCAGCACGACCATGGCCACCATACACACTTATCATTTCAACTCCACTTTCCAACTTAGTCATTCCACTGCCCACAATCGTGCCATGAAACCCCCACCACAACCATGGTACTTCAACACGACTGTGGTGACCACCTAAACCTACCCATTTTCACCACTGATTTTCCCACTTTGCCCCTATTTACCCTAGTACTTCCCCATCACCTATATATACATAGGTGGAGGCCACAGCATAGCATTAGCCTCCCTTATCTGCCATTACTCCCTTCCACCTACTCTAGAGCTCATTCATCTCCTTCCTTGCATTCAAGTCCTCCACCCACCATTTCCACATCATTTCCACCATAGAAACCTAGTTTTCTAGGTTTTCTACCATAATACCCTTCATTTCCATGCCCATCATCCACCTTAGAGGAGGGAGGTCATCCTACAACAGCTAGGAGGTGAAGAAGAAGAAGCTACTTCAAGCTCCATGGAGTCCTATCCCCTTCTTCTCATTTATTTTATCTTTTCTTTGAGCATGTCTAGCTAAGCCCCTAGTGGTGGGTTGTTTGGGGTTAAAATGTGACTTTGATACCATGTTGGGGGGAAATAATTTGTAATGAACATAATTTCATTCTAGGATGATTGCCTCTTGCTTCTATCTCATTTCCCATTATCTTGCATGTGGTATGTGCTCTTAAACATAAATTGCTTGTTTTGTGATGCTTGGTGACACTTAGCTTCTAGGGGGAATTGGAATGTATGTGGAAATATTAGGCATGGCTCATAGGTCCAATTAGTGGATACCTAGATATCCCCCTTTATTCCTACATACATCTCCTTTCTTCTAAGAGTGAGTGTGAGATCTAAGTAGCTAGTGGAAGTGTGATTAGTGTATTTTCCTAGAGTTCTCTAAAGGCTAGATGGCAAGTAACATGAGGTGAAACACCCTCATCTCTAATCCCATCTCTACCTTTGTCTCTCAGTTGCCTTAATACCACTTACCCTAGAAACCTAGATTTGCCAAGTCCTTTTAGAATCACACCTAGCCCTTGTTATCCAACTAGTAGTATAGGGTATATTCTAATAGCACTTACCTTGTTGTTTGGTTTGGTAATCTAGATTTAAATGTGAGATTTGCTTGCTATGTTGACCTTCCCCCAACTAATATCAAGTTTCATTCCCAAACGGCCCACCTATCCATCATATTGCTTAAAATCCATCTTTTTCCTTCTTAGCTTGTTAATGCTAGTGTAGTCAATTGCCTTTGTTAATTCTTAGACAATTTCCTAGTTCTAGATAGTTAGTTCTTGTTCAAGTAGTTAGGGTTCCTTTGAGCTTGCTTATGTTAATTTGGCTAATTAGTGATAACTTAGTCTCTTATTTTCCTTCTTGCTTAGTTTGCACCTTAGTTGATAACTTAGCTTGCTAGTGTAGTGTAAATCCTTGCTCTAGCCTAATTGCTTTCCTTGCTTAGTTTGATAGACTTAACTTTCTTAGAGTAACTTGGAGTTTTTGTTACCTTACTTTCTTTCTTGCTATTTCTTGCTTGTAGTTGTAGTGTAATCAAACCAAACCTAACTTTAAACCCTCAAACCCTAATATCTGCTTTAGGAACATAGCCAACACCAACCTAGATCTAGTGCCCCCACTCTCCCTGAGGATCGACCCTAATCTTACCACTAGCCTATACTACAACATGACCCCATGAGCTTGTGGGAACATGTGATTAATTGAGCCAGTGCATTGAACTAGGTCCACATATACAAATTTTGAGAGATTTCTTGTGTTTTCCCCTTAGGGTTGCATCTAGACACCTTTAGTTTGTTAGTGTGTGGCCTTGAGAAGAATTATACGAAGTTTTCTGGTGTCATTTTTAGGGAGTGAGGCGCTCGGCTTAGCTAGCTAGTATAGCTTAGCCTTTCCTACTGCCTTCACCATTGCTATTCTTTATTCTTTGTTCACTTTTTCATATTGTCATTCTAACTTGGTTATTGTTTCTTGTTTGTGTATTGTACAGGTGGAAGTTGTGCATGTGTCATACGCATTCGACTTGTAACAACGTGGTGTTATACGACCCCGAGATATGTAGAAGGAGATGCTAAAGCTGCCACAACCAACACTAAGAAATTGAAATGGGTGATCGTGAAGATGAAATACCTCATGGAGATGCTCAACCACAACCTAACTACCCCCTCCATGAATACTTCACACTGGGAACTACAACTCCCCCATTTCCACCCATGTTGACCAAATGTCGGGTCAACAATTCTCCATTCCACCCGCACTTCTTGGACTCCTCCCTACTTACTATGGGATGGATAATGAGAAACCCTACCACCATATCGATGCCTTCTTTAAAACTTTTTCCACCTTCAGCACCCCCACTACGACCAATGACTCCATCCAGAGGACCCTCTTCCCAATCTCTCTAAAAGAAAAGGCCAAGGAATGGTACATCTCTAAGACGGAGTTGGTAATGTGGAATGCGGTAAAGAATGAGTTTCTCAAGAAGTTCTCCCAGAAAGAAAATGAACCTTTCCACGAGGCATGGGAAAGGTTCCAAAAGCTCTTGTGTGACTAGCCCCATCATGAGGTACCCTTATGGCAGCTAGTTCAAGCTTTCTACATTGGACTAGTGGAGTTGAACCAAAACAATGTTGATTTGTCATGTGGAGGCACCTTCATGGCAAGGCCACCTGAGGAATCATGGCCCTTGTTTAAGCACCTTACTGAGAATTCTCGCCATCGAGCTTATACTAAAGGGGAACATTGTGACTGAAACTACATCCTTCCACCTCCTCTTGTAGTTCCATCCCAGACTGCAGCCAACCCCGACATGATGAAAAGGGTGATGGATATGATGAATATGATGAAGAACCAAGCTGGTGGTTCTTCTAGTCAATATCCACTATGGAAGTTGAAGCTGAGGAAGAAGAAGTGCATGCCTTTGGCAATTGAAACAACCAAGTCCCGATGTTCAATTCCTATACTCTTGAGTGGAGGAATCATCCAAACTTCTCATAGAAGCAACAAAATGAGGAGGGGAAAGGGCAACCACGGTAACACCAAGAGCCCAAGTGCATATCCAAGTGAGGAGGAAGTTCTAGGAAGGCTAAGGAACCTTAATGAAGTAAGGAAATAGGTGTCCTCTCAAGGACAAAGCATTAGCCACCTTGAACAAAGGCTTGACCAAATCTTCCTTTCACTTGCTCACTGTGAAGAGGGGAGGATCCCATCTCAACCCATGGCCAATCCAAACAATAATGGCAGTTATGTGAGCACCACTCAAGGTGCTTATGTCCCACCACAAGGCCAAGTACCCCCACTTCCTCAATGCTAAGGACACCACATCCATATGCTTCTCCACCTCACCAACCCCCCTACAACTACCAATACCCTCCACCTCACTCATACCAACAGCCCCCTCCACAATATCACCCACATCCACCACAACAACCACATCCACAACCCCAACCCCAACCCCAGCCACAATTTATCTGCCAAAACCCAAACCCACCACACTCAAGGCCACCACTACCTCAACAACCACATCTAAAAGCTTCCTCTTCCACTACCCATGAGCATTGAAGGCGGTGATAGTATTGAGGAGTGGTCGGACCTTAAAGTAGCCACATGGTACTTCAGTTGATGGCACAACCAGTGAGGATAGAGGTGATTAGACATGTTGATACTGAGATTCTGATTGATGATATTATGATAGGAATTAGGGTTTATACCATGATATCAAGAAGTGATATAGTAAAACTCGTAATTCCCATGATTACAGTTGATGATTCCATTAAATCGAGCCAATTGGGAGCCCAAATCCCCCCATTTCTTGATGCTCTTAAGGAGCCTTCTACTAAAAGAAGAAAAAAGAAACATACTAAAGATATCATGGAACTTTCAAATAGGTGAAGATAAACATTCCTTTGCTTGATGCGATCAAGAAAATCCCTTCCTATGCCAAGTTTCTAAAACATTTGTGCACGTTTAAGAGGAAAACAATGGGGAGAATGCTAAAGAAATTCAAAATCATTGAGTAAGTGAGCTCAATTCTACAGCACACCATGTTGAGAAAGAGGAAAGACCCCGATGCTCCCATCATTTCATGTTACATTGGAGCACACTGCATAGACCAAGCCCTCCTAGACTTGGGTTCTAGCATAAACTTGATGCCATATGACTTGTTTGTCGAGATCCAAATGGGACAATTAGGTCCATCTCATTGTACTTTGCAATTGGTCGACCAAACGGTGAAAATTCCTAGAGGGTGTATTGATGATGTGCTAGTTAGACTTGACAATGAGACTTCTGCATTCTTCCCCACTGACTTCATTGTGCTAGATATGGAAAAAGATGCTAGAAGAGTTCCTATTATCTTGGAGAGGCCCTTCTTGTCTATAGATGACGCCCTGATCCACATGAGAACCGGCACCATGTATGTGGCCATCATGCACATGAAAATCTTCAAGTCTTCATCTATAGTGAAGGTGATAGGGGTCACAGAAGAGGATTGTTATCTTGTTAAATGCCTTAAAGAGATTTTATAGGAGTGCCTACCTACGTGGATCTAGACTACCACTCAAGGTAGAGGTTTAGAGCCTATTGTTAAATTTCTCGATGATGATGACGACGAAGAGGATGAAGTAAACGAGCTAGCCCTAGTGGCTGCAAGGGAGGACCTCCCATCCATTTCTGATCCATTGAAGAATTCTCTTGAAGAACCTCCAATTCTTGAACTCAAGTCACTCCCTAAAGGGTTGAAGTATGCATTCCTAGGCTCCAATGACACCCTCTCAGTGATCATTTCTTCTATTTTCTCTCTAAAGCAAGAAGATGCATTGATGACAGTCCTAAAGAAAAACATTTGGGCCATTGGATGTGCCATTGTTGATTTGAGAGGTATTGACCCCTCCATTTGTGTGCATAGGATTTATCTGGAGAATGATGTTAGACCAAACCACCAAATGCAAAGGCGGCTGAACCCAAAATTGGAGGAAGTTGTGACCGAAGAGGTCATGAAATTGTTAGATGCTGGAATTATTTATCTGATTTTTGATAGCACATGGGTGAGCCCCATCCAAGTTGTACCAAAGAAGGGTGGGATCACCAGTGGCAGAGAATGATGATGGTGAGATGATTCTTCTTATAGAATAGTCCAAATGGAGGATGTGTGTAGACTATAGAAAGCTCACTGAGAAGACTAAGAAGGTCCACTATCCTCTTCCATTTCTTAAATGATTTTAGAGAGGTTGGCCGGGCAGAGTTTTTATTGCTTCCTTGACGGATACTCCTGGTATTTCCAAATTGGTGTTCATCTTGCAGATCAAGAAAAGACAACATTTACTTGTCCTAGTGGTACTTTTGCTTATAGGAGAATGCCATTTGGGTTGTGTAATGCCCCTTCCACTTTTCATAGATGTGTGACATCCATCTTCACTGACATGCTTGATTCGTCACTTGAAGTATTAATGGATGATTTTCTATTTTTGGTAAGACCTTTGATGAGTGTCTGCTCCACTTAGCCGTCGTTCTTGAAAGGTACGTCAAGGTTTGCCTCGTGCTATCTTGGGAAAAGATCCACTTCATGGTACCCAAAGGCATCGTTCTGGGTCACTGAGTTTTAAAAGATGGTATTGAGATTGATATGTCCAAGGTGGGCCTCATATCTACTCACACCATTCCTTCTATTGTAAGACATGTGCAGTCTTTCTTGGGACATGCAGGTTTCTATCGTCATTTCATCAAGGATTTTAGCAAAATCTCAAGATCCCTCTATCATTTTATGGAAAAAGATGTTGAATTCCATTTTGATGACAAGTGTGTTGAAGCTTTCAACCACTTGAAGCACAAGATCATTTTTTCTCCTATAATGCAACCCCTAGATTTCTCATTAACATTCGAGATTATGACATATGCATCGGACATGCCACTGGGGGCTTTGCTGGGCCAAAGAGTTGGTCAGATTCCGCACGTCATCTATTATGCTAGCAAGACTCTAGACAAAGCACAAAGGAAATACACGACTAGAGAAAAAGAGTTCCTTGTGGTGGCCTTTTCTCTTGACAAGTTTTGCTCATATATTTTGTAAAATAAGGTAGTAATATACACGGACCATGTTGCATTGAAGTACCTCATGGTGAAGGAAGACTCAAAGCCAAGGTTGATTTGGTGGATTTTGTTGCTTCAAGAATTTGATATTGAGATAGTGGACAAGAAGGGAGTGGAAAATTCTACCGCTGACCATCTCTCTTGAATTGAAGCACCCTTTAATGATAGAGACTGAATTAAAGAAACAATGTTGCATGAATAGCTCTTCCTACTCTCATCCACTCAAAGGACATGGTATAAGCATATAGCTAACTTCTTATCTAGTAGAAGGATACCAAGGACATGGACAAGATAGGAGAGCAAAAGGCTTTTTGCTGTGGTCAAAAATTATGTTTGGGATGATCCTCATCTTTTCAAATATTTCCTTGGCCAACTCATTAGGAGATGTGTTCTAGAGAGTGAGCAGAAAGTGATCCTGACCATGTGCCACTCTGGTGCATTTGGAGTTCATTTCGACAAGAAACGCACAGCCGCCAAGATTCTTCAAAGTGTATTTTACTGGCCCACATTATTCAAGGATGCTCATGATTTTTGCAAATGTTGTTTGAAGTGACAAAAGGTGGGAACTATCTCAAAGAGGGACATGATGCATCTATCACCCATTCTTGTAGTGGATGTCTTTGATGTTTGGGGAATTGATTTTATGGGTCTGTTTCCTCCCTCTTTCGGGTATGTGTACATCTTGGTGGTCGTCGACTACGTGTCAAAGTGGATTGAAGATATTGCAACTAGAACCAACGATCACAAAGTGGTGTGTGATTTTGTGAAATCAAATATCTTTAGTTAGTTTGGTATGCCAAGAGCCATGATTAGTGATGGGGGAAGTCACTTCATCCATTGCACTTTTGAAGGTTTGTTAAAGAGACACCGAGTGAATCATCATGTGGCTACTCCTTACCACCCTCAAATGAGTGGTCAAGTCGAGTTGGTTAATTGGGAGATAAAGCTCATTCTAGAGAAAACAGTGAGATTGGACTGCAAGGATGGGTCATTATGACTCAATGAGGCTTTACGGGCTTATAAGAGTGGATACAAAGCCATGATTGGCACCAAACCATTCAAACTTATTTATGGAAAAAGCTGCCATCTACCAGTCGATATGCAACACAAAGCTTTTTGGGATTTGAAAATCATGGATATGGATGTAGACATAGTCAGGTTGAAAAGAAAGTTTCAACTGCATGAACTTGAGGAAATGAGGCATGAAGCCTATGAGTTGTCCAAAAGCTACAAGGAAAGAACCACGTTTCTTCACGACAAGTTGATCAATAAGACGGATTTTGAGCCCAGGCAATGGGTGTGGTTATCAAACTCTAGGATGAAGTTCTTTCCTGGGAAGCTTCAATCTAGATGGGAAGGACCTTACCTAGTCAAGAATGTGTATCCATCCAGAGCTATTGTGATCTGTGAGAAAGATGGAGCAAGAGAGTTTATTGTGAATGGACGATTATTGAAGCCAGTCGTTGAAGTTGGACCAAATATAGCAAATCAAAGTTTTGATATTGTGATGTTAGTGGAGGAACACCATCTTAATGAAGAGATGTGCTTGAATGCACATGATAGGGATATTTACTTCAAAGATGCTTTGAGAATTCCACGAGGGTGAAAGAGGCCAAGAATCAATAACCCTGGCTAAAGGTGTAACATTTAGCGCTAGTGGGAGGAAACCCACCTAGGATTGGGAACTTTTTCACCCAACCTTCACTTTTTGATACTTTTCTTTTTTTTCACAAAATACACACATGCTTGTACTTGATAATTTTTATTTGAGTTTTATTGAGATGTAGGCAATAGGTTTAAGAGAGAGATAGAGAGGGAAAGACATGGTTGTTGAAGTTGAAATGTGGCAAAGAACCAAAAATTTTGCAAAGATACAAAAAATTTTGAATTTGAATTGACAAAGTACTGAATGAAGAACCACCACGGCCATGGTGCATCAAAACGGACATGGTGATTTAATTGCAAAATCTCAAGAAAGTAACAGCAACATGCCCATATTTGTGATGGATTGGCCATGGCTGTGGAGCTCAAAACATTCGTGGCCCATGCCATACAACATGGTTGTGGCCACCTCTACGACCATGGAAAAATGAAGGCAATATGACCGTGGAGACCACCACAGTCATGGTTATTTAAGTGCAACAATTCGAAGGAGTTACAGGGATGGAGGTGATTTTGTACATGAATGGCCACGGACGTGGTGACCACCACGACCGAGGCAAAAGGAGCATAACACGACCACTATGGCGAGGGTTGATCTATAGACATCTCCACCACCCACCACAACCGTAGCACCCACCACGGTCATGTTGACAAACCCCCACCACGACCATAGCGACCCACCACGACCGTGGCGACACCTGGCCCCACCTATTTTTCACTTAAACCCCACAAAACACCACAACCCTCTTCACATCCTAACTAATTTTCTTGACTCCCCCTCATTCGTGGTGATGTGCTCCGCCCCCAAAACCTCCAATATTTCATCTCCAGCCCAAATCCTCCAACAAATTGACCTCTAATCACTTTCTACACCTCCACCACCTGTCCCTCTACCGTTTCCACCCCAAAACCTCAACCAATCAAGCCACCATCTCCATTTTTGTTCTCCACCTCACCTACATCCACCCCATACAAAACCTCACCAAAATCCACCATTTTTTCCCAAAACCTTCAACCGGCCCATCCTCTACCATTCAAGTAACCATCCTAGCCTATTCCACCCATAACTCAACCTCCATTTTGCCTCCATAAAAATCCGAAAAAGCACAGCCATACCACCACCACCATATCCACACAATGAAGGGGATTACCAAGGCTGTGAGGAAGGGGGCCCAAAAGAGACTTGAGGTTATCACTGGGGGCAAGGTGTGCACCAAGAGAGCCTCTTCCCAAGTCTCAATGCCACCCCACGCTCCATCACCATCAAGCTCCATTTCCCAATCGATCCACCACTCGGCGTCCATGAGTGCATCCCACACCCAGTCGTCGAATAGCCACCACATCACAGATGAGACGTATAGGGAGGAGGAGGGGGAGGAGGAGGAGAACCTCAATTATATGATTAACGAGGTTGACCTAGAGATCACAACCCACCAAAAGTAGGGCAAGCAGCCTACAACCCCATCTTTATCAAGACTGCCTCCACAGACCACGCCAGCACACCACTCTACCTCCTCATTGGGGGAGAGACCACAGCAGCATCCACAAGCAAGGTGGCAGTTGATGATTGAAGAGGAGGATCACCCACAGTGATATCTCGAGCAATGGGTACCGCTAAATCTTGACACAAGCTTGGGGTCAAGATCCTACCAGGTTGAGGAAGATGATCATGACACTATTGAGGAGGAGATGGATTCTAAGCCAGAAGACACTTTGGCATAATTGGAGGCAGACAGGCTGAAAGGGTGTAAGATGCAAATCACACCTATTTTCTTGAATGTATGTCAAGGAGATTTATATCCATAAGATATGAGTGTGAGAATGTAATTGCAGACATGGGCATTAAAATAGATGTGGTATGGAAGATGAAGAAGATCGGTTTATGGAAGGTGCTCTTCACAGCACAAACCACATACATGGAGTTAACTCAGCAATTCTTCACCACACTAGAGAAGATCAAAGTAAAAGGGGAGGAAGCCATCAAGTTTGCAATTTTCAACAGTGTACACACATTGGTTGCTTCTGAGCTGAACTACATCTTTGCAAAGGACCCTCAAGAAGTTGAAAAAATGAATGATGGCTTAATTAAGAGGGAGGTTGACTTAGACTATGGTGACTTTTGGCATAGTTTGATAGCAAAGCCGACGTACATAGCTAGCAACTCAAAGACAATGTTCATCAGCAACCCCTTTTTCAGATATGTACAGAAGGTCATTGCCAATACTATTGTGGGGAGGTATGATAATTGGGGTAGCATTTCATAAAAGGAACTCCTTGTGTTAAATGGTATAAATTAGAGATTGCACATCAACTTAGGTCTCTCTTGATATACCACATGAGGACAATTCCCTTCAAAAACAAAACTCCATTTGTTATGGAGGAATTGTGACCTCAATTGTTATATACCTAGGCTTTGATGTCACAGGACTTAAGGAGGCCAAAGGATCTCAATTTGTTGATTTAAAGTACCATGTGCACTTGCAGGTATAGTGTTTTAGTTTTGCGAGTGTGTTGAGTTGAGGTTCATTATAAATTTTAAAAGTGAATCCACCATGTGTGTCTGTTTGTGGAGTTACATCTATTCAAATCTCAATTGAGTAGTGTGTAACTCCATTGGCAGAAATGTACCAAGCTTTCTCAAGGGTCAGAGGAAGATGCAAATCACACCTATTTTTCCTGAATGCATGTCAAGGAGAGTTATCTCCACAAGATATGGGCGTTAGAAGGTAATTGCAGACCTGGGCATTAAAATAGATGTGGTAAGGAAGTTGAAGAAGATCAATTTTTCAAAGGTTCTCTTCATAGCACAAAACAACATACATGGAGTTAACTCAGCAATTCTTCACCACACTAGAGAAGGTCAAAGTAAAAGGGGAGGAAGACATCAAGTTTGCAATTTTCAACAGAGTACATATGTTGACTGCTTTTGAGTTGAACTGCATCTTTGCAAAGGACCCTCAAGAAGCTGAAAAAATGAATGATGGCTTAATTGAGAAGGAGGTTGACTTAGACTATGGTGACTTTTGGCATAGTTTGACATCGGATCTGATGTACACAACTGGAAAGTCAAAGACAATGTTGATCAGCAACCCCTTATTCAGATATGTACAAAAGGTCGTCGCCAACACTATTGTGGGGGGTATGATGATTAGGGAAACATTTCACAAAAGGACCTCCTTGTGTTGCATGGTATAAATGAGAGATTGCACATCAACTTAGGGTTGCTCTTAATATACCACATGAGGACAATTCCCTTCAAAAGCAAAACTCCATTTGTATTTTTTATGGGAGGAATTGTGACCTCAATTGCTATATCCCTAGGCTTTGATGTTACCAGACTTAAGGAGGACGAAGGAGCTCAATTTGTTGATTTAAAGTACCTCGTGCACTCTCAAATGATCACAATCAAGAACAAGAGGCTGATGTACAATGAAAACTAGACTATGAAATCAAGAATTCTTAAGCTTCCCTATCATGCTTTCCCTCTCCTCTCTGCCATTGGCCCCCTTGACTTACTAGACGACAAGTTGAATCAGTGGGAGTAAGCCAACCCCCGAGAAAACTTCAACCCCACTATTGCACAAGAAGAAGTGGCAGTATCAAATGCACAACAGCAAGAAGAAGAGGGAGGAGAGCAAAGAAGACAACCTTAAGGAGTGAGACAAAGGGATGAGGCAACATCCCAGATGTAGGAGCCTTTAGTGAATGCATGTGATGTGTCATCCATTCATGCACAACTCAAGGGTATCCAGAAGACACAACATGACATGCAGCTCGTCCAGTAGTACAGTAGCAAGACCAACAACAAATGCATCAATAGGTCAACCACTTATACTATTACCACCATGCATAGGCACAGTGAAACCCTGAATGGGGTGAAGACTTTTGGGGTGGTATTTTGGGATATTAGGAGACCTACCCCCCCCCTCAGGATGCATATTGGGGCCATTATTACCAGTTCCCTCCAACCCATCCAGGACCTCCACCTCCTTAGCAACATCAGCTGGAGCAGCCTGATCAGCCACAGTAGGAAACCCTAATTTGCAACACCAGACATGATCTTCACCCTAATAGCCCTAAACTTGAGTTTCATGCTGAGGATAGCATGATTCAAAATTTTGGGGTGGTAGGGCGGTATGCACCACCCTATCTTTATATGTCATTTTGTTTACCCCTATCCCACCTGATTTTGGAATTGCTTGATTGCACTCTTGTTAGTGTAGATTTCTTATTATTAGCATGCATGCATACATGTAGTTTAATTTCATGCATTTTGCACAATTTTTCAAAAATGTTGCCCTTCTTGATCTTCCATGTCATGCATTGCATTTCCATGTAGATTTTGGCAATTTTTGTATGTTTTAATTAGGATTTGTTGCTTTATGCTTTAATTTCCCTAAATGTAGGTTTGGATGTGATTGATTGCAAATAGGCACCATTTTGTCCAATTTTTCCCAAATTTAGATGTTCTTGTCTAAAAGCATGTTTTAACTTAATCTTCAATTTTTGAACTAAAAATGTTGATCTTTGACAAATGCATGGCACATTTTTTGAGTTTATTGCTATATGGTCTTAATTATTGACTTTTTACATGTGCATCACCTCTCTCAAGTTTGTGAATGTCTTGGTTGAATTGTGAATTGAGCAAGTTATGAATGCTTAGAGCCTATGGAATCACAGGAAATAAATGTAAATTTCATGTTGTTCAATCATGTGGTGTGATATCATTTGATGAAGTGTTGTATTAGCTTTCATGCAGCAGATCTTATGTTGAGAACTACACCAATGACCCCTCTTTGACCCAACTCTTCTTTCACCATCTTCATATCTCTCTGCCTCATGAAAGGTTGCCTTCGTGCACATATTTAGCCTTGGCCACCTCCAAAAGCTTGGGGTGTCCATATCTACATCGCCCCGCTTCACTCTATCCACCATATGCCCTACCTACACCAAGGGAAAAAGAAAAGAAAAGAAAAGAAAAGAAAAGAAGAAAAGAGAAAAGTAAAAAAAAGATGCTCCTATTTAAGAGCATCTAAGTAAAGAAAAGATGAGTGTGCAAAAACACTCCAATCTCTTACCGCAATCATTTCCTCCTTCTGCATACCCATTGAGCTAGAAGACATCAAATCTAGCTCACTTTACCCTTTCTAAAGCCATGTGGGTCATTTGGTGTCATTTGAGGCATAAGATTGAATGCATGAAAGTGAAACAGCACTCCTAGTTATCATTGATTAATGCCAACATGAAATGGTTTACCCAAAATTGCATGAAGGACATATGGAAAGCTTGTGTATTCTATTCTCTATATTTGAAGTTTGTATGCTTAGTGATCTTTTCATGATTGGTTTGTGAAGGTGGAGAGGAGAGATGTGGAACGCATGCACTTAGTCACTTCTAAGATCATTTAGTAAATAATCTTTATTGCAGTGCATTTTATCATTCTTGTTTAATTGAAAGAAATTGAAGAGAGAGATTAAGTTGGAGCATACTTGAGGACAAGTATGTTTTAAGTTTGGGGTGGTGATGCATCCCTATTTTAGGGCTTCATCCTGTGCCTTTTTGCATGATAATCATATCTAAACATCATACATTACAAGTTATTCCCTTCAATATGATCTTTTATGCCAAATGCGTTTATGCCTCCTTTTGTGTGTATTTCGGGGCACTTATGCATGCATTGATGCATGGGAGAGAGATGGAGAACCTCTATGGGGTCTTACACCCCTAGAGTGGACCTATCTCTTCCCCGAGCTTTCCTTGGATGCACAATAGCAAGTCAAAGTAAAAGGAGGCTAGATGAAGAACATGAAGTAGATATCAACACCAAGAAGCCCCAAAATGGATGTGGTACTTTACCATGGTCATGGGGAATTATGTGCTAAAAGTTATAGGGAAGGTGCTCAATTTACACATGAATGACCATGGCCATGTTCATCACAACGGATGTGGTCACTAAAGACCCCATGGTTGTGGCCCCCAGAACGGTCGTGCCCAGCGCCTTCCACCTCACCCATGGTCAGCAACACGACTGTGGAGATGTATGCGTGAAGTTCCAAAAATTCAACAGGGAGTTGGTCCAATTTACATGAGAATGACCATAGTCGTGCCCATCAGTACGATCGTGGCCCATGAAGACTACCTCGCTCGTGGTAGGTTGAAGACACAATGACATCAAAGTGACCTGGCTCGTGGCCTCCTCCTCCAACACAGTCATGGTACCCTCTACCCACCACGATCGTGGAACCCCTCCACGCCTGTGGCCACCATACATACTTATCATTTCAACTCCACTTTCCACCTCAGCTATTCCACTGCCCACGACCATGCCATGCAACCCCCACCACGGTCGTGGCACTTCAATACGACTGTGGTGACCACCTAAACTTACCCATTTTCACCACTAATTTTCCCACTTTGCCCCTACTTACCCTAGTGCTTCCCCACCACCTATATATACATAGGTTGTGGCCACAGCACAGGGTTAGCCTCTCTTAGCTTCCATTACTCCCTTCCACCTACTCTAGAGCTCATTCATCTCCTTCCTTGCATTCAAGTCCTCAACCCACCATTTCCACCTCATTTCCACCATAGAAACCTAGTTTCTAGGTTTTTTATCATATTCCCCTTCATTTCCATCATCCACCTTGGAGGAGGGAGGTCATCCTACAGCAGCTAGGAGGTGAAGAAGAAGCTACTTTGAGCTCCATGGAGTCTTATCCCCTTCTTCTCATTTCTTTTATCTTTTCTTTGAGCATGTCTAGCTAAGCCCGTAGTGGTGGGTTGTTTGGGGTTAAATGTGACTTTGATACCATTTTGGGGGGAAATAATTTGTAATGAGCATAATTCCATTCTATGATGGTTGCCTCTTGCTTCTATCTCATTTCCCATTATCTTGCCTTGGAGGATACCATTATTGATGTCTAGAGGATCCATTCCATGGAGTCTTATCCCCTTCTCACATAAGGTTCTCAGTGTCAAGCTATATTTGTGTCAGACTCAGATCCACATACTACACCCCATAGTCATCTCCCTGATTCAGATCCCAACTAGACTGGGACTCTACAGTCTGGCTTTCTCCTTCCTACTCCCTTACTTTCTCTCTCTCTTCTCCCTCCTTTCCTTTATATCATCTTCTCTTTACAATCCTCACATGAATATGATTGTAGTGATGACTAACTCAGATAGGACTCATCTCCCCAAAATCCCAATAGACAAAGGGGTCTTCATATCATCTATTTCTCACCGCCATTGAGTCTCAGAGAGAAACCCTACACCTCCTTCCCTTGAGGGTAATTACGACTAGGTTTCATATTCCAAAGGTGTAACCAAAACCCTGGTCATTGTGCTATTTTAAATAGGGGAGGACAAAAATAGAGTTTCTAAAAGAAATTGGGAAATTAACAGGTAGTGATGGTTGCATTTTGGCAGTCATTCACAGACAATGAGTTGGTTGACTTCCCACCATTCAATCAAATGAACTGCCTCAAAACATTCTAGAATTAGTCATCTGATTTACTATTCTTGTTTGGTCAACTGACTAGATGTTCAATCACTTTAGTTTATCTTGTTCAATCCATTTATTACACATTCCACTTGATCGATTGGTCGGGTATATATCTAGTCAACCAATTTGTCTTTCCAATCTACCGATTGGGCTTTCATACCGTGTTGTTCTGATTGGTACCTAAACCTTTCCGCAACTAATTCAACTTGTGTCCATGGATCCTATGTGTGTGACCCAATACGATCCACACTACATTGGTAGTGATGTAAGTAATCATATTACGACTTTACAAGCAATGAGTTATATCAAGAAACACTTCAGTTCAACCCAAGAAATTGGAAAAGTTGGAGAACAACTTCAAAATAATGTTTTAACCCATGTCATGTTGACCATATAATCTCTTTGGCTTGTTATCTGGATTGAATCTGAGGCATGGAATCATCATCGTCTTAATTTTCAATCTATGCTTGTTCATCCAGAGTTGAATATTGAGATGCATTTGAGATTAGTATCATATATCTATCACATGAGCATGGCCATGTATATCATAGTCTCACTTATCAAGTGTCCAGGATATCACTCCATAGAAGGGACAAAATTCTATCTGTCACTCACAATAATCTTCATATGTCACAATGAACCCAAGTACTACTTGTATGGAAACCCTTATTTAAGTTCATGTTCAGTAGTGTTAAAGTGCAATGAACAACATGTGATCTTTGTAGTGACCAACGTTTTAGAAAGCAGGAAGCGGGAGGCGTGCGGAGAGCACCTTGTGGCCGCTTGAGCGCCACACGGGCGCTTTTTGATAAAGCAAGTACCTAAATTCTTCTATAATTTAATAAAAAAATATATACATATTTGTATATAAGTAATATATTTATAAGGAACTTTTATACTTATTTAGACAGCCTACACAAAAAAATAAAGCACCCAGATAGTTTTTGACACAGATGTAATATGGTATTTGGGTACTACTAATACCCAAATAGTTTACTTTCACTACAGTGAATATATTCTGATTATATGTACTAAAATGTAGTAAGCAGTAGAAGATATATAATGTATTAATGTAGATTATGCAGTAAACATTTAGAATATATTGAATGTTTTATTATCAATATCCAGTAAACAGTAGAATATATATTACACAATAAAATGTATTAGTACATTATATTATATAAGGTAGATGGGTACATAAATACAATATGTAGTAGATATTTATGTATGTATTGGTGCATTATAAAATGTATCATACAGTAACGTTTCATATTAAACAATGTACAGCAGCAATGTATTATATTATTACAGACTTATAGTATTGTATATTATATTACATGCTAATACAGTCACTCATGCACATACATAGATACTAGGCAAGTCAATATATAGTAGCAGCAACAACATTTGATTACAAAAAAGTGAAAAATGAAAGCAACGATACAAAAATCCAGCGCCCAAAAATTAGGCGGCCAAAAGAGGGCGCCCAAAACAAGGAATCAGGCGGGCGCATAGGCAGGTTAAAGCGAGTTTAGGCGGCCGCTTAATGGGTTGCCGCCTGAGTGGCCTCTCAAAGCCTTAACCAGGCAGTTGGGCCTTTTGGCCGCTCAGGCGGGCGCCTGGGATGCTTTTCAAAACACTGGTAGTGACTTTAGGTCTAAGGACCATAGTCACTATTATCACGTTGAGATATGATTATGAATGACATTGGCTTCCATGTATCATATACAAGTTTGATATGTCTGATACACTTGTTCATAACAAGTACCTATGTGTTTGATTTGATATCTTATATCATGGCCAATGAGACATAGTCATCAGTCAACGTAGATACTAGTCTTACGTATTATTTTCATCCTAATTTCCGCAAAAATATCTAAGAAATGACTTAAAAATGAATACTTTTAACATTCCCATGATATCATGTTTAGGTTCTCAACCTGAAATCACATGTCATTGAGTAATACATTCCTAGGACATTATTATGTTTAAACATTATCTTATATTGAAATAAATATAATAGACATAAATGCATATATTATCAATCAAATCAATTACAATGTATGCCATTACAATCATCATATGACTGGCTCTCAGGACATCAACCAACAATTAGTCAATAATAATGGTGGTAATATCAAGGATGCAAGTTCATCTCCAAGCACCATTGATATCTATGGGGTAGTGTTATAGTAATAGATGTCTTGGAGAATTTTTTTCAAGGATAGGAGGTCAACAATTCTAATATTTGCAAGGTGACAGAAAATATGGATCCTTAATTCCAAATTGTGTATTTTCATTCTCTATTAGGAGGCACAACGAAGTCATCCTAATAATTCCCTTAAACCCTTGACTAATAACCATCATCAACCCTCCTTCATCTTCATCTCTACCACCAATAATCCTAGTTACCTCTCATCAACTTGCCTTTGCAAACTACTACCTCACAACCCATCATCATCAATGACTTTCCTCATTATTTTTTTCGAGGAGGAACCATCAGATATTTGTCAAGGTTGATACGCATGTGACAAAGTATAAAGCAACCAAAATAGACCAAGTAAATCTTGAGTTAATTGGTATTAAGTAGTAGACTTAATGAGTTTATCTACTACAATGAGGTATGCATACTCTCTTTCCCTTTATGTCTAAGTCTATCATCTAAGATTTTCATATGAAACAATCATGTTACTATACCATATAGTAGGATTTTTCCATGTTTGTTTGACCAACTTCTTGATTCATTCTTACTAAGCTTACAGTTAGGCTATGTCTAGTTGGTTGCATGTATGTTTCATTCAAACAAATGTGATTTGGTTATAAACATATTCTTCAAAAGAATCGTTCTCAATGTGAATTTTACCACAACAATCGTACTTCGGGTCCATCTGCCTTTTATCAAGTTCATGTCCTCTATGAAGACTTCATTTTGAAAATCCTTATTCTGGAGCTACTAATCATGTGATTTGTTTGAAAATTAATTTTTAAAAATATTAAGATTGTTCAAGCATGTATGATGTATCAGTCAATAGCATATGTCTGGATGAGTATGATTTGTTATGAGTATGTGTGGCATGCCATGATTTATGATCTTATGTTGCATACACATTAAACTATAGGGAGCTGAATCAACCTATGTGCCATGTACAATTATGTATAGGAAATAGATTCTTCATGTGGCATATGTATTGGCTAATATTGCAACAGATAGGCACGTGTGGCAAACTGATTAAGTTCTTGTATTGTAATTTTGTTTGTCGATGAATTTATTCTTTACATCAAGTTTCTTATGCTTTTAATTAGCTCAGTACCCTTACCAAACTAGATTTTTATATTATCCACTTGCTACAATATCTTTCCCGGGCTCACAAGATGACAGAGTTAATCATGTGTCTTGATCTCAGTGGGAGCAGTATCATGTAATATACATATGTGAAAGTACATGTATATGTGTGTGTGGGTGTGTGGGTGCGTCGCGCTTGCACGTGGAGCATGTGTGAGAGAGAGTCTCTTTCTGAAGTCCGACCATCTGTATGGAATGACAATTAGTTAAGTTATCTTCACACACAAAATTAGTGCAATCGGATTTTTCGTATGTGCGTCTACACGATATACATGTTTGCATCAAAAAATCGTCTTGAAATACAATAGAGAGCGTTAAATATATTTACTTTGAGTGCATGATTTCCAACTCCGCTGACAATTAGGTAGATGAACACATTAGTATACCTAAATCCTCGAAGTTAGATTATTAGACTGTATTCAAATGCCTTCCACGCTCTCACAGAGATATGCCTCGGTCTCACACACAGAGATATATAATCAAAACTCAATTGTGTTATAGTAGCAATCTGGCTGATATATACATAGAAAATTGGAACTTCTTCAACATGTAACTTTTGTGGTTGTCTTAATTGTTTGCTTCGGTGCATATTTCTACTCATGTCGTAGCTTACATAGTGATAGCAACTATGCGATTTGAAGTGATACACTAACATTAAATTATTTTTATGCCAATCAAGATGCGCCGCTAGACATCCTAGTTTGTGGAACATGGATCATGCTTGACCAGCCACAGAACGATGGCCACTAAATCTCCACCCAATAAGAATCCCCAATGTTTCCATTACCCAGCTCTCTTTCATAGTATAGCCGGCTCCTTACTGTATCTCATTGTTAAGACACGCTTACATTCTAAGTTTTGTCAACCACATGGAAGTACATGCATTTTGTCGCTGCTCTTCAATTTATAGAACGTATTTTTCCACCAATTACTTTTTCATATTGATTTTTATCCTTTGTAGTTTCACTAACACCATATCATATGGCCCTCGCATCGTCCACACCTGTAATCTTCGTATCTTGTCCAGCGCCAATTTGGAAAGAGAACTTTTGGCACTCTACAGTCAGTTTTTTTCCTTAAACTGAGGTCAGTCGTATTCATCTTGCCCCTCAAGCAAGCAAAGTGATGTCATCCAGATTACATAAGACCGCCCTCGACCAACACTCATTTGCTCTGAGTAACCATTACTCACCAGCTTCGAAGCCAACTGCAACCCATCAATGCAGTCGTCATCTCTTCAGTGTGGCTCGGGCTATCATCTTCCCCGAGCACTGCAGCTTCTCAAGGACCACTTGACAACCCTACACCTTACTGTCAACCCAAGTTCCGTATAATAACCAAACATTTCAAACCCGATTTCAGACAAGGAGGGATACCCTCATGCCCCTGCTTCACATAATCACATCTCTATCTTAACAGAGTCTTCTTCTACAGTTCCAACAAGCTTTACACAACCTTGGCGTTGGCAGCTCAGACTAGCCAAGCCTGTACAGCGGGGAAAACAGTGTACCATTTGCTTCACAGATGAAGCCATGACCATGTTAACATGTTATAGATATTAGACTAGCCAAGAATTACTACCGCTGTTCAAAGTTTTCACCACTCAGCTGTGGCCTGTTTTCGTGTATAAATATCCGTATTAGTCTGGATAATCATAGTTTAATTAGTAAAGAAAATTCTCACTAACAAGTTTGATCCCTCGCTGTTCAAAGTCAAATAAGGTGAAGCATATAAAGGGTGTCAGATAAAAAGGCCGAGAATCTCTATTTACGGTAAAATCTCTTTCTCGTGACATCATGCCAAACAAGCATCACTGTTGTCGGCAATTGCAGTTCCAGTAGGAAATCCATCATAGTATATCATTCATCTCGCATCAGCATTTCAGCCTTATACCAATCACCCCGCCCACTAATTGATGATTTGTTATTGTCCGCTAACAGGTCACCACTAATTTCACCAGCCTGATTTTCTTTTGCAGATACGCTGCCTTCTTTCTCTTGTCTCAGCTAACCAGTCAGTAAATGAAGCAGAAAGCCCATTGTCGGCTACTGCAACACACAAGATACATTCTAAAGAAAACAGGTTAGTGTGTAATATTGCGCCATAGAATCACATAAGATACATAAATTGTCATGTTTACATTTCTTTGGACGTTAAGAGACACGTTTTTCAATCTCTTAGCCTCTGTACAGACCTCAAACAAGCCCTTAAGACATACAATAGTTTTTCATAATCATATGATTACAACAGATATATCTAGTAGCATAAGGCAACCGTGACGGTAACTGAAGTGGAAACTCAGAACAAATCTAGTTACAATAAGTGACAGGTTATCCTTTATTCCTTTATTCCTTTATTCAAATATAAAGGAGGAATATGGATTTCCACATCCAGTGCTGCCAATTAGCAGGCTTCTCACGTGATAAGCTGTGCATTGAGGTAATTATATAACATATTTCAACTTACACCGATAAATGTTGAAGAGCAAAACTTGGAGGTATCTTCTGTTTGATTACAGTTTCACAACTGGATAGGCAAGAAACTGGGTTTAATATCCCGTAATCGAAGCCTATAGCATTCCAGCAGAATGCTGTAGCATTTCCTCCAGAAGCCAGAGACAGTTGAATGTCCTGCAGAAGAATGTCTTCACAAGGGTAGCTGTCACTACAAGCTAAGCGTATAGCTTCCTTTGTAGCGGATGTCCCTTTGATTCCGTTGAACGAAATCCCTATCACTCTCACTGCATCAGTCTGCATTTTTCTCAAGTGTCACATTCAAGCGATAACATATCAGAAGAAGAAAATGAGAGCTTTGTTGGCAAACTACCTGGTTGGCACACGGAATGAAAGAGTCGCAATAGTACTGATCAATAATAATGGGATGTGAGACGTTTCTCATAAAAACATTTTCAAAAGAAATATCCCGGGCAAAACCCCTGCCTCCCTGTCGGAGAAAATAATTTATCGTCACTGTTAGTGTATAGTTGTGAATGACTAAGGTTCACGAGAAAAACACATAAGCGAGAGAGTGATTCTTGCCTGCCATGACTTGATTCTCAGTCCATTCTGTGTGTCGGTAATAATGGCTCCATTAACTTGAATGTCATGGACCTCATCCCAAGCGTTGGCCTTCCCCAAACTTCCAATACTGACATGTAAATTTGTTTTAGCGGCCAAATCCTTATGATATATAATTATCTTGATCAACTATTGAAACGGTAATATCTTTTTAGATACTGTCAATAATGACTGTAACCAATGCCTAGGTGTTTGCTCAAAGACCCGGCTCAAAGATGCTTTGCCACCAACTTATTGAGCTGTTCTTGCCTTATCTTTGTGCTTATACTATTTTGTTTTACATTTATTTTCATAGGTTAAATAAAACTCAAATACCATAAGATAGTAAGATAATAAATTTTCTAATAATTTTTATAAAAACAGGAATTTGAAACAACTTTAAGCTCTTAAATTAGCAGTCGGGAGTTGATAAATAACCTCGCCAAGAATCTGAGGTAGGGCTATTTACATTAACAAAGAGTTATAGAAAACTGCTTGATGGCACATTTTAGCTTATCTGACCTCCAGTTGGCAAGTGCCTATGCTGACCATGTACTATCCAGGAGCTTAGGTGATAGCTCTGATAAAAGCAACTTTTAGTCGATCACAGAACAAATGCAATGAGTTTAGACATGTAATTGTCTACCCTAACATGGTGCATATCATTCATTCACTCTTTTGTAATTAAAGCTTAGCCTATTTTGAAAGGCGAAAAAACCAATCTGATCGCTAATCCCAACTATGTTTTGATCAGCTAATTTCTGACTTGGAAGCGAAGTCTTGAGTATTCAAGTCCTGTATTTTGACCAAGACAGCTTTATATTTAGCTGTTGATTTATAGCAAGCCATCATTTTCAGATTAAGTGCGGCTATGCTCCCTCATTACCAGAAATTTGAGAGAAAACATCAGAGATTTGAGAGAAAACATCAGAGATTACTGCTTTCAGAAAGATGGTTAAAAACTTAAAATCAAAGTCTTCAGATATTATTTTAAAAACTAGTTTACAAGTGTCCAACTAGATTTTTTGATAATCGAGTGCCCAACTAGATATATAAGCATACGCAGAGATTATATAGAATATAGTAAACCTGATTTAAAACCGTTTCTAGAACATTAGATGAATTGGATGAACAATCAGAGATGTGGCAGAAAAAATATCCAACCCTGAAACTAAAAAATTAGAGGTTTAGCACTTTGAACTTGGCCACAAGGTCATGGCCACTATTCAATTTACTTGAAAATTAGATAAACTCGAACTTGACAGGCAAAGATGTCTTGGATGCAAGCTACGGTTTTAAAGGGCATTTCAAAGTAACCATTACATGTCTGTTCAAATTCCTGTATTTTACAAATATCTACCGCCATACCACAAACTATAGGAGAAAAAAAATACAGTTTCCATTTTAGATTATATACTGAATAAAGGAGGAGCATTGTAAAAGTGTACTTCGATAGTCTTTTTATATCAGTTTTTTTTCCTAACAATTCTTATTAGTGAAAATCTATAAGAAGCAGATTTTTTAATAAAGCAAAACTGCCAACAAATAACCAAGAACCATATATAAGACATACATTAGCTTATGACTAGACAAGCGAACATAGCTTCTATTCAGTCTTACCTTATTCCATGACCAGGTCCACATACAATATTTTTAATCTGCACCTTTGATGTGTTGCCAACAATAGATATGCAATCATCACCTACAACAATGCCATAGTGAATATAATCAATACACTTAAAAAAAAAACTGTTTTTACTTGTGAAGCAGATGCTTAGAGCTATACTAGTTGTAGAATTGCTAAGCGGTGATTCTCATTAGTGAACAAAGTGATTACACGCTCTCCTATGTATATGAGTACAAAAAGATCTACGAATATACTTAACTGGTAAATGGATACTCATATAATTATATATCAAGTAGACAGAGACAAAAATGCATAGTGGGCATTGGCCCCAATACAAATATCCTAACATTGCCCCGCAAGCTGGAGAGTATATGCTGTGTCGTCCCAGCATGGTACCCAAATACTGGAATAGGGCTGGAGGTAGCGACGTGGTAAGAATATTAGCAGCTTGATCCCTAGTCTGCGCTTGTGATGTCACAATTTTCTTAGCTTTGACGAGGTCCGAAAGAATGTGACGGTCTACTTCGATATGCTTTCCAGGCTCATGTAAGACTCTATTGTTTATAGTATGTATACTAGTTTGGTTCTTAAAGTTGGTGTCTTGATAGGAATCCCAAACTCGGCAAGAACGGATTTTACTCACAGAAGATCACAGCATGCATACTCAATATTCTGCTTACGTGCTTGATCGAACACAGACTGATTGTTTCTTACTCCATGCAATAGAATGTGTTGGATAAATTGGATATTATGATAAATCCCTTTGTTTCGATGATGACAAACATTTCATTCTTATTAATCTAACGAGCTACTTAAGTGTGCAGGAACAAGGTGATGACAAAGTTCTAGGGAATCCTTACGCTTGAATGTTTATAAATGTCATACAATGTAATCATTTGTAAACTTGTACAAATATATAATGTACAAGTACTTAGACTTCATGTAAATCAAGCGTTAGATCTCCCTAGCTAAACACCACACTTAGTTAGGTCATCTCCTTCTAATAGATCACATAATGTACACTCATGCACATACTTAGTATCTTAATTAAAAGATTGAAAACAGAGTCAATCTCGGTCGACCACACTCCTCGACCGAGACACTCTCGGTCGACAAACTTCTCGACCGAGATTGACCAAAAGTAGCCGTTAGACACAGCAGTTGACAGTTGCAAATCAACGTTAATCCAGAGAGCCTGTCGGTCGACAAATCCTCGACCGACTGGGCATCTCGGTCGACAAGTCCTCGACCGAGATGGTCTCTGACAGCAACTGCAGAATTAATTAACTAGTCGTTGCTAATGCGCCTAACTTATTCCTAACGGATAGTTAAGCACTAGGAACCCCCTAGAAGTTGTCTAGAACGTCCTTAAGCATACTTAGGCCATTCCTATATATAGGGTAAGCCATAGGACACTAGAACACACTTGTTACACTTGAGAATACACTTGAGCATACTTGAGCAATCTTTTGCAAGCAAAATTTGAGCACTGTGATCATTGGCCTACATTCTCCTTAGCTCAATCTCGTGTCCTATAGGCTAGATTCTCCTACCTACAGCAATCACAAGTTCACATACTTGGCTAGGAGATCTTACGCTTGATCTAGGCATATCAAGCCTTGGGCTTAAAGGATAAGTTGTAATTTCTGTTTTCCTTTCTTGTTCCTGTTTATCTTGTGTACTCTCCTTGCTACTCCTAGGGTTGGAGGCTGCGGATTGGAGAGGGTTGACTTCTCAGGTGGAGAAGGGGACTTCAAGCTACTTCAAGAAGGCTATCGCAGGGGAAGCTACTTCAGAAGGCTGGTGCAACGGGAGTTGGTGCATCTACTTCAAGGGAAGGCTGCTTCAAGGTTGGCGATTACTTCTAGGTGAAGGCTGCTTGAAGGGTTTAGGAAAAGAGATTGTATTTTATGTAAATTCCTTGAAGAGGTAATAAAATAAATTTCTTTTCAAATCCCGGTTGGGTAAGCAACCGGGTAGTGGACTGACGGCTATAGTATTTGCTATAGTTGGAACCACTCTAAACCTTGTGTCTCCTTGTCCAATATTCTCTTTGTGGTTGTTGAAGTGCAATAATTGTTAAATTATCTATAAAACTCTATTCACCCCCCCTCTAGAGGTTTTCAATTGGTATCAGAGCAGGCTTCAAGGAGCCCTAACAAGGTCTTGAAGAGATAAAGGGAGGAGGTGACTACAACCACAAGAAAAGGAGCATGGACCAAAGTTCGACAAGTTGCAATTGGTGCTTAGGAACAAAGCACTCTACGTCTAAATGTCCATGGAGGTCAAAGAAAGGAGATGCACATAAAGAGTGTTTCGTTGCTACAATAAGTGAGGAAGAAGAAGAAGAGGTAAGCTTGCTTGATTTACCCAAGGAGGAGTTAGTTGCTATTATTGAAGAAACACATAATAAATATGTTGAATGCAAAAAGAAGTTAAAGAAATCCAGTAAAGAAAATGATGATCTAAATGCTAGACTTCTTGCTCTTACATCCGAAAATGACGATTTATATGCTAAATTGAATACTCTTGGTTTTGAAAAAGACAGCATTATGTCTGATAATCGTACCTTGAAATCATCTCTAAGTAACAGTGAAGTAAAGATCTTTACTCTAGAAACAAACTATGATCTTCTATGTCAAGAAAAAGCTGAATTGCTTACAAAATTAAATGATTTTCAAAAACAACCTATATTGTGCACCCATGTAGATTATGACAATATAGTGAAAGAAAGAAATATGTTATCATCCAATCTAGACCAAGCAAAATTAGATATCAAGAAAAGAATGGATGAGATCGTTAAGTTGCAACAAGAAGTTAGTAAGTTAAGCAACAATGGAATCCTTGATAGAATATTAGAAAATTCCTATCATCAAATAGGGAGAAGAGGACTAGGTTATAAGCCTAATGAGAAATCCCATCAACAACCTAGAAGAACACAAGCGAGTCAATCTGCTTATATACCTAGAGGCACAAAAATGTATATACCCAAGAATAACCTAGATCAAAACCATAGAAAAAGGCTTGAGGTTGATTCAATTTGTTGTCATTATTGCTCACGCCTTGAACATTATTCTTTTTCATGCCCATACAAGAAAAAGCATGTCGAGATGGTATGGGTTCCAAAACCCCCAAATTAAATAGGTTCGACTAAGTTGAGATATGACCAAAGACCTTAATTTGTATATCCTTATGTCTATCTCAACTTAACATTTAGGGATAACAAAATCAAAAATTAAAAGATTTAATAGCACCTTGATACACATATGTTTATCTCAAACTGATCTTTGAATAAGATACAGCCTATATTGCACTTGAAATATATTTCTGAAACAGTTTCCAGAAACTTGATCGGTCGAGAAGTTGTCGACCGAATAATCCTCGGTCGAGCAATTGTCGACCGAGCATATCACTGTTCTCAGACTGCTGTAAATCTTTACATTGTATGTGAAAATTATTCTTAACTGATCATGCTTACATTTCTATTTAATCATTCTTTTATTGCACATTTCTTTTTCAGAAATACTTGCAATGAATAAAATGTTTCAAATAAATTTTTGTGTGCTTTTATATTAAGCATCACTTATTTTAGTCTATCCAAAGTAATCTTAAATTCATGAATGGATATTATTCTTGAATATGCTTCATCATATTTGATGTCCTTATTAAACTCTCATAATTAGTACACTTTAATGAGTCTCAAATTGATATTTGCAAGCTATCTGCAGAACTCATACTTCGCATATGAATGATTCATACTGGAAACCTGCAGAATATGCCTCTTGGTTAAAATAAAATTTGACCAAGGGGCGCTATGGTCGTAATCAAGGGCGACCTAAAATAAACTTTGATAAAAATTGTTTATTTGAACATTATTTTATTGAACTTAATCTTAGCATATTTTTAAAATCAAAACGTCAAATCATTTGTGGTAATTAGAAGCCTTAAATATTATTACTCCCTTGGAATATACATATACATATGCTCTACAAAAATGTTCTATGATTTGCATTAAAATTCAGTCAAAAAATTTTTGAACTCAGTAAGTCTGTCGGTCGACGACTTCGTCGACCGAGAATCACTCGGTCAGCCCATCTCACTCGACCGACAAATTCTAAACAGACTCAGTATCGGACGAACTATCGGTCGACGAGTGCTCGACCGAGACAACGTCGGTCGACAAGCGCTCGACCGAGAAATAGCCGTTGGATATGACCGTTGCGACCCGACCGTTATGACCGTTTTCTTTACCGTTGGAGGACCAAGTGGCGCGTCTGCAACTCGACCGTTGCGGACGCTCGGTCGACGAGTCGTCGACCGACCGGGTCGCTGGAATTCTATAAATAAGTGCAAAAACGAGCCACTTACTCACACTTGCATTTCCTTGCTTCCATAGTCCATCTCTAGTGCAATTTCGTGCAATCCTTCAGCACTCTTACCCTCAAATCTTCCTTGCTTCTTCTCCACTCTCAAGAAACACAATGGCCTCATCATCAACTGTCCGTGGAAAGAAGAGAAGATCGGGAAGCCACTCCGCCACTGACGATCATCAATGACATCGCCTTCGTCGACGGAGATGCTGGAGATAGATACTTTCGGCTTTCCTCTAAAGCTCCTCTTCCCCGACGTCCGGTCGAAGTGATGGACTTCATCAACATAGTCGACCTGGAGCATCTCTTTGGAGTACAAAAGCTGAAGGACTTCATCAATCCATCCTTTCCTTCCTATTCTATTAAGGTAGTCAACGAATTCTATGCCAATCTTCTATCCCACACCGAAAATGACACCACATTCTTCTACACCATGGTCAATGGGCATAGTTTTAAATTTTCCGAAGGGGATATTCTTGACATGCTTGAAATTGATATAGATGAATATCAAGATTTCCTTGACCTTACCACCGGCAATCCAATAAATTTATTTTCCCATGATGACCACACCACTAGTCTTAGTGATATAAAAAGAGCCATATTTCAAGCCAATACCACTTGTCATGAAGATAGGGGAACCTATTATGCAATAAACCTAAAACCGGCATGTAGAATAGTAAACCTCATTGTTTCCACCAACATACATCCACGAGCCAATAAATCCGAGGTTCCTATCTTCCGTATGTGTCTAATTTATGCTATCATAAAAGAAATTCCCATCAACTTCATTCGCATAATACTTAAAAATATGCTTGAGTTTTCTGGCAATCCACCATATGCCGATTTTGTATGCCAGATTACTCAACATTTTCTTAAGTCAAACATTGAAGATATGGGATACATATGGGAGCGTAGACCACCAAAGATAAGTAAGAACACCGTAGAGAAGATGGGAATTGACTTTGGCCATAAAAGGGCAAGAGTAGGAGAGTCATCACATCAGGATATACCACCCCCTCCTCCTACTAACCTTTCCATTGATCCCATCCAAAATACCCTTACTTATATTGCTGGCTCCCAATATCATCTTAGTAGACAATTAAACTACAATCACCATGCCATGACATACTTAAATCAAAGAATGCAAAACCTTTCTCCTGGCCAAACCGATGAATATCCGCATTCTTTAAACCCTGGCATGCTCAACCCATTTAACCCCTCATACAACTACTACCAACCTCCATCTTCACCATCAATGGATCTTGCACATACTCAATTTTCTTCCATACAATTGCAAGACATAGCTGCTCACTTCCGATTTGACCGAGTTCCCACTTTCCTGGAAGCATATGCGTTGACTACAACTGGTGCTTTGGATTGGCAAACTCTGGTCCAATACTATGGAGCCGAGCCATTTCTTGGGAAAGATCCGGACATCGATGTAATTCTTAAATCTTTCCTGTGAAGTTTTGGAGTTGTAATAGTTGTAATGAAAATGATTATTCAAATTCTATATGATTGTAATCTTCTTCATGCTCTTGAATGAAATTTGCCATTTTTTATTCACATGGTTATTTGTTTGGCATATGAGACATCTTCAAAACATGGATTATAAGTTCATTAGTGTAGAGCATAACAAATAAGGGAATAATAATTCAAACAGGCAACTATTACAATCAAAATTAAATTTTCAAATAACAAAACAGTTCTCCAGAAACATTCTCGGTCGAGCAACTAGTCGACCGAGAACATTGTCGGTCGAGCAACTGTCGACCGACTGGGTTTCTGTTTTTCAGATTAACATAAATTGCATACATCTTTGTTAAATCTTGGACATCCTATATATTTGCTTAGTATTCAAACTTTCATCTATCTAAGGGGGAGCAAAGCATAAGAAAAAAGAGGAGATTATCAAAACTTTGAACATTTGATTAAAGAAGCTTACAAAAATATTATGTGTAGCTGAAAATTTTCAAGAAATTTATGAATTTATTGAAAATGGTATCTTGTATTTACAGGAATTCTCTACCCAAAATAGGGCTTTTAGATGGAGACATTTTTATGTAATCTAAGCTTAGAGGATTCTCATTTAATCTAGGGCTTAACATCCTTTGATTCATGAGAAATCAATATACATTTATCATATGCTTAAAGGAATCTCATATCATTTCAAGGCTTAACATCCTTTGCGAATGATTAAGAAACAAATTGTGGATAAATTAGATAAAAATCCATGTTCCTAATAGGATATCTAATTAAGGGGGAGCATTATATTAAGGGGGAAAAGAAAAATAAAACATTCAACTTGGATATCTTTTTGAAATGACAAAGGGGGAGAAAGAATATAAAAGAGTTTCATCACATCTTGGCCAGCACTCACTTGAAAAACATAAATAGCTACAAAAAGTAAAATTTCAGGTATGAAACTCACATGCTTTATATTTCCTTATTTCATATTTAGGAAATGTTTGTCATCTTCAAAAAGGGGGAGATTGTTGGATAAATTGGATATTATGATAAATCCCTTTGTTTCGATGATGACAAACATTTCATTCTTATTAATCTAACGAGCTACTTAAGTGTGCAGGAACAAGGTGATGACAAAGTTCTAGGGAATCCTTACGCTTGAATGTTTATAAATGTCATACAATGTAATCATTTGTAAACTTGTACAAATATATAATGTACAAGTACTTAGACTTCATGTAAATCAAGTGTTAGATCTCCCTAGCTAAACACCACACTTAGTTAGGTCATCTCCTTCTAATAGATCACATAATGTACACTCATGCACATACTTAGTATCTTAATTAAAAGATTGAAAACAGAGTCAATCTCGGTCGACCACACTCCTCGACCGAGACACTCTCGGTCGACAAACTTCTCGACCGAGATTGACCAAAAGTAGCCGTTAGACACAGCAGTTGACAGTTGCAAATCAACGTTAATCCAGAGAGCCTGTCGGTCGACAAATCCTCGACCGACTGGGCATCTCGGTCGACAAGTCCTCGACCGAGATGGTCTCTGACAGCAACTGCAGAATTAATTAACTAGCCGTTGCTAATGCGCCTAACTTATTCCTAACGGCTAGTTAAGCACTAGGAACCCCCTAGAAGTTGTCTAGAACGTCCTTAAGCATACTTAGGCCATTCCTATAAATAGGACAAGCCATAGGACACTAGAACACACTTGTTACACTTGAGAATACACTTGAGCATACTTGAGCAATCTTTTGCAAGCAAAATTTGAGCACTGTGATCATTGGCCTACATTCTCCTTAGCTCAATCTCGTGTCCTATAGGCTAGATTCTCCTACCTACAGCAATCACAAGTTCACATACTTGGCTAGGAGATCTTACGCTTGATCTAGGCATATCAAGCCTTGGGCTTAAAGGATAAGTTGTAATTTCTGTTTTCCTTTCTTGTTCCTGTTTATCTTGTGTACTCTCCTTGCTACTCCTAGGGTTGGAGGCTGCGGATTGGAGAGGGTTGACTTCTCAGGTGGAGAAGGGGACTTCAAGCTACTTCAAGAAGGCTATCGCAGGGGAAGCTACTTCAGAAGGCTGGTGCAACGGGAGTTGGTGCATCTACTTCAAGGGAAGGTTGCTTCAAGGTTGGCGATTACTTCTAGGTGAAGGCTGCTTGAAGGGTTTAGGAAAAGAGATTGTATTTTATGTAAATTCCTTGAAGAGGTAATAAAATAAATTTCTTTTCAAATCCCGGTTGGGTAAGCAACCGGGTAGTGGACTGACGGCTATAGTATTTGCTATAGTTGGAACCACTCTAAACCTTGTGTCTCCTTGTCCAATATTCTCTTTGTGGTTGTTGAAGTGCAATAATTGTTAAATTATCTATAAAACTCTATTCACCCCCCTCTAGAGGTTTTCAGAATGCTTGCCTATCATAAATACAAAATTAAGACTAGATTGGCGGTCTTGAGCTTCTCCAGTCGAATATGTATCCGCATATCCAGAGACTAATATGATCATTCGTGTAGGCTATTCATAGAACGATCCTCTTCCTGAGGCACTCTTCAGTTATTGCAAAATACATTTGTTAATATATATGTTCTGTTATATGTGTCCTGTTATTTATTTTGTTATTTTACATTATATGTGGACCTCTCTGTAATTGTCTTTTTCAATAAATAAAAGGGTGCACACATTGTGCAACCCTAAGCTTTCCGAAACTACTGACTCTTTCTCATGGTACCAGAGCAGTAGATCCAGCCGTCATCCCTCCCTCCCTCCCTTCTCTCTCTCCCCCCGCCCCGCACCCCTCCCCGCCGCTAGCCCCGCCCGCCGCTCCCGCGCCCCGCGACAGCACCTGCGAGCCGCCGGGCCACCGGGGCCGGAGTGCCTCTGTGGCTGCTCGCCACCAGGCTATTTTGATTTGTGAGGGCTCCTTCTTTTGCCCACGACTGTCCGGTGGCCTAATCTCTTCTTGACGTAGATCGTCGTTTTTGATTTTTGTCTGCCTGCCCGTGTAGGCCGGTGCGCCACCGGGTCCTCTACTGTGCTCCGGCGTAACGCATATGTGAGAGGTTCATGTCGTTGTGGATTTGTGCTTGCTTCTGCCTGCCTGACGGCGTAGACCGTCTTCTGTCTGCTCCTGCTTGCCTGTGCCTGTGTATTTGAGTTTTGGGACTCCGCTGCCTGCTTTTCTGTTGCTCTCATGGCGTCTTCTGGAGATGAATCGAATCGTCAAGTTACGACTGTTAAGCTTGACGGGCGCAACTACCAGCACTGGGTATGCTCCATGATGATCTATGCTAAATCCCAAGGAAAATACTCGCACTTGATCTGTGTCGGTCCGGTACAACCTGCAGAGAACGTCGATTCCAAAGATGTGAAGGAGTATGATGACTGGGTCCGGGACGACTCGACCGTGATGACGTGGATTCTCAACAGCAGCGTTGAGAAAATCAGCGTCACCCTTCTTCGACTACCTACGGCGAAGCAGATGTGGGATCAGCTCGCCAGCACATACTCGCATAGCCAGAATCCCAAGAAGGTGTTTGACATCACCAAGCAGCTGGGACGTCTACACTTGACGGGGTCGAACATTGCGGATTATTTTTCTGCCTTTACCGGATTGTGGGGGGAGCTGGAGTCCTACCACCCACTATCCATAGACTTGGCCACCATGCAGCGTCAGCGAGGCGAGCTGCAGTTGGTCCAGTTCCTTTGTGGGCTGCCAGAGTCCTACGCTGGTGTAGTTGATCAGATCTTGGCGAGTGATCCACTTCCATCTCTGCAGAGTGCCTACAAGCGCCTTCAGCGCCTGCCTTCTTTGTCGTCGACGCTGTCTTCTGATGCTGGGGACTCCACTGCCCTTGCAGCCATGTCTGGCCGTAGCCGCGGTCGTGGCCGTGGCCGATTTTCTGACAGCCGCCCTCCCCTTAGTGCAGGACGGGGACATGCTACTTATGGACGTGGAGCTCCTCCTGCTGCACCTTCTGCTGTTGCGCGTCCTCAGCAAGGACAGCGCTTCTGTACCTTATGTGGTCGGTCCAACCATATAGAGGAGAAATGCTGGGAGAAATATGGTAAACCAGCGTGGGCCAATGCGGCCACTGACTCTCCTACTGCTGCTTCTGAGGTAGCCACCTAGCCTGCTGAGTCTGATTCTTCGGGTGCGACTGCCGACTACATCCGTGCTGAGGTGGAGCGCTTGTTACTTGAGCGCACTGGCTCGTCTTCTGCTGCATCGACTAATGGAGCCCATGCTGCCACTTATTCTGGTTGTAACACTGCCTTCCTCAATACTCCTTCCTCTAGTGCTGGTAATACAAAATGGGTCATAGACTCGGGTGTTTCTTCTCATATTTCTGGAAATAGAGCTTTATTCAGACATTTATCTAAACCTGCTAGTAATTCTTCTGTCATGCTTGCTGACGGCTCTAAGTCTGCTGTTTCTGGAGTCAGAGATATTATTTCTAAATTTCTACTGAAATCTGCTTTATATGTGCCTCGGGTTTCCTCTTAATTTATTATCGGTCAGCAAAATACTGTGAAGTCTGAATTGTAGCCTGACCTTTATACCTGGTTCATGTGTTTTTCAAGACCTTCGCACGAGGATGAAGATTGGTGGGGGGCATGAAGGATCTGATGGACTCTATTATCTTAGATTATTTGCCGAAAGTAGACAAAGTAGTTGTGGCTTCTGCACTATCCTCTTCCGTTTCAGCTCTACAGTGGCATTATCGACTTGGGCACCCATCTTCTGAGAAGCTGCGACATATTGTTTCCGATGTTGGCACACATGTTTCAGTGCGAGTCTTGTCAGTTAGGAAAGCAGACTAGGGTTGTTTATCCTAAACGCTCTCAGATTAGTAGCAAAAAGATTTTTGATTTAGTTCATTCTGATGTATGGGGTCCTTGTCATGTGCCAAGTTTGTCTGGACACAAATATTTTATTCTGTTTATTGATGACTTTTCTCGGGCCACTTGGTTGTTTATGATGAAAAGTAGGTCTGAAGTTTTGTCTACTATTAAATTCTTTTTTGCTGAGGTGAAAACTCAATATAATATGCCTGTTAAAGTCTTTCGTACTGATAATGCTCTTGAGTTTGTTCAAAAAGAAGTGGCTTTATTTTGCAAATCCGTTGGCACTTTACATCAGACCTCATGTGTGCATACACCCCAGCAAAATGGAGTAGTTGAGCGGAAAAATAGACATTTGTTAGAGGTTGCCAGAACTATTATGATGCATACCCACGTACCTCGGTTGTTTTGGCCTGAGACTATCCTGACTGCCTGTTTTCTGATAAATAGAATGCCTTCATCTGTGATTGGGAACAAAATACCTGCACAAGTTCTGAACCCTGACACACCTTTATTTACTGTACCTCCTCAGATTTTTGGCTGTACATGTTTTGTGAGATTGCTTGGACCTTCTTATGATAAACTGTCTCCTTGTGTTGAGAATGTATTTTTTTTGGGGTATTCTTGTACTCAGAAAGGATATAGATGCTAGTCCTACTGCGAAAAAATGGTTTACCAGCAGCGATGTTGTCTTTTTTGAAGATACACCCTACTATTCTACTGGAGGAGATAGTCTAAAGTCTGATATTATTGCTTCTCCACTGCCTGTTACTGTTGAGTGTTTTTCTGATAATTCTGATACTGTGATTCCTGAGCATACGACACCTCCTATCATTGTTTATCAGCGCAGGAACAGGGCACCTCCTGAACAAGAACCCCCCCAGCCACACCAATCTTCACCTCCAGAAGGTTCTGCTACACCTGAGGTAACTTCTGATCTTGATATACCCATTGCTCTAAGAAAGGGTACTCGTTCCTGCACATCTCACAATATTGCTCATTTTGTATCTACTGATTATCTGAATGTCCATGCTAGCAATTTTGTTTCTGCCTTGTTTGTTGTTACTGTTCTAAAGAATATTCATGATGCCTTAAAAAGTATTGCTTGGACGTCTGCTATGAAAGAGGAGATGCTTGCTCTTGCTGACTGACATACTTGGGAGTTGGTGGATCCACCTCCTCAGTGTAAGCCTGTAGGCTAAAGATGGGTGTATGCTGTGAAATACCATCTTGATGGAACTGTAGAACGTCTGAAGGCACGCCTAGTTGCAAAAGGGTATACGCAAACCTATGCTATTGATTACTTCGAAACTTTCTCTCTAGTTGCCTGTCTTAATTCAGTCAGAGTTCTACTTTCTGTTGTTGTTAATCTTGATTGGCCCCTGCTGCAGTTGGATGTGAAAAATGCCTTCTTGTATGGTGATTTACAAGAGGAAGTCTATATGGAGCAACCCCCTAGATTTGTTGCTCAGGGGGAGTCACACAAAGTCTGCAGGCTGAAGAAGTCTATTTATGGGCTCAAACAGAGTCCTCGTGCCTGGTTTGATAAAAAAAAGCAAAATTCTGATTGACTTTGGGTTTCTGAGATCTCAGGTGGATCATTCTGTCTTCACTAAGAAGACTTCTGCTGGCATTGTTATTCTGATTGTATATGTAGATGATATTATTTTGTCGGGCAGTGACTCTCTTGGTATTCAGGCTACTAAAGCCCATCTGTGCAAACACTTTGCTACCAAAGATTTGGACAAGCTTCGGTATTTTCTGGGCATAGAAGTATCTAGAAACTCTAATGCTCTTGTGTTGTCTCAGAGGAAGTATGTCTTAGATCTCTTGCAGGAGACAAGTATGCTTGGAGCTAGACCTGCTGACACTCCTCTAGATCCCAATGTCAATTGGGATGATGAGTCTTCCCCAGTTTTTGTTGATAATAAGAAGTACAGGAGGCTGATTGGTAAGATGATTTATTTGATTGTGACTAGAGATGACATTTCTACTGCAGTGGGCCTTCTTAGCAGGTACCTAGATAAACCCAGACAGTCTCACTGGGATGCTCTATGTCATATTATGAGATATCTGAAAAAGTCTCCTGGCAAGGGACTTCATTACAGGAAAAATGGACATTGTTCTCTTGAGGGTTATTCTGATTCTGACTAAGCAGGGAGCAAAGCTGACAGGAAATCCACTTCTGGTTATTGTACTTATGTTGGAGGCAATTTGGTCACATGGAGAAGCAAGAAACAAAATGTGGTTGCCAGATCTAGTGCTGAAGCCGAATACAGGGCCATGGCCCATACTGCCTGTGAACTTCTGTGGGTGCGCTCTCTCTTGAAAGACTTCGGGGTCGAGTCTTCTTCTGCTATACCCATGCACTGTGACAACAAAGTTGCTATTTTCATTGCCAACAATCATGTTTATCATGAGCGCACCAAACATATTGAGGTTGACTGCCATTTTAATCGGGAGTCTATTCATACTGGCAAGATCTGCACTCCTTTCACTCGCTCTGAAGACCAAGTTGCTGATATCTTCACCAAACTGCTGGCTAAGAAGCATTTCTGCACTCTGGTGGACAAGTCGGGCATGATTGACATCTATGCTCCAACTTGAGGGGGAGTGTTAATATATATGTTCTGTTATATGTGTCTTGTTATTTATTTTTTTATTTTACATTATATGTGGACCTCTCTGTAATTGTCCTTTTCTATAAATAGAAGGGTGCACACATTGTGCAACCCTAAACTTTCCGAAACTACTGACTTCTCAACATTATAGAATATTTCACCAGTGAGCCTCCAGAAGGGAGTTTATCTGTTGGCTGACAACACCAACAACACATGAGATATCTGGTCGGTTGATTGTCAAATAAATGCAGCTTTCTGACAATGCGCCAATATTTCTCTAGATCGGGGAAACTCCCCTCATAATGGGGCTTCATATGGTAGTCCATAGGAGTAGATGTTGGAACAAGTGTATTGCTTGAACCTATTTTGAGAATGACATAAATCCTATTATTGTTTCTTCAAACTATGTTATTAAGCGTTTCAATAATGTCCTTATTCTTGAGAACTGGCAACAGAAGTCCCATATCTTGTGGTTGCTACTCAGGTGATCAAATACCAACTTCTTTCATTCTTATGTGAAAGCTCACAGACAAAGAAACAACATGATAAAGTTGAAAGACCGTAATGATCAGCGGACCGTAGAAGGAGTAATCTGGAGGCCCTCCTATTACTCATTTCAAACACATATTTGCTACAGACAATGCTGCAATACATGCAAGGGCCAGTCTCATATTCATTGGTAGGTTCCCAACTATTAATCAAGTGACAAAGCAAAACTTGCTGCAATGTCCAAGGAGGAAGGGTATTCCATACTGCATGAAGATGGCACCTCTGAGGGCTTGGATTCTCACTTGTACTAGAGGTGTCTTGTTGATGACATAATTTTCCTGTGAAGATTACTATTGGAAATGAAATCTGTCACCCTCTGGAGGGTTGTCAAACCATTATTATATGGCAGTTTTATAGATGGATAGTTACAGAATATTCTTTTTTATCGAGGATATATCTAGAATATTCGTTTCTAGAAAGCATATCTACAGGATATACTTTTCCTGCATTTATTATATTTATTACATTTTCAAGGAATACAGCTGGGCGCGGAGTTGGCCCAGTGGATCATCCTAAGGACCGTCAATGAAGCAAAACGGGTTCTATCCATGGATCCATCAATGATTTATATCCAGCCACTCATCCCGGGGTTTGGATGGTTTAAACGGACGCCAAGGGGATCACCCCCTTCTATAATTCTTTTTTTTTTTTTACATTTTCAAGGAAAATGCTCTATGTGTTTATAGTTTTATACAATCTTATACGCCCCTGCAGTTGAAGCGGCAGGACTAACGCTCAGGCTGGATTGAAAATGTCGTAACAAAAGGCAAGGCATGCCTTCCGTAAAAAATGTTAGCATATAAAAATTCTTCAAGCACATGTAGCACACAAGCGTGACCAATCTACACTTTCTCATGCATAAAGTGAATGTCATGCTCAAAATGCTTCGTACTTTGATGTTGTACAAGGTTACTAGATAAATAAACAACATTGGCATTGTCACAATAAACCATAGTGGTATTACGCAAAGGGATGCGAAACTCGAGTATGACATTGTGGAGCCAGCATGACTCAGCAATAGCATTAGCAACATCATAGTACTTAGCTTCAGCTCTAGAGAGGGAAACACTAGCATGGCCTTTAGATGATCAAGAAACCAGATTATCGTCTAAAAAATACAACAGCCAGAAGTAGAGTTGTGAGAAATAGGAAAACCACCCCAATTGGCGTCAGAATAAGCATAAACACATGTGGTGGGCGTACCATGATCCAAGGTTCCCTGAAGATAACGTAAATTACACTTTGTTGTCAAGGAATCTATTCACGAGACGAGTCCATGCATCATGGGTGGTGCATCTGATTCAAGGATTTCAAGCACAATTTCATCCGTGATGGATGAATAAAACTATTACAAAATGAGGACATCGAGTTGCTTCCATAGATCCGCATTGGCGCCTTCAGAAGAAGAGTTGTTGAGATATTCTTGCACTTTGTATGTATTAGTATATACACTTTACTGCTTTTCTATACTTAGTGTATTTTGCTTTATGCTTTTTCTCTTTTTCTATTGTGTACTCTTTATCCCACATGGGTCATCTCTATACCATGTGTACTCTGTTTAATCATCCAATAATAAGCAATCTCGTTGCCGACTTCTAGATGGTATCAGAGCGGGCCGATCCACCTTAAACCTAATCCCTCTCTCACCCCAACCCTAGCCGCCATCTTCTCCACCAACCCTAGCCGCTGCCACCCCCCCCCCTCTCGCTACAGTACCGCTGCTACAGTACCGCTGCTACAGTACCGCCATCCACCCCTCCAATCTCTCCACCAACCTCCTATCTCCTAGCTACACCCGCTTGTGTGGCCTAATCTATCACAGGCCCCTCCGTCTAGCTCCGTTTCTATTTCTGAAATCTCCAGACAGCCCCGGCGTTTTCCAGTTCTGGCACGTTGACGGCGTAAACGGAGTTTCTCTCTTTCTGCCTGTGCCTCATGGTGGAGTGACTGATCCTCCATGTTGGCGTAGGTTTTTTTATCTCTATCTACTGCCCTACGTGGGTTTTCTAAGATCCATGCGTGGATCTTCTATCTGCTACTACTAGTCCATGCGTTGGACTTCTGCTGCTTTCTGCTACTGCTCTCTGCGCCCGTGCTTCTGCCCCTTCCAATGGCGACACCTCACCTTCCACGCAACTTGTGTGTCACTACTGTGAAGTTGGATAACTCCAACTATCACCTCTGGGCGGCTTCCTTCGAGCTATGTGTTAAAGCACAAGGGCGCTATTCTCATCTAACTACCAAAGGACCGACGGTCCCCGCTACTGATGCTGATGAAAAGACTAAGCAGGCCTACGATCTTTGGTCCAAGGAGGACTACGGCGTTATGACATGGATGGTCAACAGCGTCGATCCCAAGATCAGCCAGTCACTTCTTCGCCTCCAGACTGCAAAGGAAATGTGGGAGCAGCTCTCTCATGTATACTCTCATCAGCAAAATCCTAAGAAGGTTTTTGAGATCTTCAAGCAACTTGCCAAACAGGAATTTTCTGCTACTGATTCTATTGAGGACTACTACACCACCAGTTGTGCTCTCTGGGATGAATTTCAGGTGTATCATCCACTTTCTGCCGACATCACTGAAGTTCAGCTTCAACGGAACGAACTTATGCTTGTTCAGTTCCTTGCTGGTTTGCCATCTTCCTTCGCTGGAGTTGTGGATCAGATCCTATCCAGTGATCATCTGCCTACCCTTCAGGATGTTCTCAAAAGGGTTCAGCGTCTGCCATCAGTTTCGCAGCACCTTTCTGATACTTCTGATAGAGCAGCCCTCGCTGTTCGCACTGGAGATTCCTTCCGTGGCCGTGGTCGTGGTTGGGGCCGTGGACGCGGACGTTCTACTGCACCTGGACGTGGCTCATACTCTGGCGCTGACTCTACTGAGCCTCGTTACTGCACTTTCTGCAAACGGACAAACCATAATGAAGATCGCTGCTGGATCAAGCATGGCAAGCCAGCCTGGGCGAATCAGGTCACGACGGATCAGACTGAGACTGCTAATACCTCTGCTCCGCCCTCTGCTGACTAGATACGCTTTGAATTCAAAAAGCTGCTCCAGGCTCGTCTTGCTTCCTCTGTTGAAGCTTCTACTAATGGTAGCACCGCCCTCCTGACACAGTCTGGTAAAAACTCATGGGTGATTGATTCTGGTGCGACATCTCATATTTCTGAAAATCCTGCTTTATTTTTTAAACTGCACAATACTTCTATTATACCTCCTGCTACACTGGTTGATGGCTCTAAGACACTTGTTACTGGGATTTGTGATATATGTACTACTGGTTGCCTGCCTCTGCGGTCTACACTTTATGTTCCTAAGTTTCCTATTAATCTGCTATCTGTAAATAGAACTGTGAAGAGCCTTCGTTGCTCGATTACGTTTGACCCGGATGGTGTTATTTTTCAGGATCTGCGCACGAGGACGACGATTGGTTCAGGCCATGAGGGACCAGACGGGCTATACTACCTGGACGTTCCGAAGACCGCAACATACTTGACATCTTCTGTGACAGGCATCCAGTGGCACTATCGCTTAGGACATCCTTCTGCAGCAAAGCTGAAACAATTATTACCTGATGTTTTAGACTATGTTTTTCATTGTGAGACTTGCCAACTGGGCAAACAGACCCGAGCATCTTTTTCAAAAAAATCATGTATTAGTTCTAAACAGCCATTTGACATTATTCATGTTGATGTTTGGGGACCTTGTTCTGTGCCGAGTACTTCTTGATTTAGATATTTCTTGAGTTTTATTGATGATTTTTCTAGAACCACCTGGTTGTTTTTGCTTAAAGACAGGTCTACCATTCTTGACAGTATCATGGCTTTCTTTGCCGAGATTCGGACCCAGTTTGCTAAACCCATTAAATTTTTTTGCACTGATAATGCCTTAGAATTTGTGCAAGCCTCTGTCAGCAACTTTTATCGAAAACAAGGCACCATACACCAAACTTCCTGTGCTTACACACCACAACAAAATGGAGTCGTTGAACGCAAAAATCGCCATCTTCTTGAAGTTGCCCGCACTTTACTTTTTCATTATCATGTTCCCCAGTGTTTTTGGTCTGAGGCTATCTCTACTGCTTGTTACCTAATTAATCGAATGCCCTCTTCTGTGCTTGGGAATCAAGTTCCATATCAGATTCTGTTTCCGGATGCGCCCCTTTTTACTGTGCCTCCTCGTATCTTTGGGAGCACCTGCTTTGTCAAAAACCTTCGTCCCGGTCTCACCAAACTTGATCCCAGAGCAACTAAGTGTGTCTTCCTAGGGTACTCGCGCACTCAAAAAGGGTACCGTTGCTATGATCCTGTGTCAAAGAAATGGTTTGTATCTACTGATGTTGTTTTCTTTGAGCACATGCCCTTTTACTCTTTTGTCGGGTCGACTCTTACATCGGATTTATTACTGGATACACCTTTACCTGTCATGGATGATACCGCTGATATTACTGATATTGCTGATACTACTTCTCCTACTGAAAAGTCGCCTCTAAAAGTATATCAAAGAAGACAGAAGACAGCAACTCCCTTTATGGCCCCTCCAACGTCTTCATCCTCCGTGCCAGATCAAACACCACCGCAGGTATTCTCTGATCTTGATGTTCCTATCAG
This sequence comes from Alisma plantago-aquatica, assembly GCA_963693085.1. Taxonomy (NCBI): domain Eukaryota; kingdom Viridiplantae; phylum Streptophyta; class Magnoliopsida; order Alismatales; family Alismataceae; genus Alisma; species Alisma plantago-aquatica. The sequence goes on along the minus strand of OY856414.1, from coordinate 806,369,846 downwards.
CTTGAGGAAAGGAACTAGAATTTGCACTAAACATCCTATTGGAAATTTCTATACTACTGATCATCTGGGGACTAATTTTGCTAACTTTACTGTTGTTCTTTCTACTATATCTATTCCTAAAAATGCTTCTCAGGCTCTTAAACATCCTGCTTGGCGTCAAGCTATGGAAGATGAAATGCAAGCTCTTACTGAACGCAACACATGGCAGCTAGTTGATCCTCCTACAAATTGTTCCCTCGTTGGTTGCCGTTGGGTGTTTACTGTCAAATATCAACCGGATGGCACGGTTGAACGGCTAAAGGCGAGACTCGTTGCTAAAGGCTATACACAAACTTACGGGGTCGATTGTTTTAAGACTTTCTCTCCTGTGGCTCGGCTGAACTTTGTACGGATTCTTATTTCTGTTGCTATTAATTCTGATTGGCCCTTGTATCAACTTGACGTGAAGAATGCTTTTCTGTATGGGGATCTACATGAGGAGGTCTACATGGAACAACCCTCGGGATTTGTGCTTCAGGGGGAGTCCTCTAAAGTCTGCAGTCTGAGGAAGGTGATTTATGGTTTAAAACAGAGTCCCTGTGCTTGGTTTGATAAATTGAGTACTATTCTTCAGAAATTCTCTTTTAGAAGCTCCCAGTCAGATCACTCTATTTTTGTCAAAAATACTACTGCTGGCATTGTTATCCTTATTGTATATGTTGATGATATCATTCTCTCAGGGAGTGATCCTGCAGGCATTCAGGCTACCAAGTGCTATCTGGAGAAACACTTTGTTACCAAAGATCTTGGCTCTCTGCGGTACTTTCTTGGGATTGAAGTTTCTCGGTCCTCTTCTGGTCTTTGTTTGTCTCAACGCAAATATGTCCTGGATCTGCTTTCTGAAACTGGACTTCTAGGTGCTAAGCCTGCTAGCACACCTCTGGATCCAAATACTGACTGGGATGATGAGAACTCTTCTGCCTATCCTGACCATCATCAGTACCGACGCATGGTTGGTAAGCTTATTTATCTGACCGTCACACGAGCTGATATTACTTCTGTTATCGGGCTTGTTAGTAGATACTTGGATAAACCCCGGCAATGTCACTGAGACGTTGTTTGCCACATTCTTAAATATTTGAAGAGCTCTCCTGGGAAAGGCCTGCTATATAAGAAACATGGTCACTGTAAACTCCTTGGTTATTCTGATTTTGACTATGTTGGGAGCAAGCTCGACCGATGCTCCACTTCTGGCTACTATACATTTGTGGGAGGAAACCTTGTTACTTGGTGAAGCAAGAAACAGACTATGGTTGCTCGCTCAAGTGCTGAAACTGAATATCGCGCCATGGCCCATACTACTTATGAGCTTTTCTGGATTCGAAGCCTACTGAAGGATTTTGGTATTTCTGACACCTCTCCTATTCCGATGTATTGTGATAACAAAACTGCTACGTTTATCGCCAGTAATCCCACTTTTCATGAGCGGACTAAATACATTGAGGTGGACTGCCATTTTTTTTGTGAAGCTGTATTATCTGGCCAGATATCCACTCCCTACATCCATACTTCTGATCAGGTGGCTGACATCTTCACAAAGATTCTTCCAAAGACAAGATTTGCTACTATGACATCCAAGATGGGCATGATTAACATCTACGCTCCAACTTGAGGGGGAGTATTAGTATATACACTTTACTGCTTTTCTATACTTAGTGCATTTTGCTTTATGCTTTTTCTCTTTTTCTATTGTGTACTCTTTATCCCACATGGGTTATCTCTATACCATGTGTACTCTGTTTAATCATCCAATAATGAGCAATCTCATTGCCGACTTCTAGAGTATGTGGCAGTGTAATGTTTGAAGAGAAAGCACCAAGAAGAATATAGAAATTTTTCAATTCTAAAATGTGACCTAAAGATGATGACGAATGTTGGGAGACAATGAAGTCAAGGTGTAAAGGTTTATCAGGAGGAGGTAAGGGGACAACATTGCTTGCCATTAAAAGAATTGAGATGACTGGGGAGGAGGGGTGGTGATGCACATTGCTTAGAGGAGGGGCTGGCAGTGCACTTTTCCTTGGAGGGGTTGGTGATGCATGTTAGACTATAGAGAGGCAACGAATGCCATAATGGAAAGGAAATTTGTTGCTCTTTGGATGGTTGTCGTCCCATTGGATATTTACAAAATATACTTTTGTATAGAGGATCTCTAGAATATTGTTTTCTACAGAGCATATCTACAATATATACTTTTCCTACATTTATTACTCCATTACATTTACATGGAATATGCTCTATAAGTTTATACACCTCTTAGACTTACTTTAAGAAAAACGAAAATGTTCTTTGTTGCATCCATGCTTTTGGGAAAGCCTCCGGCAACGATTCTTGAAAAAATCATCTACATTTTTCTCAAAGAATGTATCTGAAGGCCTAAAGAGAGATATCATCTGGGGTGCTAGAATTGTGTTGAAAAGTTTACGGGCAAAGAGGGATCACATTGTATATATGTGGTATGCGGGAGTATATATGGGAGTATATGCATTTTGAATTGTTTATTGATAAATTATATAATGATAAGATAATATATTACAAAAGTTATTGAAATTGTTTGATATAGAACCATATCTATTTTTAGGTAAACAATAAAAATATACATGTATAATAGGTTTATATATGTGTATTTATGTATATATAATTGGAATTCTGTAGATGTACATATATTGGAAAATGTCTACAACTAAATATATGTATATATATGTGGAATGTGTATATGTTTGTATACTACACATGTATGCATGCATGTTAATATATCAAAATGCATATATATGAATACACGAGCATGTGTATTAAATATATATCCATATGTATTTATTAATATATCAAAATGCATATATATGAATATACGAGTGGGTCTGCATTAAAATATGTATGCATATGTATGGGTGTAAGTAGTAGGCTTGTCAAAAAGCGATGTTTAAACGTCCTCTTAACTGGCCAGACGGGCATATCTAGCCCAGGACACTTGATGGACCAAGTAGCAAATTCGGTGCGGCCGGGTGGATGCACAAGCATATGGAAAATGTGCGGACCAATTTCCTGAATAGTAGTTGTTGGATATTGGTCATATTAAACCTTGAAAAACACCTACTAGTTTTGGTAATTGATCGGACAGTAATTTCACTTATTATATTATATAATATATGAAGGAGAGGATGTGAAGCTACTCAAACATGACACTGTCTTTGACTCAAGAGAGTTACTTTAGAGTTTAGAAAAGCCGGTGCTTAACGCACTCCTCATTTACACTATGCAAACAAACATTTTGTCTATTCCACTTATTATACCATAAATGGAATGTTAACATGATATATATGGAATGGAATGCTGACAAACGACCTATCAGCAGAGTATTTTGGTACAAGATCATTGCTCTCATGGAAGAAGGCTTAAAAATCCAAGCTGCAAGAGAATTTAACAAGGAATGTGCAAAGTCATGAGGAATACATATGAGAATCCAACGGCCACCAACTTATGTGTTTATCTTATGGAAGAACATGGCCCAAAAAAGGGAGGAGCCGCAAGGCCTCCTCTAGAGTTGTATTGAACGGTGGGGGCACCAATGTTTAGTAGAGTGAATAGATTTACACCAAAGCAAAATAGTCACTTGATTTATAGGATGTGTCAATGAAATGTCTTGCCCTGGAGGAGAGTGCTGCTCTCATGTGCCCATGTGGCCGCATATGCGGTTCGGCTAGCTCTCTGAACTGTGTATGGCTATGCAGCCCAGTATGCAATACTGACGGCATCTGTAAGTACATCTTGTATCAATTACCCTGTTCAACTATTTATTAGACTGCTTACACACCCACATGTATATACATATAATAACATACTATACATGTATACTTTTTAGGTTTACATAATGAAAAATATAATATATTTTACATTTTAAATGTATAATGTTATGCTCATATTTATTAATTTATTAAATTTCTTTTTCGTGCTTTTTTTCACTTGACTTCCTGAATAAAAAAATCAGAGGAATGTTGCCTTATTACCAGAATTCCATTCCATTACATCTTTATTTTTATACTTTTTTAGAAAATAAATAAGAAATCTAATAAACCATCAAAAATCAAATAAAAAAAAGAAACTGAATATGATATAACTAAATTTATATTGGATATTGATTGATGTTAATGATCTAATATATCATTAGATAATAGACGATTAGAATATATCACCAGGTGGATTTTTAGCTAGTGTGCATCATCTTACGAGAATATAGTAAGGTGTGGATCGGCCGGAAGAGGTATGCATAAAAGTATTTACTCCTAGAAGTAAACCTATAATCCCTTCTATTTTTTGGATTTGGAGAAGTGCCGATTTTCAAGAACGGGAATCTTATGATATGTTGGGAATTTCTTATAATAATCCCAAAACTGAATACACCTCGTGTATGCCCAGCATGTGCGCCTGCATTCTGCACTTACTCCATGCAGTACCCTTGACAATTCCACTTTCGAGAACATGAATGGAGAATGTCAAATCACATGTTGACTTCACTAATGAATAATTCAATCATGATTAATGCAAATATTATCCTTCATTGCCCTCCCGTCTCTAATTAAAGAGATGACTGTTGGGTGTTGAACCCCGATGGCAATGGTCTCTTCAGCATGTCCACTGCATATACATACTGAAAATGGAGACCACCTAAGCATATTGGGAAAGCTTTAGAAGACAAGAATCCCACCAAGCATTAAGGTACTTATATGGAGCGCTTGCCATGAAGGATTGATGACTACACAGTTTTAGAAGGAAGCTTACCAGTGCATGCATGTGTTTCTTACAAGAGGAGAAAAATCTACAAACATGGGTTGTGGTCGTGTTAAATCCTTGTTTAAAGAGGTTATTGCCAAACAACAATATACAATATAACTTTCTTTGCTGGCATTGGAGGAAACATCTGGCTAGTGGCAAATCTGGTGCTTTTTTAAATGATAACACATGGGTTACAAGATTCGTTGTTGTGCTATGAGATCAACGGCTGAAGAGCTAGGAAGCACAGACACTTCCCCGGGGTAGTCGTGGCTGTCCTAGACACATGTTGGACGCGGACACACGGCTGGACATGCAGTGACCACGGCTTAGAAATGTCCACTTTTTTTTAAAGCCTAGATACGTCTAAGACACAGTGTGGACACGGCTTGGACAAGTTGTGGACAAGGCAGGCCCAAACCAATTCCCTATACAAAGGAAATATAAATTATGTCTCTTCTCTCCCTCCTCTCATTCCAACACACTACCATTATGTATCCTTGTTACAACCCCAATTTTGGGTTCATTTGGTGAGAAATATAAATTCTCCTATTAAAGATATTTAACCAACAAATGATATAAATGGAATTCATTTACAATAGCCTTGATGATTGTGTTGTGGGCTTTATTGGCTATTGGGCCCAAATAACAAGAAAACTCAATTAGTGAATGAATAATTGAATATTTGAGAAAAGAAGAATGTGGAAACCTCTAGAAGGCAAATCCAAAGAGGGATTTCGTGCCACATGGGTTCCTTGGGTTCCAAGTAGTTCAAAATTGCAAAAAGAAAGCAATAAGAAGAGAAAAGATCAATTAAGTATTTCTTTTTTTTTTTTTGGGGTAAGTCAGGAGGTATTCTTATTCATCTCGTCCTCTTACGAGCTGAAAATCAAAGGGTTTACATTGAAGATAAACAGAATCAAAATTAAAATTGGCAGTACTACTGCCATTACAATCATGTAGAAGCAATTGTGCAATTGCCTCAGGTGGTCTTACATAGTGAGTTAAGACCTGGTTTTGTTTTTGATGGTGTTTCGCCAATTTATCAGCAACCTTGTTCCTCTCTCTAGCAATATGGGTAATATACCACTCTTTCTTCCATATTCTCTGAATTCTGAGGATTTCCTTTGCAAACCTTGGATATTCATCCACTTTACCCGTCACAATCTTGATTGCGTTGTTACAATCAGATTCTATGTGTAAATTGTTGAGGGACTTGTCCTTGGCTATTTCTGCAGCCTCCAGTATCGCATGTATCTCTCCTTCTAGGGTATTATTTACCTCTAGAGTACAACATTGACAAAATATCCAGCCTCCCTGGTCATCTCTAGCTACCACAGCACAGGTTCCCTTCTTCCCCTTAATCGCTGCATCGACATTTATTTTGATCTGGCCTTGCAGGGGACGATACCACGAGCTTTTTCTGTCCATGGTATTGCACTCCGAATCTGTCATCCATCCTTGTTTGCATTGTTCCGCAACCTTCTTGATGTAAGTGGTTTGATGATGTATCGATCTTTCTACCCCTTCAAACACAAAAAGGTTCCTATTCATCCAGATATAGTGGCATCCTATCATAAATATGTCCTTAGTCTTACTGTTTTTCAGATTTCTACTCACCCATGTAGTCGTTGAATTCGTGGACAGAAAGTTTGTTGGGAAATTATTGTCAAAGATGCCATTCCAAATGCTTCTAACATGTGGGCAGTCTCTGAGCGCATGAATGCAACTTTCAGTAGCTATATTACATCGAGGGCAGGTGTCTACCATCGTCATATGCCTCTCCTTTCTGCGTTGATTAGTGAGAATGGCACGATGACTAAGTAGCCATATAAACATCTTTACTTTAGCTGAAACTTTTGCACTCCATATTAAGCTCCACTCCCCTTGTTGTATATTCTCTGTCTCTTGTTTCAAAATTTTATAAGCCGATTTGGAAGAGAACTGCCCAGTATCGGTATGTGCCCATACTTTGATATCTGACATATGGGGTTCTGAAATAGTTGCTTGTTTCAAGATGTCTTCAACTACCTCATCAGGGAACCATTCTTTTAAAAATTGACTATCCCATTGGCCATTTTCTAGAAAGAGACCGTTGACCATTAAATCATCCAACTCAATTGGTATGGTCTTGAGCGTTTTTTGGTTTAGCTGCAATCCATCCTTCATCCATACGTCATGCCAGAAATTGGTCCCTTTGCCGTTAATAATTAAGCTGCTGCAATTTTCATTAATGATTGTCTTCCCTTCTAAAGTAGCTCTACATAGTCGAGAGCCAATCAGTGGTTGCATATGCGTATAAGCATCGTACTTTTTTCTCATCAGGTTACACCAGATGGTGTTTCTTCGAGTGGCCACCTCCCATGTATTCTTTAATAGTAAGGCATTATTCCATGTCCTCATCGTCTTCACCCCCAAACCCCCATTCTCCTTTTCACTTGTTACTTTATCCCAGGCTACCAGTGATATCGGTCTTTTATTGTGTCCACTTCCCCATATGAACTGTCGTATAGTAGCGTCGACTCGATCACATAGGCTGAAAGGCAGCTTGGACATTTGCATCACATATGTCGGATTCTTTATTAAGAAAGAAATTGAAAATAATGATAAAATGTGGAAAACAAGTGAAAATAGGTATAATTGAGTTATCCTTTGTGGAATTTCGTATCCCAAGGATTTCTAATGTAAAAGGGAATACCAAAGACGAAAATAAAAGAGAAATAAAGAAAGATTCTCAAAAAGAACTATTTTAATAAGAAATAAACAAGATAATGGGAAATAATGAAGAATAATGCATTTAGATGCATCTAGAAGGATAATGAGTGTCCAATAAAAAGGATTTTGAAATAATAGAGTGCCTTGGGATCCAAGGAGTCCCAATGAAGAAAGAGGAAAGAGATAATACCAAAATTGCAAAATAAAAGGATAATGTGATACATTCTTAATGAATTTTGTGAATTTGATAAAAAGAAAGTATTTTCCTATTAAATGAAAATAGAATTTCATGCCATTAGAATAAAGGGCAAGTTTTAAGAGAATGAAAGAAGTTATTTTCGAAATCATGATAACTAAAGAATAACGGATATCAAGGAAGTTGGTTTAGAGAGAAAAGGTTGCTTTTTCATGAAGGAATATAACTTCCTAATAGGAAAGGGACTTGGCAACTCAAGGATAGCCATATTAAGGCTTCGTTACCCCCTCTATAAAAGGAGAAAGAGCTCTGGGCCGAGTCCAGGAGGGAGAGAACCCATGTACACTCCTTTCTTCCTCTTCTTCTTCTTGTTCCTTTCCCTACAAACCCTAACAAGGAGGGATAGCATGAATCTGAAGCCTGGGGCGGCAGGATGGGGTTTCGAGGGGGAGCCTGAAGCTCCACGGAACCAAGATTTGATCCGCCATCAAGGGCAAGACCTGACTCGCGCACAGCTACAGATTCATGGCAGCAGCGGCAGCCACGCATAACGGCTGAAGTTCTTGCGTTGGCCAACTGAATCACGACCTGGGCGGTGCCCTAGGTGCGTCGGAGGTCAAGGGAGCCAGGTGGCCATCGGCGGCGGTCCGCGTGCCCTAGGATGGAGAAGGGGACACCCGCAACTGAGTTGTAGGTCGGCGCAACCAGCGTTTCGCGAGGTTGAAGACAACCAGATCGAAGTTGGACAAATTTGCCCCTCCGCGGGCTGAAGAAGAAGCAACTTACACGGGGGTACAATGGTAACTCGGTTATGTTTCCAAATCGATCGCATTGCATGAGAAACGGACGACGTGGCGGCTCCTCATTGGCCGGAAGTAAGTGGTTTTGTTAAAATCGTAACTTTTTAATGGTAGCTCGGTTGGGGACATATAATACATGAACCTTGCTCAGAAAAACATGAGAAATTCAATAAAATTACTAGTAGAGACTAGTTTTACTTCTAGTTCGAAAAGTAATGGAAGATGTCAACTTTAATGTATTAATGTTTAAGAAACCCTATTTTGATATAATTAATGTGATACGTAGGGTTTAATGGATGTTTAGAGTTGGTATTAACCTGTTAATGATAAAAGAGAACATTAGGAACAAAAAGGATGAGTTTTGCACATAGTTAGTTTACTTTAGAGTTTCATGTGCATAAATAGGCTTTAATAGGCCTTGAAACCCTAATGTTGACTAATTCGACTATTAATGGCTTTAATTGATTAATTTCATGATTAAAGTTGGAATATGCTGAATCTAAGCTATTTCGAGCATTAAAGTTCCTAATTTGTGGATAAATACCCTAAAAGTAGTAATTAGGGTTTTCTCATGAATAAAAGGTGGAATTAATAGCAAATCGAGTTCATATGTGATTTAGACCATAATGAACTATGAATTGATGATAAATGTGTATAATGATCTTGTCATGGATTAAAGGGATAAAAATAGTAGCTTTAATGAAAAAGAAGCTTAATTGATGATTAATGTGCCTGTAATATGAAAATAGGGTTATATGTTGTTAATGTGACAGAGTCAGGAATTCCAGAAAGCTCAAGGTTGCACAATGTGTGCACCCTCATATATATAATACTGAGAGATTTACAGAGAGGTCCATATATAAAGGAAAATAACAAAACAAATAACATGCTATGTAAAACAGGAAATATATAATGTAACACTCCCCCTCAAGTTGGAGCATAGATGTCAATCATGCCCAACTTGTCCAACAGCATGCAGAACTGTTTCTTCGCCAAGAGCTTGGTGAAGATATCAGCAACTTGATCTTCAGAACTTGTGAATGGAGTGCATATCTTGCCAGCAAGAATAGATTCTCTGATGAAGTGGCAGTCAACTTCAATGTGTTTGGTGCGCTCATGATAGACAGGATTATTTGCAATGAAGATGGCAGCTCTGTTATCACAATGCATAGGAATGGCCGATGAAGACTCAATCCCAAACTCTTTCAGGAGAGAACGCACCCATAGCAACTCACAAGCAGTATGGGCCATGGCCCTGTACTCAGCTTCAGCACTAGATCTGGCCACAACATTCTGTTTCTTGCTTCTCCAGGTGACAAGATTGCCTCCTACAAAGGTACAGTAACCAGAAGTAGATTTTCTATCAACTTTGCTGCCTGCATAATCAGAATCAGAATACCCTTCAAGAACACAGTGCCCATTCTTTTTATAATGAAGTCCCTTGCCAGGCGACTTTTTTAAGTATCTCAAAACTTGACATGCAGCATCCCAGTGGCACTGTTTGGGTTTGTCGAGGTACCTGCTAAGAAGACCTACTGCAGTAGCAATATCAGGATGAGTAACAGTCAAATAGATCAATTTACCAATCAACCACCTGAATTTTTTATGATCAGTAAACATAACAGAGGAATCATCATCCCAATTAACATTGGGATCAAGAGGAGTGTCCGCAGGTCTCGCTCCAAGCATACCAGTCTCCTGCAGAATATCAAGAACATACTTTCTCTGCGAAAGAACCAAGGCATTAGAGTTTCTAGAGACTTCTATGCCCAAAAAGTACCGAAGTCTGCCTAGATCTTTGGTAGCAAAATGCTTGCCCAAATGATCTTTGGTAGCCTGAATACCAAGAGTGTCGCTGCTAGAAATAATAATGTCATCAACATATACAATCAGAACAGTAATACCAGCAGAAGTCTTTTTTGTGAATACAGAATGGTCAACTTGTGACCTCAGAAAGCCAAAATCAATCATGATCCTGCTCAACTTATCAAACCAGGCACGAGGACTCTGCTTTAGCCCATAGATAGACTTCTTAAGCCTGCATACTTTGTGAGACTCCCCCTGAGCAACAAACCCAGGAGGTTGCTCCATATACACCTCCTCCTGTAAGTCACCATACAGAAAAGCATTTTTCACATCAAGCTACATGAGAGGCCAGTTTAGATTCACAGCAACAGATAAAAGAATCCTGACAGAGTTAAGGCGAGCAACAGGAGAAAAAGTCTCAAAATAATCAATGCCATATGTCTGAGTATAGCCCTTCGCAACAAGCCTTGCCTTCAACCTTTCAACCGTACCATCAGGTTGATATTTGGCGGCATAAACCCACCTGCAGCCAACAGGCTTACACTGAGGAGGTGGATCCACCAGCTCCCAAGTGTCTCTGTCAGTAAGAGCAATCATCTCATCATTCATAACAGATGTCCAAGCCGTACTTTTCAAAGCATCCTGAACATTCTTAGGTACAGCCACAGCAGATAAGGCAGATACAAAGTTGCTGGAATGAGTATGCAGATGAGCAGTAGACACACACTGAGCAATGCTATGAGAAGTGCAAGAACGAGTACCCTTACGGAGTGCAATAGGTATGTCAAGATCAAAGTGTACCTCAGGAGCAGCAGAACCTTCTGGAGGAGAAGATTGGTTGTCTTGGGGGGTACTTGTGTGGAAGGTGCTTTATTCCTGCGTTGATAAACAATAAGAGGAGGATCTTGCCTCACAGTAATCTCAGTATCAGTGCGGTCAGGCATACATTCAGAAATAACAGGTAAAGGAGGAGCCAAAATGTCAGTCTGCAAACTAACTCCTACTGAAGAATAATACGGTGTATCTTCAAAGAAAACAACATCACTACTGGTAAACCACTTCCGGGTGCTGGGATTATAACATCTGTAACCCTTCTGAGTGCGAGAATGGCCCAAAAAAATGCATTTAGCAGCTCGAGGAGATAGCTTATCAGAAGTAGGTCCAAGCAATCGAACAAAGCAAGTACACCCAAAAATCCTAGGAGGCACAGTAAACAAGGAGGTGTCAGGGTGCAAAACCTGGATGGGAATCTTATTTCCAATAACAGACGATGGCATCCTATTAATCAGAAAGCATGCAGTCAAGATAGCCTCAGGCCAATAAGAGTGGAGCACATGAGAATGCATCATTATTGTCCTGGTAACTTCTAATAAGTGTCTATTCTTCCTCTCAGCAACACCATTTTGTTGTGGGGTATAAGCACACGAAGTTTGGTGAATAGTACCCACAGATTTACAAAAAACAGCCACATCTTGCTTAACAAACTCTAAAGCATTATCAGTGCGAAAAACTTTAATAGGCATGCCAAACTGCGTTTTTATTTCAGCAAAGAAGTATTTGATAGTAGACAGCACTTCGGACCTACTATTTAACAGAAATAACCAAGTAGTCCTCGAAAAATCATCAATAAAAAGAATGAAATACTTGTAACCAGCCAAGCTTGGTACATGGCATGGACCCCATACATCAGAGTGGACTAAATCAAAAATGTTTTTACTGCTCACAGTACTACATCTAGGATACACAGTACGAGTTTGTTTTCCTAGCTGACATGATTCACACTGAAAATGACAACTGCCAATATCAGGAACTAAACTACGCAGCTTCTCTGACGAGGGATGGCCCAGCCTGTAGTGCCACTGTAGAGCAGAAACAAAAGCAGATAATGCAGATATCACAGCAGCTTTCTCTGATCGAGGTAACTGGTCCAAGTAGAAGAGCCCATCAACACCTTTATACCCCCCACCAATCTTCGTCCTCGTGCGAAGGTCCTGAAAAACGCATGAACCAGGAACAAATGTCAAGCTACATTTTAAACTCCTTAAAATTTTGCTGACAGACAATAAGTTAAGAGGAAATCTAGGCACATATAAGGCAGATTTGAGGCCAAACTGAGAAATAATATCACCGACTCCAAGGACCGAGGACTTGGAGCCATCAGCAAGCATAACAGAAGAATGTCGGGCAGGTGCAGATATATGTTTAAACAAAGATCTATTTCCAGAAATATGTGCAGATGCACCAGAATCTATCACCCATTTAGTATTACCAGAAGTAGAAGGTGAGGAGGAGCTCAGGAAAGCAGTATCATAACCAGAAAAAACAGCATGCGCTCCACTAGTAGATGCAGCAGAAGCAGACCCAGCACGCTCAAGAAGAAGACGCTCCACCTCAGCACGAATGTAGTCTGCAGTAGTCCCCGCAGGCTCTGGAGCAGGTATCTGAGCACCACCCTCAGACGCAGTAGAGGAGGAATCTGTAGTAGCATTGGCCCACGCCGGCTTACCATACTTTTCCCAGCATTTTTCTTCAATATGGTTAGACTGGCCACAGAAAGTACATACGCGTTGTCCCTGCGGAGGACGCGCAACAGCAGAAGGTGGGGCAGAAGGAGGAGCTCCACGTCCAGTACCAGGTCCACGTCCCCTGCCTGCACCCAGGGGAGGACGGCCATCATTGGAGCGACCACGGCCACGACCACGGCCACGCCCGCCCCATGCAGCCAAAGCAGTAGAGTCTCCAGTCTCAGGAGGTGGAGACGGTGTAGACGACGGAAGGCGCTGGAGACGCTTGTAGGCAGTCTGCAAGGTAGGAAGTGGATCACTCGCCAAGATCTGATCTACCACGCCCGTATAGGACTCAGGTAAACCACTGAGAAACTGAATCAGCTGAAGTTCCGCCCGCTGTTTTTGCATAGTCGCTAAATCAGTAGACAGCGGGTGATACATCTCCAACTCACCCCACAGACCAGTGAAGGTGGAGAAGTAGTCAGATATGTCAGATCCCGTAAACTGTAGACGCCCCAGTTGCTTGGTGATATCAAAGACCTTCTTAGGATTTTCACTATGTGAGTAGGTACTGGCGAGCTGATCCCACATCTGCTTCGCCGTAGGCAGCTGAAGAAGTGTGACACTGATCTTCTCAACGGAGCTGTTGAGAATCCATGTCATAACTGTCGAGTCATCACGAACCCAGTCATCAAAGGCTTTGATGTCCTTTGCATTCGCCTCCTCTGCAGGATGAGGCGGGCCAGTCCGAATCAGGTGAGAGTACTTCCCTTGTGATTTGGCAAAGATCACAAAGGAGCATACCCAAAGCTAGTAGTTGCGCCCGTCAAGTTTAACAGTAGTGAATTGACGACGCGAGTCTCTCCATATATCATCCCCAGAAGACGCCATGAGGACCGGCAGGAAGGCAGGCACAGGCACAAGTAGGCACAGACAGAAGACGGACTACGCCGTCAGGCAGGCAGAAGCTAGTCACCGTGAACCTCTCACATACAAACCACGCCGAAGCGTAGCAGAAAACCCGGAGGCCGAAGCCCACACGGGCAGGCAGGCACAAACAAACACGAACCGAAGGTTGTCCCTCAGACGAACAATGCGCCGATCTCCCCCGGAAGACTGATCTAGTCCAGATCTACCAGTGGCTCAGTGGTCCCGTAGAAAACGACCACCCGGCAGCGCACCTGTTGTGCGAACAACAACCAAGGTTGCTCAAGCACTAGCGGTGCACCAAGCCAGGAGGCAAGACGGAACCACGGAGACCCCCGCGGAAGGACCTGCGGCCCGCTGGAGGCGGCCTGCCGGCGCTGCGGCTGCCCTGGCTAAGCCAGCGGCGACCTGCTGCCGGGTGGCGGGCGACGGGGGGGGAGAGAAGGGAGGGAGGGAGGCAAAGACGGCTAGGGTAGAGACTGCTCTGATACCATGTGACAGAGTCAGGAATTCCAGAAAGCTCAGGGTTGCACAATGTGTGCACCCTCATATATATAATACTGAGAGATTTACAGAGAGGTCCATATATAAAGGAAAATAACAAAACAAATAACAGCCTATGTAAAACAGGAAATATATAATGTAACAGTTAAGATAACCTTAATGTCGAAGAATAGATAAAATAATAAGGGTTATGAGTAATGGTATAAAATTAGGGTGTGAAATAGTAAAAGATGAAGGGAAACCCTAATTGCAACAGAAAGCCCTAAAAGTGAAACCCTAGGAAGCAAGCTAGGTTTAATGGATCTTGATGACTTGAATAATAAAAAGGGAATTACGTGATTATTTCAGGATCTTGTTGAAAATGCTTGCTTGCTTGGATTCTTATTTGCATGGATATTTCTGTTCAAATCGTCAGATCAGGTATGTGGTTAATTATGAATAATCGCCTTAGTTTCTCGAGGATTTTCCGGATGGTTAATCGCATTGAATGCAAATTATCAGTTTGGATGTTCATACTTGCAAATCATAAAGTCACTATGATTATCACATTAATAATAGAAGCATGTATTCTCGCACCTACATGCCCCCCTGATGGATGATGCCAAAGGTCAGGCCCAGATGGGTAGACCAATGGACACCTTGAGTGGTGACCCCAGGCACCAAGCTCGGGAATGAGAAGGTGGCCTATGATATTGCATGACTAGTGGGCACCATGGGTGGTGACCCCCAGGCACCAAGCTCGGGATTGAGAAGGTGGCCTTAAGTCATTGGCAAAGGAAACCCTAAGGTGGGTATGCCAGGGTTAGGGCAAAAGCGATGGAGAATGTCATCCTGAAAAGTGTAAATTGGCTTGTTAATTAATTTGATTGTGATTATTAAATTGTTAGCCATATTTGTAAGATTTTGGTTGTTCCCACATACCAGTATATTTCGATATACTGACCGACGTTTTGTTTGTCAGCGATTTAGGAACAACAATTGAAAGAACAAACAGTAAAGTGACACATTGTGGAAATAAGAACTAAAGTGCAAGGAGGATTAGATACAATAATTCAAGCTCTGGATAGATAGATTTCCAAAGTTTTCAACGGTAAGCAAAGTTTTAATTTTATACCAAATTCCAGTTAGTTAGTAGAATTTCATAGTTATTATTGATTATTTGTCGAACCTTTGATCCTGTTAATTGAATAACGACTCTGACCTTCGGGTCTCCCTTAATTGGGGGTTACCGAGAGGCGGGGTCGTTACAATTGGTATCAGAGCATAGGTTCCTCAATTAATCTTTAATAATTATTAAATTTTACAAATTCTGTAGAACCCAAGGGAATTATTAGAGGATTATCCGAAAGATTGAGGTGTCTAGAAAAGGATCACGTCCGGGGGCTGGCAATATTTTCCTCCGCACCGCTAGTCGGAATACGAGGACTCCCGGATCTGTGTGACTGTCTGGCCAAAGTCTTAGGGTATGAATCAAAATAAGATACATTTAGGACTCACTCATCTTGTTCATCCCTTCTCAACTCTAATTCTGTTAAGGACTTTAAGGATTAGGGTTTCCTCTCTCTTCTCCTCACCCTCTTGAGGTATGGGTAAGGTTGATAAGGATTAAGGAATCCTCCACCAAATTAATAAAAGCATGTAAATAAGATGTCATGGACATAAGCTTAATAGAGTAAGCATAAAGGAGTAGATACATGCTTAGGTCGTATGACACGAGTTGTCATTGCCCTCAGGAGAGACCTGAGGATAGACCTCCTTGGTAGGAGGATGAGTAGAGAGAGTTAGTCTTGGAGGTAGAGACCTCCATTAAAAGTAGAGACCTAGCACATCCTTTGAGGATGATGTTAACCCTAACCCTAAGTGAAGATTAGAGGGAGAGATGACATGATGAGTTAGATTTCATGGTTGACCGAGTGTTTGGTTGGTCACGCATTTGGGATGCCATAAGAGGGTAGATGACCTAGTACCTTTGGCGACCCAACCCTGGAGAGGGTCGTGCATGCCATAGCCAAGGGTAGCTCCTTCGTGGATGAGGTTAGAGGAGAACTTATAGTTACCCTATGGTCTTAGGCAAGTAGGGTATAACTTGTTGAAATCCTGGTGAAGAGATCATGATGGATGGCTTATGAAAGGGCTATGGATGCTCTTGAGCAAACATAAGTTTGAGCATAGGCTTCACCCGCATAGAGGCATGCCTGTGAGCTTGATCCTTCATGGAGAGAGGACCTCTAGTAGTAAGGTTGGATGTGGAGTTAGCTCTAGAGAGAAAAGCGGGACTCAAGCAAGAAGGTTGGAAACTTAGATTCCGACACATAAGGAACAATGGGTAGTTGAGGATGATGCGACCTAAGTGGATGATAGTGGTGGCCTTATGTTTGATCCCTGGAGGCTGATGATATCTTAGTTTCCTTTGAGGAACCAAACCCTAGAAGAAGGATGATGCTTCTAGTACCTATGTACCCATGGTATAAGTGATTACCTGCTGAATGAGATAAAGAGTGCTTTAGACCATGAGGAGGTTTGAGTACCCAGTTGTGAGGCTTTATACCTAGTTGGTTGTCTTGGAAGAGGACTCAACTCTGAGGTGTTGCTCGTATAAAAGGTTCATGGGAGTACATGACATACCTTGGACATGCTTGATTCGTGGTTAAGAGTTTGAGCAGGCAGTTGGACACCCAAAGGTGGACTTAGGGTTCCTAGGCCTAAGAGGGGGAGCAGTGTACCCGATGCTCATAACGAGATTCGAGCTCCATAGCTTCGAGCATGGTACTCCTCAAGTGTAGAGGTAAAGGAAACCCCTTAAGTTAAGGGTATGTTTGATGAACCTCTCACGACTAAGTTGATCTAATGATGAGGATGATAAAGTGTGACCTAACATGGTTTTGTGGGTGTCCACTTGTACCTTAGTAGCTTGCTAGGGCTAAGCATGTTCGTGTGGATGTAGACCCTAAACATAAGGACGCTTGTGACCTTTGTTATCAAGATGTAGTTTCCTCCCATCCTGGGAGAGGGACCCTTTGGTAGGGTGTATACCAGTTTTGCTGGTTTTGAGGTAACCTAAAGAAGTCTCATAGGATCTTGAGAAGCTAAGTGAAAAGTACACGGTATGAGATTGAACCTGTAGACCCATAGTTAACCATCTCTAAGTGCATATGGATGTGTTACCATGGAGGTAACCGGTATGGGGCCTGACCAAGGTAGGCAGGTTGCCATGACCCCTGTGAAGGGATGAAAGTCAGTCATGAATGCGGAGAGAGATGATGAAGGATTGGATAAGGTTCTATGTTGGACATGTACTATAATAGAATCCTAAGTCTATCCTAGGGTCAGGTAGGGATAAGACCGATGGAAGGAGTTGCCTAATTCCCTAGTTGCACATGACCATAGGGTCGGGAGGTAACAGCTATCATTGTCTGAGGGTCATGGGTTAGGAGATTGATCACCTTCATGAACTCATGGGACCCAAAGGGCAGATGAGTAGGGCACTCTCTGGATGCATAAGGGAAAAGGGATGACCCCAAAAGTGTCGGCACCCTATAGACCTAGAGGAGACGACCAAGGATTGTGTTTAGACCAAGTAGGGTTGAGACCAGTTTTCCATGGAAGTAATTTTGATATCATGATGTTTGTGATGAAGAGACATAGGTGGCACATTTCAACTTAGATTTGAAAGTGTACTGGCAAGGTGGGTTGTACCATCTCTACTCTTGGAACAGGAAGAACTCTGTATTTGGACTGCAGCCAAATGCTTATTTCCTCTTGTTATGAGAGTGAGAGATAGGACAGTACGCATGCCTTACACCAAGGATAAAAGATGATGGAAGTTGGAACATTGCTACAAGGTATGAGGATAGAAATGATAACATACCTTTGTGGAGTGAATGATACATGGTTGGTTTACAAACACTAAGAGTATTAAGGAGATCATCTTGTGAGGATGTTTTATCATGAACTATGTGGAATTTGCAAGTTATGCAAAGTTGAGTTGAATCACCATGAGGATGAGCTCAGAG
Organism: Alisma plantago-aquatica; assembly: GCA_963693085.1. Lineage (NCBI taxonomy): Eukaryota > Viridiplantae > Streptophyta > Magnoliopsida > Alismatales > Alismataceae > Alisma > Alisma plantago-aquatica. Next base: position 806,351,572 of record OY856414.1, on the reverse strand, counting down.
TTTCTTGATGAAGACAAACTTAGAGTTTGAGATGAGATGATAAGTATAATACATTGAGGTGTATGTTACCTAACACTTAAGGATGAGAAGTGGTAATGAATGCTCTGGTTGAGATCTAGCTGCCTAGTTTAGTTAGAGGCTAGAAGAAGTTGAGGTCGTTTGGCTAACCCTAAGTTTGGAAAGAAGATGTGTTTTGGCTAACACTCGGATGTAATAAGATATGTTGAACAAGTTGATGGTTGTTTTGGTAGCCAGTTTAGTCCTTGATATAGTGAAAGGATGGTGATAGAACCTCAGATACACTTCTTTGGATAGGAAGGTAATAAAACTCTGATGAGAGTGGTTTAGAGTTTCTGAGGTATCGATCTTGAGGAATCATGACATACAGGAGATCATGGTTTTAAGATCACCAAACACCGTGATACTACAAAGATAGTAAGAGATAGTAGCACTTCGGTTGCTTGATGTGGAGTTGCATGTGACAAATGGCCATGCAAGCCAGGGGTGAAAGGATGAACACTAGTAACCCAGTGCTTTGACATAGAGGATAAAGAGTCCCCGAGAGGGAATGAGAGTTCACCACTATGGGTGTGGTGGTAAGTCTCCTCTTGAACAGGAAAGATCAAGATGTAATATGGGTTATGGTAGATCGCCTTACCTAGACAACATGAGAAAGAAAGGAATGCGGTCAAGGGACAGATTCGGTTGAACTACTTAAGAGAGAAAGATGGTTCAACCACCTCATGATGTGAGTTCAAAAGTTCTTGAGTATAACCTAAAGGTTAATTTCCGTGAGTTGCAAGTAGATGCCTGAAGAACTCGGTGTTAGAACAGTTTAGCACCCCATACTAATGGTTAGTATGATCCAGACTAGAGGATCTGATGAGAGCATGTGTGCTCATTCAGGGTGATACAAAGAGACAGTTCCTAAGATGTGATGTTAACCACCATAGCCTTTATCAGGATGCAAGTAGGAGGATGTGTCGGTCACCACTTCATTAAGATGATGTTGGTGAAGGAGGCCTCACGAAGGTCAGAAAAGAACCATAGTGTGTGCAGATGAAGTCGCTTGATCGTACAATGGCTGAGAGAGAGCCCCATGGTGACGAGTCACAAGCTGATGCAAAGCAGACTGACATGCAGTTCACTGTGGGAGAATATGTGATGTGAAAATCCGACCCCTCTAAACTACAGCTGAGAAAGCTGAGTCCCCGATATAGGGGTCCATTTGAGATGGATCGGTGGAGATGGTTGTGTTTAGCCTTACCCCTCAGGATAACATGATGTATAATGTGTTACATAAGTCCGATCTAGAGCACTATGTGAGGTACCCAAGCCATGTGTTGAGCCTTGAACCTATTCAGCTTTTGAGAGGCTGAAATGTCCTGAGTCACCTATGAGGGTACAATATACCAAGGTAAGAAAGAACTCAGATGGAAGAATATGAGATGATGAAGGTTCTTGGGAAGCACCATGGAAAGGGTGAAGCCACATGGGAGCCATGATGGACACATGAAAGGCTTATCCTGTTTGTTTGCTTGCTTGATGGAATTTTGAGGGCAAAATTCTTATAAGAGGGGAAGGATGTTACAACCCCAATTTTGGGTTCATTTGGTGAGAAATATAAATTCTCCTATTAAAGATATTTGAACAACAAATGATATAAATGGAATTCATTTACAATAGCCTTGATGATTGTGTTGTGGGCTTTATTGGCTATTGGGCCCAAATAACAAGAAAATTCAATTAGTGAATGAATAATTGAATATTTGAGAAAAGAAGAATGTGGAAACCTCTAGAAGGCAAATCCAAAGAGGGATTTCGTGCCACATGGGTTCCTTGGGTTCCAAGTAGTCCAAAATTGCAAAAAGAAAGCAATAAGAAGAGAAAAGATCAATTAAGTATTTCTTTATTAAGAAAGAAATTGAAAATAATGATAAAATGTGGAAAACAAGTGAAAAGATGTATAATTGAGTTATCCTTTGTGGAATTTCGTATCCCAAGGATTTCTAATGTAAAAGGGAATACCAAAGAGGAAAATAAAAGAGAAATAAAGAAAGATTCTCAAAAAGAACTATTTTAATAAGAAATAAACAAGATAATGGGAAATAATGAAGAATAATGCATTTAGATGCATCTAGAAGGATAATGAGTGTCCAATAAAAAGGATTTCGAAATAATAGAGTGTCTTGGGATCCAAGGAGTCCCAATGAAGAAAGAGGAAAGAGATAATACCAAAATTGCAAAATAAAAGGATAATGTGATACATTCTTAATGAATTTTGTGAATTTGATAAAAAGAAAGTATTTTCCTATTAAATGAAAATAGAATTTCATGCCATTAGAATAAAGGGCAAGTTTTAAGAGAATGAAAGAAGTTGTTTTCGAAATCATGATAACTAAAGAATAACGGATATCAAGGAAGTTGGTTTAGAGAGAAAAGGTTGCTTTTTCATGAAGGAATATAACTTCCTAATAGGAAAGGGACTTGGCAACTCAAGGATAGCCATCTTAAGGCTTCGTTACCCCCTCTATAAAAGAGAAAGAGCTCTGGGCCGAGTCGAGGAGGGAGAGAACCCATGTACACTCCTTTCTTCCTCTTCTTCTTCTTGTTCCTTTCCCTACAAACCCTAACAAGGAGGGATAGCATGAACCTGAAGCCTGGGGCGGCAGGATGGGATTTCGAGGGGGAGCCTGAAGCTCCACGGAACCAAGGTTTGATCCGCCATCAAGGGCAAGACCTGACTCGCGCACAGCTGCAGATTCATGGCAGCAGCGGCAGCCACGCATAACGGCTGAAGTTCTTGCGTTGGCCAACTGAATCACGACCTGGGCGGTGCCCTAGGTGTGTCGGAGGTCAAGGGAGCCAGGTGGCCATCGGCGGCGGTCCGCGCGCCCTAGGATGGAGGAGGGGACACCCGCAACTGAGCTGCAGGTCGGCGCAACCTGCGTTTCGCGAGGTTGAAGACAACCAGATCGAAGTTGGACAAATTTGCCCCTCCGCGGGCTGAAGAAGAAGCAACTTACGCGGGGGTACAATGGTAACTCGGTTATGTTTCCAAATCGATCGCATTGCATGAGAAACGGACGACGTGGCGGCTCCTCATTGGCCGGAACTAAGTGATTTTGTTAAAATCGTAACTTTTTAATGGTAGCTCGGTTGGGGACATATAATACATGAACCTTGCTCAAAAAACATAAGGAATTCAATAAAATTACTAGTAGAGACTAGTTTTACTTCTAGTTCGAAAAGTAATGGAAGATGTCAACTTTAATGTATTAATGTTTAAGAAACCCTATTTTGATATAATTAATGTGATACGTAGGGTTTAATGGATGTTTAGAGTTGGTATTAACTTGTTAATGATAAAAGAGAACATTAGGAACAAAAAGGATGAGTTTTGCACATAGTTAGTTTAATTTAGAGTTTCATGTGCATAAATAGGCTTTAATAGGCCTTGAAACCCTAATGTTGACTAATTCGACTATTAATGGCTTTAATTGATTAATTTCATGATTAAAGTTGGAATATGCTGAATCTAAGCTATTTCGAGCATTAAAGTTCCTAATTTGTGGATAAATACCCTAAAAGTAGTAATTAGGGTTTTCTCATGAATAAAAGGTGGAATTAATAGCAAATCGAGTTCATATGTGATTTAGACCATAATGAACTATGAATTGATGATAAATGTGTATAATGATCTTGTCATGGATTAAAGGGATAAAAATAGTAGCTTTAATGAAAAAGAAGCTTAATTGATGATTAATGTGCCTGTAATATGAAAATAGGGTTATATGTTGTTAAGATAACCTTAATGTCGAAGAATAGATAAAATAATAAGGGTTATGAGTAATGGTATAAAATTAGGGTGTGAAATAGTAAAAGATGAAGGGAAACCCTAATTGCAATAGAAAACCCTAAAAGTGAAACCCTAGGAAGCAAGCTAGGTTTAATGGATCTTGATGACTTGAATAATAAAAAGGGAATTACGTGATTATTTCAGGATCTTGTTTGAAATGCTTGCTTGCTTGGATTCTTATTTGCATGGATATTTCTGTTCAAATCGTCAGATCAGGTATGTGGTTAATTATGAATAATCGTCTTAGTTTCTCGAGGATTTTCCGGATGGTTAATCGCATTGAATGCAAATTATCAGTTTGGATGTTCATACTTGCAAATCATAAAGTCACTATGATTATCACATTAATAATAGAAGTATGTATTCTCGCACCTACATGCCCCCCTGATGGATGATGCCAAAGGTCAGGCCCAGATGGGTAGACCAATGGACACCTTGAGTGGTGACCCCAGGCACCAAGCTCGGGAATGAGAAGGTGGCCTATGATATTGCATGACTAGTGGGCACCATGGGTAGTGACCCCCAGGCACCAAGCTCGGGATTGAGAAGGTGGCCTTAAGTCATTGGCAAAGGAAACCCTAAGGTGGGTATGCCAGGGTTAGGGCAAAAGCGGTGGAGAATGTCATCCTGAAAAGTGTAAATTGGCTTGTTAATTAATTTGATTGTGATTATTAAATTGTTAGCCATATTTGCAAGATTTTGGTTGTTCCCACATACCAGTATATTTCGATATACTAACCGACGTTTTGTTTGTCGGCGTTTTAGGAACAACAATTGAAAGAACAAACAGTAAAGTGACACATTGTGGAAATAAGAACTAAAGTGCAAGGAGGATTAGATACAATAATTCAAGCTCTGGATAGATAGATTTCCAAAGTTTTCAACGGTAAGCAAAGTTTTAATTTTATACCAAATTCCAGTTAGTTAGTAGAATTTCATAGTTGTTATTGACTATTTGTCGAACCTTTGATCTTGTTAATTGAATAACGACTTTGACCTTCGGGTCTCCTTTAATTGGGGGTTACCGGGAGGCGGGGTCGTTACAATCCTCCCCTCCTACTCCTAATTTGTTATCAGATAACTGTTGACCTAGAGGTTGTACATTGTCCATATTTTGATAATGACTTAAACATTTCATTCATATGTATCTAATATGTGTATTAAAGATTGATTTCAGATGTTAGGTACAAGAAAAGGATCAAAAATCAAAAGCCCTAGATTGGCTCAAGTTCAAGTCAAAAGAGCAACAAGTGTGCATTTTTTGGAAATCTATGTAAACGACCTTAGAACATTTTTGTAATCACTTGTAATGATGAATTGACTTGTAACTTAGTTGATAAAATTGATTGGGACACTAAACACCAAGTTTTAATCACTTTAGATGCACTTTAGAAAATTGACCACAGGCAGTCAATCGGTCGAGTTGCAAACTCGACCGATCCTCCTGGATCAAGTTTCTAAAGATAGCATCGGTCGAGTTGTGGTTTCACAGAACTCGACCGATCGAGTACCTGACCAATTCGATCTTCATTGGTCGGTCGAGTTTTCCCAGGATAAACTCGACCGATGATTTGAATATCGGCTTTGTCTTTTACTCTATCGGTCGAGTTACCTTTATTGAAACTCGACTGATTGCACTGTACGGAATTTGCAGAAAAAAATTATTGTGACCGTTGGTGTGTGTTTTGAGCAAAAATAGAGTTGTTTCTTTGAGCAAAAACAGCTATATTTCGTATCTAAGTGTCGCACAACTTAAAGGGACACCCTCAACTATAAATAGGACCTCTTGGGGTTCATTCCAAGGTTGGTCATTCACTACATGTTTGGTCCTAGCCTAGTTGAGAGTGTTCTAACCCTTTGAGCCCCTTTCTCTCTCTACCTTCAAGTCAAATTCGTGAGTATGAGTGAGATAGGTTCCTTTGTAAGAGAGTTGTTCCATGTATTGATGTAAAGCTCTCCTCCACCATCTTCCTACCCTCTTTCTTATCAAAGAAAAGGTTGAAGATCTTCTCCGAGTGAAGGAGAAGAGGTTGTTCTTCAAGGTTGAAGAAGGCAAGGTGTTCCAGATCTCCAAGTGAAGGAGATAGTCAAGTCAAGCGCTCAAGAAAGATAGGTAATACCTTGAAGGCTGAAGACTTGAAGAAGGAGTGGGTAAGTCTATGTTGATGGCTGAAGACTCCATGGTTTAAGTGGGTAAGCTCCTTCTATAGGTTGAAGATCTTTGCTTGAGGTACTAAGCCCTTGGATGTGTGGTTGTTGTGTCTTGTAATCTTATGATGGAATATAAGAGTACCAAGATTGCAAATCCTAGAGATTAACCACCTCTAGGTAGTAGACTGACATTGCTCCTAGTTAAGACGTGGAACCACTCTAAACCACCTGTCCAAGTGTTTGCTCTTCCTTGTCTCTCATCCTTGTTTTGCTTGCTAGCTAAGACATCAAATTTACTATTTGTTTAAGTTTTTGTACTTAATATAATTTGGTGATCTAATCATTTTTGTGAGAATTGTGAAGCTCTAATCACCCCCCCTATAGAGCCCTTGATCCAACAAGTGGTATCAGAGCAGGTCTTCTCCAAGCTACTTCGACAAGTAGGAGAAGATGGGCGGTTTGTCTCTTGGATCCCTCAACCTAGAAGGGAGCTTCTCCATGAGACCTCCGGTCTTCGACGGTACCAACTTCCTCTATTAGAAGAGAAGAATGCAGTTCTACCTTCAAGGTGTGAGCTATGAGATGTGGAAGGTGGTGCATCTCAAGTATGAAGACCCAAAGGGGGAAATCTCCACATGGACTGAAGCACAAATGAAGCAAGCTCAACTCAATGCAAAGGCAGTGAGCATCATCTACGCAGCCCTCACTCCATTCGAGTTCAACCGGATATCTTCTTGGGACACCGCACATGAAATTCGGAACAAGCTATGTGTCACCTATGAAGGTACGGAGCAAGTAAAGGAAGCCAAGATCTACATGCTTGGTGGGCTACTTGAGAACTTCAAGATGGGTAAGAATGAGAGAGTGGCTGATATGTACACTAGGCTCAATGTGATCATCAATGGATTGGCGGCCCTTGGGAGTGTGATGGACAAAGGCACTATCAACTCCAAGATCTTGAGATCTCTTCCTCAGAGATGGGAGCCCAAGGTTACATCCATTGAAGAGGTGTACAAGCTAAGTGAGTTGTCAACCGAGGAGCTGGTTGGTAACCTTCAAGCCCATGAACCTAGGCTCGATAAGCAAGAAGAGGAAGAGAAAAGAGAAGAGAAGGAGTCCAAGAAGATAAAGGACACAACCTTCAAAGCCCAAATTGAAGAAATGATGCGGCAGCAACAACTAGTTCTAAAGTCCCCTGCTCCTTCCTCAAGTGAAGATGAAGGCCCAAATGAGCATGAAGCAACCTACTCCAAGGGCAAGCACTTCAAGGGGAAGTCTTCTTCATCAACTCTGAGATGCTATGAGTGTAGCCAAAAAGGCCATTACAAGAGTGACTTCCCAAAGGCCAAGAAGAGCCATCACAAGAGCAGCCACAATAAAGACAAGAAGAACAAGAGAGAAGGCAAGTACAAGAGGAAAAAAAAGAAAGAAAGAAGATCCAAAGATGCAACTCATGTAGCTTGGGAGGAGTCTTCCTCAAGCTCCTCAAGCTCCGAAGATGGAGAATGCCACCTTGCCCTCATGGCCTCTACTAGTGAAGATGTAGGTGAGGTAAGTGAGGTAAGTAATGTCAATTTGAATGAGCTATCTAAGGAAACTCTTATTGATTTCATAGTTATCAGAACCGAACCGAACCGTCCGATTCAACCGGTTGAACCGGGAACCGGTCAGTTCAGCGATTCGGTCCCAGCTCAGACCCGAGATTGCAGTCTGACCGCCCAAATAACTGGCGACCCGGCCGATTCAACCGGTGAACCGGCGAACCGATCGAGTTTTGCCCAACCGGTCGGTCAGTTCTCACTCGCATATCCGCGCCCACGTTACTAATCCGTGGAAGCAAATCAGTTCCTCGCTCGGCCAGACCCCCGACCCCGACCTTTCACAGCACCAACGGCTTAGCCCTAGCTGGGCAGGAGCACCGGGAGGCGGCGACGCTGGCCTTCACCGCACCTAATGCTACTGCTGACCTCCATTGTACCTGATGCCGCCGCCAACCTCAGCCACACTGGATGCCGGCGGCAGCCGTTGCTGCTCCTTTCTACAGAGGTCGTGTAGTGCTTGCCGCCGTACTTGGTAAGTCTTTTGATTCTTCCTGCTTTCTTCTACTCTTCTCCTCCTTCCTCAAATAACTCGTCCTCTCCTTCCTCTACAAGCTCCTTCCTCTATTCCTCCCCGCTTCCTTGCATTTTGCTGCTTCTTCTTCTACTCTTAGTCCTAGGTACTCGTCTCAATTTTGCTCTGCTTCTTGCTGTCCTCTCTTTCCTGTAGTCATTCCCTTGTTTTATTTTTCTTCTCCTTCCCATATCAGCATCTTCTACTCATACCCATCTTATTCCTATTATCTTTCTTCCTCTACTTCAATTAGTTTGTTCTTATTCTCAAATGCTCCCTTATCATGCTGCTTGATCGCACATCTATCTCTGCTGATGGATAGCATCACGTGGTGGCTTTTGAATTAAAATTTGTTGCTGATTTTTTACTAATCTGACTGTTGCGTCTTAGTTGCAATTTGTTTTTGCACCACTTCACTGGTAATACTTCTCACTATTTACATTTCATTAATCTGATTGCTACATTTGATTTCTTATTAATTCTATATCTAGTATCCACATTCTAAGACTATTACAGATCTTAAGGAAGATAACCAAAGATGCCAAGATGAGATAGATGTTCTTAAAACTGAAAATGTAAAACTAAATCTCATTGATGATGCTAGGAAGCAAGAGATTCATGTTTATCAAAAGGAAATTTTGTTGCTTAAATCTGAAAATGCCAAGTTACTTGCTCAAGTTAATGATCTATCTTCCAAACCTATTTTGCAAAGTAATGAAGTTGCTAGCATAGCTATAGAACGTGATTCCTTTCATACTAAAGCCCTCTGTTTAGAGGCCGATCTATTGCATGCTAGAGATGATCTTGCTAGTCTATGTACTACTGTTATTAACTTTAGTGATGATAATGCCAAGTTAAGATCTTCTTTGCAAAAGTTTCTTACGGGAAAGAAATCCTTCAATGATGTCCTAGAACACTCTACCAAACAAATTGGTACTAGTGGTTTAGGATACGATGGGACTGCTCCCAAAGGTAAGAGCAAAAGCAAGAACAAGGGTAAGAAGAAGAGTGTGGAACCTCCCATCTTTCATGGAGAGACTTCCGGCTCTAAGAACCCTATGGTACGTATTCATTGTAAATGTGATGATCATTACTCTACTTATTGTCCTTACAAGCCCAAGGGGACCAACCCAAAGATGAAATTGGTCCCTAAGCTAACCCCGGATCCCAAAGTTTGAGTTGGGTACCGACATCCTTCTTTCTTGCAGGTTAAAAAGAGATGGATTGTTTATAGTGGTTGCTCAAAACATATGACAGGTGAATTCAACCATTTTAACAAATTCATGAAAAAGAAAGGAGGATCGTGACCTTCGGGGACAACATTAAGGGTAAGGTCATAGGTGAGGGTGATGTAGGCAATGAGCTATGTATCAAGAATGTTTTGCTTGTTGATGGCCTACATCACAATTTGATTAGTGTAAGACAACTGTGTGATAATGGATATCTTGTGTTGTTTACATCTTTAGAATGTCTGCTTCTAGATTCCCTCACTTACAATGTCATATATAAGGGAACTAGAAATGGTAATCTTTATGTTATTGTTCTTGATGCTCGTAAGCCCGTACTTGATAGATGTTTGGTAGTGGATAAAAATGATATTTCTCTTTGGCATTGTCATTTGGGTCATGTGAATATGCATCAAATGAAGAAGTTGAGCAAAAAGGATTTGGTTCGAGGACTTCCCAAATTAGATTTTGAAAAGGATGAGGAATGTCAACCTTGTACACAAGGCAAACAAACCAAATCCTCCTTCAAATCCAAAGGAGTCATGAGTACCAAAAAAGCTCTTGAGCTTCTTCATATTGATCTATTCAGACCAATGAGAACGCAAACGCTTCGTGGTTCCAAGTATTGTCTTGTTATTGTTGATGATTTCTCTCGATATACTTGGACCTTTTTTCTCGTTTCGAAAAGTGATACTCTTGATGTTTTCTCGAGCTTTTGTAAACGGGTTGAAAACGAAGCTTCTTACCGGATTGTTTCTATCCGCAGTGACCATGGGGGAGAATTTGAAAATGATCTTTTTGAGCGTTTTTGTGAATAATCTGGTTATTCGCACAATTTATCTTCTCCTCGTACGCCTCAACAAAATGGGGTAGTAGAGAGGAAGAACAGGCTGCTTCAAGAGATGGCGAGGACAATGTTTCTTGAATATGACATTCCTAAGAAGTTTTGGGCCGAAGCCATTAGTACCGCCTGTTTTGTGCAGAACCGAGTTTTTAGACATCCTTCTTTGAAGAAAACCCCCAATGAGCTATGGCGTGGTAGAAAGCCATCCATTGATTTCTTTCATATTTTCAGATGTCATTGTTTTGTTTTAAACACGAAGGATTCTCTCGACAAGTTTGATCTGAAATCTTACAAGGCTTTCTTCCAAGGCTATAGCACTACAAGCAGAGCTTATAGAGTTTTCAATATTGAATTGTCTAAAATTGAAGAATCTATTAATGTTAAGTTTATTGAAACTAACCTTGTTGTTGGCAAGCATGTTGTTGATAATGATGTTGCAGATGACTTGATTCCTATCTTGAAAGACCTCAACATCGACAATAAAGGTAAGCAGGTGATAGAAGCAGAAGATGAAGAAAAGAAGGATCACACTCCTCACTTTGCAAAGAATCGTCCTAAAGAGCTGATCATTGGCAACCCATTTGAGAGAGTGAAGACACGAGCTGCCTACAACAAAGAACAAGCAGACAGCGCCTTCATCTCACAGCTGGAGCCAAAAAACATCAAAGAAGCTCTTGGTGATGACGAGTGGATCCTAGCCATGCAAGAGGAATTCGAGAAGAATCGTGTGTGGACTCTAGTACCAAGACCAAGTGATAGAAAAATCATTGGCACCAAGTGGGTCTACCGTAACAAGCTTGATGAACAAGGCAAAGTGGTAAGGAACAAAGCAAGGTTAGTGGCACAAGGTTACAATCAACAGGAAGGTATTGACTTTGATGAAACTTATGCCCCTGTTGCTAGACTTGAATCTATTAGAATGCTACTTGCTTTTGCTAGTTACAAAAATTTCTTGTTATATCAAATGGATGTTAAAAGTGTGTTTTTGAACGGTACAATCGAGGAGGGAGTATTTGTTGCTCAACCTTCGAACTTTGAAAATGACAAGTTACCCAATCATGTTTATTTGTTGCAAAAAGCTCTCTATGGACTCAAACAAGCACCTCGAGCTTGGTATGAGAAATTAAAGAATTTTTTGTTAGATAATGGGTATGTTATGGGCAAAGTTGATTCTACCTTATTTCTAAAACACACTTCTAGCAATTTTCTTATAATTCAAATTTATGTTGATGATATCATTTTTGGCGGGACTAATCTTGATCTTTGCAAGGAGTTTAGTTCTCTTATGGAGAGTGAGTTTGAGATGAGCATGATGGGTGAGTTGACTTTCTTCCTCGGCTTTCAAATCAAGCAAACAAAAGAAGGAAACTTCATCAATCAAGGCAAGTACACCAATGAACTACTCAAACGCTTTGGGATGAAGAACATGAAGCCGATGGATACACCCATGTCCAATACCGCCAAACTTGATAGAGATGAAGAAGGTGAGAAGGTAGATGAGAAGCTCTATAGAGGTATGATTGGAAGTTTACTTTATTTAACTGCCTCTAGACCTGATATTATGTTTAGTGTTGGATTGTGTGCTCGCTTTCAATCTAGCCCTAGGAAATCGCATCTTATTGTCGTTAAGAGGATTTTGAGGTACTTAGCCAAAACTCAAAATTTTAGACTATGGTATCCTAAGTCAAGGGACTTTACTCTTGTGGCATATAGTGATGCAGATTACATGGGTTGTTTGGTTGATAGAAAGTGCACAAGTGGCACTTGCTTTCTTTAGGACCATGCTTGGTGTCTTGGTTTTCCAAGAAACAGAGCACTTTGGCATTATCAACTACCGAGGTTGAATACATTACAGTCGGGAGTTGTTGTGCCCAGGTCCTATGGATGAAGCAAATGCTCCAAGACTTTAACATACATTTTGATGCTTCTCCTACCTATTGTGATAATACTAGTGCAATCAATCTCTTATAATCCTATATTGCATAGTAAAGCTAAACATATAGAGGTTCGCCATCTTTTTCTTCGTGATCACATTGCCAAGAAGGATATCTATATCACGCATGTGGACACAGAAAATCAGTTGGCGGACATTTTCACTAAACCTCTAGCTAGAGAGCAATTTAACTTTATTAGATCTAAACTACTCATTGTTGCTTTGGATGATATTGATATGTGATCTAGCTAGTTGTTTCTATCCTATATGTTGTGCTCATGCTTTCCTCACCTTGCTTGCCTATATATGCTTAAAATGTGCTTAACTTGCTTGTTGACATGCTTAGTTTCACTTGTTTTTGGGTTTTTTCTACTTTTTTAGTTTTATCGCAAAATAGTACCCAATGATGAGTGATATGTGCCTAAGTATGTTCAATGTACATAATAGACTCGAAAATTGAATTTAATTAGCATGTATATCGCTAGAAATTAAGTTTGATGGTTTTAGGTCAAGTTGACCATCGGTCGAGTTTCTCCCAGGACAAACTCGACCGATCAGTGGCCGAGAGCTGTTCTTCAGAGGACCAATCGGTCGAGTTTCCGACTCTCAGAACTCGATCGATCCGCGGACTAAAGCAAATTTACGTTAGGTTCGGCCGACTATTCTCCCTCTCAACTACAGAATAGACGACTGAATCCTCTTCTTCTAGCCCTAAGCTCTCACCCCCAGCCCTAAACCTCCCTATCCTAGCCCTATCTCGACCTAGATAGCTCGACCTAGACCTTCCTGGGCGCTCCTTGGTGGTTTTTAGGCGGTTTTTGAGGTTTGCTTTGTGTGTTTGTTCGTTTTCTTTCTCTTTTCTTCACCTCCATGGCCTCCCAAAGGAGAAAACGACCTGCTCCAAGCAATGCACCTTCGTCTTCCTCGTCTAATCGCTTGATTCCCTTCGACAATACCTCGTTTATCTCGATTGAGGTTGTTAATAGGTATAAGGATCTTCTCCCTAGGAGTCCTTTTCCTTTTCGCACCTTGTTTGAGCCTAGTCCTAGGCGTCAAGCGGTCATAGACCAGGTTGCTAGGTTGCTAGCCGTCCACCATCTTTCCGCCCTGGCCGTCGAATGTGATTGCTTTAATAATTCCATGTCAAGCACTAAAGCAGTTCACGAGTTCTACGCTAATTTGCGTTGGAACTACGACTCTCTCGTTCCCCCGCCGAATACTCAAGTAGTCCTCACATCGATGATCGCCGGTAAGCGATTCCAAATCTCCGAGGATATATTAAATGTCTACTTTTCCAGAGATGAGGAAAACGATACTTGGCGCAAGGATTATGGAGTATTTCGATCTTCTGGATCCGGAAGGTTTCTACAAGCAAAATGAATTGACTTTACCTGATATTCATCGTTACTTGAAAAAACCTGACGTTCCATATAAGAAGAAGTCAACCCTACCTCCATCCTCCCTTGACCTTAGGAAGCGCATTCTGGCACTAGTGATCAACTGCAATATTCATCCGAAGAAAAATCAAACGGATATTGCAGAGAACACTGTTGTCATTATGTATTGCATCTTAGAGAACATCGGTGTCAAGTGGGCCAGATACATTCTACACCACATGACCTGCTTTGACACTGGCAAGAACACCAAAGGCACCCACCCTCCCTACCGGCCCTGATTTGTGGTTTATTCCAGTTCGCCATTGAAAAATCCCTCTTTTCTGACTTCCATTACAAAGTAGCCAGACAGGTTGTTTGTATCAATGAGACCACAATTCAAAAGTTTGTGCCTGTGTTTGGCTCATCTATCCCTGGTGTTTCTCCCTCTGCCTCAGCCCCTGCCTCCTCAGCCCGAGCTCCACCTCCTCAGCCTCCTCCTAGACCTAGTCGTGCTTCGTTCCATGTATCAAATGAAACTCTTATGGGCTACATGATGCACCAACAAGCATACAACCAACATGTTCAGGACAACCTGCATCAGAATTTGTGTTCTATCATGTCTACCATGAACCTATCATGTGCTCACCCTTACCCCACCTACCAGCCATACCCAGGTAGTGATTATGCTTCATATGCATACAATCATTACTACCCTACTCCCGAGCCTTCCGCTGCTGCTCCTCCACCTCCACCCTTTGCTGCTGGTAGCTCCGCCCCTGCCTACCTCCCGTTGCCTGCTGGCCCCCTGGCCACCTTGCTTGCCAGCCTTGGTGACTCTACTCCATCCTATCCGCAGGCCAATGAGCTCCACGCTCTTGGTATGTCGTGGGCTGAGCAGAATGCCCGTTGGCCCGGTCGCGTGTTTGGTCCTCCTGCTGATGAGGAGATGCCTGACCAGGGTGACGATGTCGAGGCTGATGATGATGATGATGACGTTGTTGATATAGATAGTTTAGATGTCTAGCTTGTTTCTTAGTTTTTAGTCTAGCATGTTGATCATATACATCTTTCTAGGCTATTTTGTATAAGAAACATTTGGGCACATTTATCTGAGTTGTACGATTTTATCTTTTGTTTTCATCGCTTCTTGCTTGTAGTTGTTTTTATGAGAACATGCATCTGAGTTGTAATATATGTGATGTGCACTCTTGCTATTTACTCTGATATATCTTATGCTTTAGTGCCATCTTTCACCATATTTTGATTATGACTGAGATTGTATGTTGCCTTCGTCTATGTTTGTCATATGATATGAGATTGCTTGTATGTATATCTGGTTGACTGTATTTTGGAGAAGACTTGGATTTATACTCTTCTACCCCCCTACTTTTTGATAATGTCAAAAGGGGGAGAGATATTTCACTGGTTTGAAACTCAATCATATTGTTATTCGTTGTTATACTATTGCTTATTGCTTATGAGATCCTTTTCTTGTTCATTTACTGTTTTATCATGTGACTTGCAAAAGGACCACATAGTGCAATATGCTATGACTGCTATGTGTAGATAGACTAACCATGCAGGTTAGAAGAAGCATAGATTGAGGGGGAGCAATTCACATTGTTCACATCATGAATCTCCTTAATTCACAAGGCAAAGGTATAACTTTTATATCCTTTTTAATATGTTTGAGGAATGGTTTGTCATTGTCAAAAAGGGGGGAATTTTGACCTAGAGGTTATACATTGTCCATATTTTGATAATGACTTAACCATTCCATTCTAATGTATCTAATATGTGTATCAAAGATTGATTTCAGATGTTAGGTATAAGAAAAGGATCACAAATCAAAAGCCCTAGATTGGCTCAAGTTCAAGTCAAAAGAGCTACAAGTGTGCATTTTTTGGAAATCTATGTAAACGACCTTAGAACATTTTTGTAATCACTTGTAATGATGAATTGACTTGTAACTTAGTTGAGAAAATTGATTGGGACACTAAACACCAAGTTTTAATCACTTTAGATGCACTTTAGAAAATTGACCACATGCAGTCAATCGGTCGAGTTGCAAACTCGACCGATCCTCCTGGATCAAGTTTCTGAAGATAGCATCGGTCGAGTTGTGGTTTCATAGAACTCGACCAATCGAGTACCTGACCAATTCAATCTTCATTGGTCGGTCGAGTTTCCCCAGGATAAACTCGACCGATGATTTGAATATCGGTTTTATCTTTTACTCTATCGGTCGAGTTACCTTTATTGAAAATCAACCGATTGCACTGTACGGAATTTGCAGAAAAAGTGATTGTGATCGTTGGTGTGTGTTTTGAGCAAAAATAGAGTCATTTCTCTGAGCAAAAACGGCTATATTTCGTATCTAAGTGTCCCACAACTTAAAGGGGCACCCTCAACTATAAATAGGACATCTTGGAGTTCATTCCAAGGTTGTTCATTCACTAAATGCTTGGTCCTAGCCTAGTTGAGACTGTTCTAACCCTTTGAGCCCCTTTCTCTTTCTACCTTCAAGTCAAATTCGTGAGTATGAGTGAGATAGGTTCCTTTATAAGAGAGTTGCTTCATGTATTGATGTAAAGCTCTCCTCCACCGTCTTCCTACCCTCTTTCCTATCAAAGAAAAGGTTGAAGATCTTCTCCGAGTGAAGGAGAAGAGGTTGTTGTTCTTCAAGGTTGAAGAAGGCAAGGTGTTCCAGATCTCCAAGTGAAGGAGATAGTCAAGGCAAGCACTTAAGAAAGATAGGTAATCCCTTGAAGGATGAAGACTTGAAGGAGTAAGTCCATGTTGATGGCTGAAGACTCCATGGTTCAAGTGGGTAAGCTTCTTCTATAGGTTGAAGATCTTTGCTTGAGGTACTAAGCCCTTGGATGTGTGGTTGTTGTGTCTTGTAATCTTATGATGGAATATAAGAGTACCAAGATTGCAAATCCTAAAGATTAACCACCTCTAGGTAGTGGACTGACATTGCTCCTAGTTAGGACGTAGAACCACTCTAAACCACTTGTCCAAGTGATTGCTCTTCCTTGTCTCTCATCCTTGTTGTGCCTGCCAGCTAAGACATCAAATTTGTTGTTTGTTTAAGTTTTTGTACTTAATATAATTTGGTGGTCTAATCCTTTTTGTGAGAATTGTGAAGCTCTATTCACCCCCCCTCTAGAGCCCTTGATCCAACAATAACTACTTATTATACATCATTCTTCTAGATGTAATTCATCATTCTTATCAAGACTGTTCTAAAATTCTGACATACAAATTTATTATGATTCATCATTCTTCATTTGTACTTTTTGATTTCATGCTGCAAATGTATTCTGGATTCATTATTCTTCATGGATAATTTATTATTTCATAATGAAAAAGTATTAGTGATTTCATCATTTTCAAATTATAAAGTTTGCATTCATAACATTAGTGAACTTTGGGTTTGGTTTTATCCTTCTTATATCTCCGTCTCTTTAAATCCCATGTTATGACTTACTTATGGATATCATATGTATTAATTCCATTTCACGTGTTTTTGTGTATGTATGTAAATATGTATACATGTATACGTCTATGTATATAGATATGTTTGTGTATATATACACATATGCATATAGGTATATGTATATGTAAATGTGGGTATGTCGTGTCGAACTCCATGTCCGTGTCCTAATTTTTTTTAAATCTTTGTCTCGCGTGTCCGTGTTCATGTCCATGCCGTATCCTATGTCCACATCCATGCTTCCTCAATGAAAAGGAAAGAACAAATCTCAATGGCATTCATAGGAGATTCACCCAGGTAAAGAATGTGGTTCTCTGTTTCAACAAAATGCACAAAGCTTACACAGGTTTAGAGGTGACGGGTTTGTACCTACCTCAAATGCTAACATATACCATGTGGTCGGATCCATGGATCCAGAAATCATCGAAGTTGGGGAAAACATTTGACCCTTGGTGAAGAATCTCCAATACTCCAACTTAAATATAAATTTCTTTGCGCAGTTTGGGCGCAGTCGTGGAAGTTGTAGTAAACAATTGGGTTCTGCCACAACTTCCATGACGTTGTAGGCGACGTCATCGAAGTGGGTGACAACATGATGAAGTTAGCACGTAAGTCTACTATATGTAACAGAACCCAATTGTCACTAATTTTGTTTGGCATCATACTTGTGATTTAGCTTATGTTTACCATTTAAAATAGAGAACATAAGAGATTTATGTAGGCATTTTACTTCCATATCAATGTTATTAAAAACAACCATAGCTTGTATTTGACTATTGTTATTCTAGATCCAAGATACATCTAAGTTCCATCCATTCTAAATAAACACTACATCCAGCTTATATATATGATCCCCACATATAGCTCATATCTTATATATGATCTCCACATATAACTCATATCGTCTATACATCTTCTTATGTAGAATTGTACTTTATAACTCTGTGATGGTAAGGTGGTATTGTGTTTTACAGGATTTAAATTGATCAATGGCTTTGTATCTTATATGTAGTTTGTAACTTATTAATCACATGGGGTTTAGGAGTCTACCTACCTAGAGAGTTTTCTGTAATGAACACGTGTAAGGTAGATGTTACTAACATATTCAAAAATATTGTCATCAAATGTCATCGTTTGCTTACAAAATCAGCATTGAAGTTTCATCTAAGTTTGTATTTAACATCTTCCAAAACTTTCTCAAAGTTTCCCGATTTTTCCACTTCACACCTTCCAAAATTGAAACGAAGCCATTGAGATGTATATTGTCATTGTCATGAATCTTGTCAATGTCCTGTACCGTGGTTGAATCAAAGTCAACGTGGATGCAGCAAAGAAAAATGCTGAGGTCAGTCAAGCTATTTGTATGATCGAGAGGGGTGATGAAGATGGTTGTTTGGAAGTGATGTTGAAATGAGGGGTAGTGACACAGTGGAAGCCGAAATCGGTCTCAACGTAGCGATGGAAAGTGGATCTCTTTGCATCCTTGTGGATTTGGATGCACAAGTTTCTTGCAGCATGCTCAACTGTAGTACTAGCATACCTCTAAAGTAGAAGTATGTGAGATTGACCGACCTCTGCCAATGGTGCCCCCATATTCCTATTAACAAAGTAGAACGGCATCTAATCTTTTAAAAAATAGCTTGGCTAAGTGGTTCTCAGTCAAGAAAAAGCTATTCTTTCGTGATGTCTCTCCTTTATTTCTCTAACAATATTTACCTAAATGATTTAAGGCGAGCCAGTTGGATCCTGTTCGTAATTGGACTCTTTTAGTTTGCCCCTTGGAAAAGGGCGGGATGAATAACATGCAAAAGTAACTTCTGCCACGTGCCCTGGTAGGATATCAGAGTGCCCTTCTCTTTCATATGGAGAAATGGAGCAACTTGGTACACTGCTCTGTTCTTATTCTGATCTGTTCCAGTGCCTCCAGCTGAACTTTTAAGAGCAGCCATTAATCTATCAAACCTATTAGGAGCATGGTACTAAACATCCTCGACATCTGGCGATATATCCTCGATGTTACATATGTCTACGCCTGTCGACGTCGAAACCTAGTAAACTTCCTCGACATTGATGTTGCCTACTTGTTGACATGTGTCAATAAGTTCAGCCTACTTGGTGATGAAATTGACTTAGCTAGCTCAAAGCCTCCCATCTTTTTTATGGTCTTTGTAGCTATTATTGTTGCACACATAGTGAAGGCATAAAGACCTTGTAGGAAACCATTCTTCACATCGAGATGACTATTTCTTTGGTTTCTAACTAGAGAGTAATGTTAAGTTTATTCCTCTATTAGATTTCCACAAGTTTTGCAAAATTTGGTGTAGACCTAGTAAAATTTCACCTCTGTTACTTTTTCCCCTCTTGACAAATTGATGTATTTGAAAATAAGCTCATGTTTTTTAATTCTAGAATGTGATCCAATTGGGATTTCTGTACATACATAACACATATATAGAACAAATCTAAGTTCTAAACATTTCGTATAGAAGATTATAGACGGATATGTGTTTACTAAACATTTGATGTTTGATGCCGAATTCCCTCTCAATCTCATTATTTTTAAGCTTATTTTGCGTCGAAGTGTTAGTTCAAGACTTCCTCAAAGTTTCCTTACATGTTCCACAAACTTCCACTTTCTTGCCTGTCGAAGTTGAAACTAAGACATCTTTTACATTTGCACATGACTGTGTTTTTCTTTATATGTAAACATGTATGGATGACTATATACAGACATATATTTAGTTTTTAAGATAGATTTGACGAAATCTATCACATTTCATCATGAAATCACTATTTGAGCTTTATTTTTGTCAAAGATGTGTCGAAGTTTTGGTTGTAAAAATCCTCGAAGTTTCCTCGATGTTTCCACAAACCTTCACTTCCACACCTGTCGAAGTCAACTCGAAGTCGAAGTCCTGTTCCATGATTAGGAGATAAAGACATTGAATACAAAGTATTCAGAAAGACCTTTAAGAAACTATATATTGAAGGGTATTTGATACCAAATGAAATGAATCAACTGATAGTCTGATACGCTGGGGGGATTAGATGGTGGTTGATACCAAAAATAATTGGTATAGTGAGACCATCTGCAAAAAAGACCTCTGACTAAATACCAAAAAGTCAATTAGGGCCACCTGAGAGAATCTTATCGAACTTGATCATAGGAAAGGTATTATCTTTTATTGATAATTCAAATCTCAAAAGCCATATAAATTGAACCTTAGTTACCTAAACAAAAGGCTTAAGTTGAATCTCAGTTACCTGCTCAAAAGTCTAAGCCTTTGTTCTAAGTTCTTTAGGGCGGGCTACACACTTAAACTGAATCAATAACATTAGATTTTCTTCCTCATCTATATTTCATCCACTATTTCTTTGATATGAATAAACGGAAAGGATAATTGTTCTTACCAGTCTTGATTATGCTGTCTCGGATGACGACAGAACTGGAATCACTGACATGAATTCCATCAGTATTGGGACTACCGGCAGGAGCAATTACTTTGAGAGAAGATGCCTTAACTTTGAAGCAGTTAGTGAATGACATATGAAACTGTTGGCTATCAAGTAGCAACAATCCATGGACCCTCAGATTTGTGCATTTATGGAAAATTATGGACTGCAACAAAACAATCAATTGTCTTAAATTTTAGTAAGAGCCATAGCTACAAGAAAATGAAAAGCAGAAAGTAATAGTTTAAGCTAGATTTTGCACATCTGTCTGCTTGAGGTTGTAAACAAGATCCTTGATTATTGCATGCTGAAAGTGTTGCTTAATGTATTATAGACTGCAATAGAACTTCCTATATAAGACCACATTTCTCCTTTAAAACTCCCAGAAAGTTTGGGGTTTCTTCTTCATAGCACAGCCCTCCTTTCATTTTACAACTTCAACTGCCCTTTTACATTGCACATCAGGCAAGATTCTCAGCATGCAACAATCAAGTATCTTGTTTACAACCTCAAGCAGACAGTTGGGCCATTTGGCCTACAGCTAAATAGCATTAATCACAGGTTTGCTTCTTCTCAGACCATTACAACAGAAACCGCAAACATGCTTGCCCGTGCAGAATCAACCAAGAGGCCATAACCCAAGGATATATCCATTCAATCCAGTTCCATTTTTTATTTCACGAGGCAAGTACCTGACTAGATAAAGAAAATAGGATCACGTGAAAAAAAAATGAACAAAACCTAATAGCAAATAAAAATTGCTCCTTCCATCTAGCGAGAAAGTGCGTCTGACAAAGGGGCTTTAAACAAAGGGCGCTTGATTTTGCTCACAAACAGAACCATAGCCGCACTCATTCCTCTTCTTCCATAATTGGCACCCATGAGAGAAATTTGATTCACTAATTCCAACTCTCTCAAGAATGACTCCCAAGTTATCTCCATGGCATCCCCATTTAGAGCTTCTGCTGGAACAGAGGCATCAACTGTGAAAAAGAAGCAACCAACAGACCACCCAGACCTACAGTTTTGTACATCTGGAGATACCAAAAATTATAAGAGATTCTCTCATTGCCAGCAGATCATATATCACCAACCACCTGCTAATAGCCTCCAAACGATTAACTGGAACTTTGTGGGGAAGAAAGCTATCCGAATATCGTTATTATCGTAACATATAAATACCATCACTCAACTAACTTCAATCACCTTTGAAGCCGATAGATCTTGTCCTTAACCACAGATTCCTTTTATCCAGATCATAAACATTAAGATCAAAACAACTATGGGAGCTGAACAAAGGTCTACATGTAGGCCCAATAACAGGTCTAGAACACCTCATCTAAAAGGTAGTGAACTGCCACAGCACCTTCACATGTTACCATATCAACTTACTATACAGCAGGTAGAGGTAGGATCACCTTACGAATAAATAAAATGGCTCGCCATATTTGCATCCGCTGGTTATCGAGTGCCAATATAACATTAATACTAAAAGATACGGATACAGATTCTGAATGAGACTCTTGACTATATTCTTATCTCAAGGATACTGTATAAACCTACAGATATAGTAAAACAAATCTTTGTATGTATATAAACCATTTTTTAAATTTATTCACCAGAAATCTAGATGCTCATAATATCACTATTTGAAAAATTCAAGTGTGTGAAATCAACAAAAGGTACATGCTCCACTAGTTATGCCGACAAAGGACACATTCACATTACTAACATTACTATGGCTATTTTCATATGCACACTAACAAAAGAATATGTACCAGATGTACTAAGGTAGATGCACATTGACTGTGTTATGGGCACATAGATATGTCATGCTGCATATTTTTCACATGCCAAATATTCATATATAGGTAGTCTGTGTTTTCAGTTTGCATTATTGACTTGTAGTAGCACTTTCTTTAGTCCCACATTGCTGGTCACAGGTTTGATCTGTTTCCCTGCCCCTACATATACGCGGGGTTTTGTCCTAATAAGTCGTCTCTTAAGCTCACTTTACATTGTATCACAGCAGGCAAAATAATGATGCCGTTTCTTCTTCTTCCCTCTCCACCGCAGGTATCCTTTCCTCTTCCCACTCCACCATTATTGTTCCCTCCTCCCACCTCTCTTTAGCTCCTTAAACCCCCGGCATCCCCTCCATTGCCTTTCTAGTAGTCTCATTCCCTAAAAGACTACATTTGTAAGGGTGTACTGCACACTTGTGCTTGATCATGACCACCCCTGCTAGAGCATTTCTGCCTAGTTAGGAAACCATTGATCCCTAATCCTCTTGAAGATCCATAGTGATTTCCACTCAGGGTTATCAAAATCCGGTTGGAGCGTCTAGTGGCTGGTCCGACCCGTCGGACCATGAACTCGCACCCTTACCGGTTTGGTTATAGTATAAACCTGGTAACACTGGTCCAACCAATCAGATGGTGTCCCCAACCAACTGTCTGGTCCTCCAGTTAACTGGTTGCACTGGTTTGATTAACCAGAACTTCTGTCTCAGCCAATGAGTGGGTGACTATAATTTTCTCCCCACCTCTCAACATGTGACCCATTTTTGGCCATAGACACAAACAAAAAACCCGTACCCCTGATTTTCCCAGTCCCAACTCACGAGAATTCCCGCTTCACCGGATGTAAACAGGGTCCAATTATGTTTAGCATTGTATCTAGTTAATAAACTTTGGATGTTGAAGTATCATTTTGTATGAAACATTAGTTTGTTGTGATGTATGAGGTAATGACTTTATTGTGGGTTCGAAGAATTCTACTCATGCCTTCATCATAGTTGAACTGGTTCATATTTTGCCTATATTATCTATAATTTTAGCATAATAATACTATTTTTATACATTGCTGATGTCATTAGTTGAACCCATTCAACCATAGGTCAAACTGGTCAACCGGAAACCAGTAGCCTCACCGGTTCGATGACTGGTACGGTCCTGACACCATTATTTCCATCTTACTGTTGTTGCATACTAGGTGACAATTGGTCCCTAATCCCCTATCTTGGTGATCTGTAGTGTTTCATTGTACTTCGGCAACGTATTTGGCTCACTCGCCTCAGAATATAGGATTTTCTAGCCCACATGACGTATCTCTATGTTGCACCAGTGTTGCTGCTAATCTCAAAGGTCGACACGACATGTTTACAACAGCACACGGTGTGTTAGCACTACGGTCCAATAAAGAGTGTGGCATGTCCCTCAGTCCTTACCTCCGACTCGCTGGCGTATGCTCTTTGACACAACGTCCGCCTTCGTGCACACGGCATGACAGCTGCCCCTTGTTCCTGATCCTCGGCATGTCGTGTTTGCTGTTGATATTCTTCTGTAACTATGGTAAATCCGGAAGTATCCAATGGATACCCGTGCTGTGTGAGTACTGTCAAGTTCAATGGGGACAACCACCTAATATAGGATCATTTGTTTTAGATCTATGTAAATTTCTCGGATAAAGTACTGGTTCTCCTAATAGAGATAAATCCTGTGATGAATCCCAGGTGAACTGGAAGAAATGGTCTGGAAGTGATTCTTGGATACTATCTGGATCATGAATAGCTACGAGTCTTGTATTGCCAGCAACCTTATGTGTTTAAGGACTATAAAGGAGGCATGGGACCATCTTGCTCATATTTAGTCTGCTCAAGGAAATGCCATCGTGTATTTAAATTGTATAAAAGATTATATGTGTCAAATAAGAAAAGACAACTAATCGTTGTATTAGATAAGAGAAACCCTGCTCCTATAAATAGGAGAACAGGGAAGCATACAGACTTAACTAAACCCTAATGGGCCAAGACACAGTGAGGCCCATATTACAAGGACAATATAATAACTAATAAACGGACTCTCTAACAATATGCACTGCATCCTAATAATTCTGCCACCTATATTGCACAGTATGATTCATTCAAAGGACCTGGAGGGAATAGAAGCATACCACCCTCTCATGTCTGATCCAATCAACTAAAGCAGCAACAAGACGACATCCAGCTCTACCACTCCCTTGCATCTCTCCCCACTTGCTGTGAATCTGTTCGTCAACAAATTCTTACATCTGACACTTGGCCTGCTCTTGCTGATATGTATGCGTGATTCCTGCATTGCACCGTCTAATACTACTAAACAGGATGCTCTTCCTGTGGTTGCTCAAGGAAGAGGAAAAGGACGTGGTGGAGGACCCGATGAACGTCGTGGTTCCAGCACCGTCTCTCCTTCATGTTACTATTATATTGCAAGAGGAGTGACCGTACGAAGGACAAGTGCTGGAAGAACATGGGAAGGAGTGGGCTAATCTTGTATCATCCACTAACACTTCTACTACAGAGGTTCCGACATCTTCGTGATGCAAACCACGTTGCAAAAATCAAACATTCATATAATTCAGCTTTGTCGGATAATACCCTGGACATAGGCTTATATAGAAAACTCGCATGAAGGCCAATTGGCTTGTATCTGCTTAAGACTTAACTAAAATAAGAATTAGAAATTAATTAGCTAAGAACTTACAAGTCCCTAATTTTATACTTCATCCTAAAACTAAAACAATTCATAATAAACCCAAAACAAAAACAAAGATACGACAATTAAATAAAAGATTTTCATAACTTGCTCTTGCACATGAAGATTGGCTCATGCCATCTTTACCACTAATTATCGAATTGATTGAATGCCTTCAGCCATGTCTCTGGGTTCCATTCCATACAACCTTTACTACCCCAATAAATCTACCCTCAGTCTTCCACCTAAAATATGGGGATGCATTTGCTTTGTTCATTACCATCAACCCAGTTTAGACAAACTCTCCCCATCTGCTATTTGTTGTTGACTTCTGGGATATTTGTGCACACTAAAAGGATAAGTGTCTGGATCCAACTATTCACCATGTATATATTAGTGCAACACCTTTTTCGAAGATACACCATTCTTTTTCCTGTTGGGCAAAAATTACTGTCAGAATTAACTCAATCCATGCCTCTTCCTACCGTTTGTGATGCTGCCTCCATTGACATTGACCTCCCCCTTCAGGCTAGTGACACCTCTGTCACTGAGTCTCCCTCCAACTAGGATCTACCTTTGAATGAGAAGAAGGTAACTATCTAGACTTTCCTATTGCTTAACGGAAGCCTCAACGGCCATGCGTGAAGAATCCTATTTCTCAATTTGCTTCCACCAAACACCTATGTGCTTCCATGGATCTGCATTATCTGCTCTTTACGTCCCTCGGACAATTTATGAAGGATCACCTTGGATGGAAAGCTGCAATGTGAGAAGAAACGGAGGTCATTTGCTCACGAGTCAGGACACACTTAGAATATTATTGATAAGCCCCAATTTTGCATAATGCCTCTAGCCTCTAGCCTCTAGGTGTTTTCTATCAATTATCTTCCCGGTGGTTAGATTGATGGGATGAAAGTTCGAATGATGGCTAAAGGCTGCACTCAAGAATCTGACATTGATTATTTCAAAGCTTTCTTTTCAATCGTCCGCCTCAAATATGTTCATATTTTTTGTCTATGGCAGTTAATAATGGTTGGCTCTTCTTGCTCCAACTTGATGTCAAAAATGCTTCCCTATATGGTAACTGACACGAAACAATATACATGGAACAACCATCTATACACAAAGTTCTATAGCAGAGCCCATGTACGTGATCCAATAAGCTCACATCTACTCTCTATAGTGTTAGTTTTTAGAGGTTTCACTGTGAACATTCTATATTTATCAAAAGATCCATGGAGAACATCTTAGGTGACGACGTTGCTAGTATCAGCAATATCAAACTGCATCTTCTGCATCACTTTATCATCAAGCACCTGGGAAATCTCCCTAACTTCCTTGGGATATAGGTGGCCCGCAGCAAAAATGGTCCATCTCATTCCCAAAGGAAGTAAACCCTTGATCTTCTACATGATACCCTTCATCCTCTACAGGAACAGGCATGCATGAATGTAGACCAGTTGTGTCTCCAACTGATCAAACTCAGGATCTGTACTCCACCTCTTTTGGCTTGCTGGAGGATAAGCTACGCTAGAAGCGTCTTGTTGGAAAACTTTTGTACAAGACTATTACGCGTCCAGATATATCTTTTACAATTGAAATAAATAAGTCAATTTACGAATCAACTTCACAGATGGTGTCCAACAAGGAGACCCGTTGGTGTCTCTCCTTTTTTCTTTGGCTCTCATCCGCTTATTTTGCAGCTAAAGGATGAGTGTCACCTCGACATTCTTGCCTTCTATCTTGATGATGGCACCATCATTGGTGACACTATAGAGGTTTCTAAGGCGACATCTCTAGTTTAAGCACGAGGCCTGGACCTTAGCCTTCATATTAATATTAAGAAGACGGAAATATTTTGGCCTTCTGATGACCCCAGACGTACCCAAAGTGGGGCAAGTTCCTTGCTGACATATCTCAACCTGAGGGTAGAGTGAAAATTCTGGGAGGACATATTCTACGGACCCATGTTTTACCATTGAATTTATCAAGCAATAGGAGAGTAAAACTCTTGCCATGACGGATCTCTTAGCTTTACTTTAAGACCCATAATGTGAGCTTCTTCTTCGGTCGTGTGATGGGATGCCCAAGATGTTTTCTCTTCAAACGACACCCCCAACTTCTATCAACTCTATGTTGGGGGTTTTGCCAAAGTTTGGCACGTATTGTGGTTGGTGACGACCCGAGATTCGATGAGCTACAATGGCGTTTGGCCGCAATTCATACGCATCTCAGAGGGTTAGGCATCAAGTCTTCTCATGATGTCAGCAACTTTGCCTATGTTTCCTCTCAATCCACACCCGGGAACTCTAAAACCATATTCTTTAAAAGGTCAGCTCTATGCCTACAAGAACTGCCTTTGCTAGTGTGCATGCCGCTATAGGTGATATTCTATCATCTTTCTGCTACTCTAAATTGTCATGTACGTCTTCTGCCACCCCAAAGACCCAGTCTATTTTGTCAAGCACTTACTACAAAATAATCGTCCAGCAATTTATTGCAAGTGGTCTCTCCTTGCGGCAACTAGCTATTCTCACTTATCTACAAGCTGGCCATGCACAAGATTTCTTGCTTGTTTCCATTGACGGTCCTGGAGTGTCACATGTATTAATTTGTCAACAAATTTGCATGTCTAGTTGGAGAGAGGTCATTTAAGAGTACATGAAAACTCTTGAAAAGCATGGAACATTGGGATATGTTCCTTCATCGTGTTTTGGATCCAAACAAATGTAAGGTGGGCTCCTAAGCGACTCTTAGGACATGAAAAAAGTCTTAGCAAATGGCAGCAAGCAAGGCGATCACCGAGGAGCACCTATGACGCCTGGACATATTTTTCTCATCATCATGTAAGCCTTAATCCCAACAAAGGTGGGCTCAGTTGATGGTTCCTATTTTCCATTTATCTTTGTTATGGATCATATTCTCATCACCAAAGTAAAGATAAGCTCTCCCCGACTTACTTTAGACCTAACTCTTCTCATTTTAACTATGTTCGAGTCAATAACATCACTTATATTAATATATATATTTTCCTGACTTTATTTTTTCCTTTATGATTGTGCTATGAGCCTTTGTTTATTAGACCATTAGCCTTTTTCCTTATTCTAGAATAATGTTTCTAGATTATTCTTACTCTCTAAATCTCCTATATAAGAGAGTCCCCTGTAATTGTTTTGATTATCTAATACAAAACATATTTTGCATTTTAGATGGTATCAGAGCAGCTTGATCCTCCTTAATCCCCTCCCACCCCAACCCTGACCTATGCCCCTATAAACCCTAGTCGTCAGCCTTTCTTTTTCTCCACCCGCCGCACCTCTTCACCTTCACCTCACCGCCCGCCGCCACCCTACCCCTCCCTCACCTTCCCCACCTGCCGCCTGGCCACCCAACCCTCTCCACCCGCCGCCTAGCCGCCGTCGTTCATCTCCCTATTGTCGCTTCCTCCTGCTGTCGTCTAACCCCCTCCCTGCCGCCGACTTATACTGCTACAGGTACTCTCCTGCAGCCTCGCCCGACCTGCCCGACCCCCCTTCCTGGTCCCACAGCCCCGCCCGACCTCCCTCCATATTCCCCAGCCGCCGTCGACCCCCCCCCCTTCTCCCACAAGCCGTCGCTGACCTCCCCGCCATCTCCTCTTCCCCACGCAGCCACTGTTGTTGTCCCCTTTCTCCCATCCACCTTCCTTCTCCTCGTCTTCCGTTTCTTCTTCACTCACCATCATTTCCTCCGACTAGTCGCCACCACCACCCCTCTTTTTCTTTTTCGACTTGCATCTATTCCTCTTCGCTACATTTCCAATCATCGCAAGTTGAAGGTTGGATCTCGCTTCTTTTCTGCCTACGCCTCATGGTGGAGTAAGTTTTCCTCCATGTTGCCATAGGTTTTCTATATCTACTGCTGCCTTGACGTGGGTTTCTGGGTCTGATGCGTCAGATTTCCTTCTACTATCTTCTGCCCGTGTACGGGTGTTCTTAGATCTACCCATGAGTTGGGTTTCTGTTGTGTTCGTCTGTTGACTGCTATGTGCCTGTTGTTGCTACGTGCCTGCTGATTTGTCTGCTGCCTGCTATGTGTCTACTGCTTCAGCCTGCTACCTTAGTCTGATTTGTCAACCTGCATCCTGTGTAACCGATGGCATCCTTAGATCCTCTTTGCAATCTTTGTGTGACTACTGCCAAATTAGACGGATCCAACTATCATACTTGGGCAACGTCCTTTGAACTCTATGTCAAGGCTTAGGGACGCTATACGCATATGTCTACTAAAGGTTTGGATGTTCCGGATGCTACTGCTAATGACAAGATTAAACAGGCGTATGACATGTGGTCCAAGGAAGACTCTGCGGTTATGACCTGGATGGTCAACAATGCTAAACCCAAAATTAGCCAATCTCTTCTCCGACTGAGCACGGTTAAGGATATGTGGGATCAACTATATCACGTGTATTCTCATCAACAAAATCCAAAGAAGGTGTTAGATATCTTCAAACACCTGGCCAAAAAGGAGTATTCTACCAATGATTCTATTGAGATTACTACAATTAGTGTTGTTCACTCTTGGATGAATTTGAGGTCTATCATTCGCTATCCTCAAATATTAAGGAAGCCCAACGACAAAGAAACGAGCTTCAGCTTGTTCAGTTCCTAGCAGGCTTACCACCCTCCTTTACGGGTGTTGTTGATCAGATTCTCTCCAGTGATCCTCTACCCACTTATGCGATGTTCTAAAACGCGTACAACGCTTACCCTCTATATCTCAGGTGACTCCTGATCTTTTTTATAGTGCTGCCCTTGTTGTCCATTCTGGCGATTCCATGGATGTGGTCGCAGTCGAGGCCGCTCAACTCTAGGCGATGTCGTGGTTCGTACTCCTCTGGCTCTAACTCCTCTACTGAACCACGTTACTGCAACTTTTGCAAGCGCAACAATCATACTGAAGACCTCCCGCTATTGGATCAAGCACGGTAAACCTACTTGGGCAAATCAGGTTTCTTCCGAGCAGTCTGACACCTCTGCTTCTACGTCTGCCCCGCCCTTTGTTGATTGGATCCGATTTGAGGTTGAGAAATTGCTCCAAGCGCGCCTCGCCTCCTGTGCTGAGACATCCACTGCTGGCAGTTCTGCTCTTCTGACATAATCTGCTCTTCTGGCACAATCTGGTAAACATACATGGGTTATTGACTCTGGAGCCACTTCTCATATTACTAGCAATCGGCCTTTCTTTTCTACCTTGCATAAAACTGTTGTTATTCCACCTGTCACATTAGTCGATGGTTCTTAAACGCCTGTTTCAGGGATAGGGAATATCTAATACTTTTGGCCGTATTGCTTTGAACTCAGCACTTTATGTTCCTAAATTCCTTATCAACTTGTTATTTGTGAGCCTAAAGTGCTCAATTATATTTGACCCGGATAGTGTTATCTTTCAGGATCTGTGCACGAGGATGAACATTGGCTCGGGCCATGAGGGACCATACGGACTCTACTATCTGGATGCACCAAAGACGAAGGCTTACCTGACTACTGTGATCAGCATTCAGTGGCACTATCGCTTGGGGCACCACTCACCAGCAAAATTGAAGCATTTATTACCTGACATTTCTGATTCAGTTTTTCATTGTGAGACATGCCAGTTAGGGAAACAAACTCTATCCACTTTTACTAGGAAAAATTGTATTAGCTCAAAACAGCCATTTGATATTGTGCATGCTGACATTTGGGGCTCGTGCTCTGTTGCTAGTATTTCTGGATTCGGTACTTTATGAGTTTTATTGACGATTTTTCTAGAACTACCTGGTTATTTTTGTTAAGAGACAGATCTCATATACTTGACACTATGACATCTTTCTTTACTGAGATACGTACCCAGTTTGGTAAACCTATTAAAATCTTTCGTACTGATAATGCCCTTGAGTTCATGCAAAAGTCAGTCAATCTGTTTTGTACTAAAATGGGTACTATTCGCCAAACCTCATGTGCATATACACCCCAACATAATGGCATTGTTGAATGCAAGAATCCTCATCTTCTTGAGGTTGTGTGTACTCTTCTCTTTCGCTATCATGTTCCCCACTCTTTTTGGCCAGAAGTTGTTTCCACTGCGTGTTATCTTATCAACCGCATGCCTTCTTCTGTTCTTGGCCATCAAGTGCCTTTTCAGATTCTATACCCTGATGCTCCTTTGTTCACCGTGCATCCTCGTATTTTTTGGAGTACATGTTTTGTGAAAAAATTGCGTCATGGCCTTACTAAATTGGATCCTTGTGCTACTAAGTGTATTTGTCGGGGTACTCTAGGACACAAAAAGGGTATCGTTGTTTTGACCCGCTTACTAAGAAATGGATGGTCTCGGCTGATGTTGTCTTTTTTGAACATATGTCGCTCTATTCTTCTATTGGATCTGTCTTGACGTCTGACTTATTGTCGAAAACTCCTTTACCTCTGCCCGTTGATACTGCCTCGCCAGATGATACAGTTGCACCTGCTCCTCCATTAAAATTCTAGGCAAAGAAGACCGAAGGCACCTACTCCCTCTATGGCCCAACCAAGTCTTCCATCCTCGTCAGCAGATCAACCAACATCTCAGGTATTTTCTGACTTAGATGTTCCTATCAGTTTATGCAAAGGCACTCGGTTTTGCACTCAACATCCTATTGGGAATTTTTGCACTACTGCTAACCTGGGAAACAATTTTGCAAATTTCACTTCTGCCCTATGTGTTGTTACTATCCCTAAGAATGCTACTCCGGCTCTTCAACATCCAGCATGGCGTCAAGCCATGGAAACTGAAATGCATGCTCTCACTGATAGACATACTTGTGATTTGGTTGATGCACCCCCTGGTTGTTCACCAGTTGGTTGCAGGTGGATTTTCACAGTCAAATATCAACCAGATGGCAATATTGAGCAACTCAAAGCTCGCCTGGTAGCCAAGGGCTACACTCAGACATATGGAGTTGATTACTTCGAGACCTCTCCTGCGGCTCGGTTAATTTTCTGTTCGTATCCTTATTTTTGTGGCCGAAAATTACGATTGGCCTTTATTTCAACTAGATGTTAAAAATGCATTCCTGTATGGTGACCTGTATGAGGAGGTTTACATTGAGCAGCCTCCTGGATTTGTGAGTCGGGGGGGGGGGGGGGGTCTTCAAAAGTCTGTCACCTTCACAAAGCAATTTACGGCCTTAAGCAAAGTCCCTGAGGCTGGTTTGACAAGCTCAGCTCTATTCTTCAGAGATTTGACTTTCGTCGCTCTCAGTCTGATCACTAAGTGTTTGCTAAGAAAACTACCTCTAGTCTTGTAGTACTCATTGTCTATGTTGATGACATTATCTTATCTGGAAGTGACTCTGTTGACATCCAGGCTACTAAGACATACTTGGAAAAGCACTTCATTACCAAAGATTTAGGAAAACTGAGGTATTTTCTGGGCATTGAGGTCTCTCATTCATCCTCTGGTCTCTGTTTGTCTTAGCGCAAGTATGTTTTAGATCTCCTATCAGAGACAGGAATGCTTGGGGCTAAGCCAGCTAGTACAACCTTGGATCCCAATACTAACTGGGATGACGACATTTCTCCTCCTTATCCTGACCATCATCAGTATTGCAGAATGGTTGGAAAACTCATTTACCTTACTATCACTAGGGCTGATATCACTTCTGATGTTGAGCTCGTAAGTAGATATCTGGATAAGCCCCGTCAATGCCATTGGGGTGTTGTCTGTGATATTCTGAAGTATTTGAAAAGTTCTCCTGGCAAAGGCCTGTTATACGAGAAACATGGTCATTGTAATCTTAATGGCTACTCTGATTCTGACTATGCTAAGAGAAAGATAGATCGTAGATCTACCTCTGGATACTGCACTTTTGTAGGTGGTAACTTGGTAACTTGGCGAAGCAAGAAGCAAACTGTAGTTGCTTTCTCAAGTGTCGAAGCGTGTATTGAACCATGGCTCACACCACCTGTGAACTTTTTTGGGTACGCAGTCTTATGCGAGATTTAGGTATTTCTCTTGCTCCATCCATTCCAATGCACTGTGACAACAAAGTTGTTATCTTCATTACCAGCAACCCCACCTTCCATGAACGCACCAAACACATT